>ML664186.1:14396425-14822144 GCA_007570785.1 Antilocapra americana | reverse complement strand
GGTGGGATGATATGGGAGAAGGGCATTGAAGCATGTTAATTGTCATGTGTCTAATCAATCGCCAGCCCAGGATTGATGCTCGGGACTGGTGCAGCGAGATTTCCCGGGGGGGGAGGGAGGAGGGAGGGAGGTTCCGGAGGGGAAGCATATGTAAACCCATGGTGATATCATGACAATGTATGGCAAAAACAATAAAAAAAAAAGGGCATCTATTTTTATAATTTTCCCACAGTTTGTGGGATCCCAGTTTCCTGACCAGGGATTGTACCCAGGCCATGGCACTGAAAGCACCAAATACTAATCACTATGTCACCAGGGAACTCCCAAAGAGCATCTACTTTTAAAAAACCTGTTGTAAGCACCTCCCCCTACACACCCCGCAAATGGCGAGCGAGACTGCGGAGACGCGCTGAGGAGCGGAAGCGAGCGTGCAAAATCGCTGGGCCCCTCATAGTCCGGAGCCCAGCCAGGCCCTGCTGCAGGGAATATGTACTTTTCCATTCCTGAAACCAAGTCACAGAGCGGGGAGAGTGGGGGCTCGGCCTACGTGGTTTATAACATTCATGTGAGTGGAGTCCTGCACTGTTGGGTGTGCTACAGCCAGCTCCTGGGGCTGCACGAGCAGCTTTGGAAGGAATATGGGGCCAATGTGCTTCCTGCATTTCCCCCCAAAGAAGCTTTTGTGTCTGACACCTGCTGAGGTGAAACAGGAGAGAGCAGTTAGAGGAGTACATGCAAGCTGTTCAGCAAGACCCATTGCTTGGGAGCAGTGAGACCTTCAATAGTTTCCTGTGTCAGGCACAGCAGGAGACACAGCAGGTCCCCACAGATGTCTCTTTGGAAGTGCTGCTCAGCAACGGGCAGAAAGTTCTGGTCAAAGTGCTAACTTCAGATCAGACTGAGTATGTCCTGGAAGGTGTGGCTGCAAAGCTGGATATTCCAGATGACTTGATTGGTGTCGGGATGTTCAACTTGAAGGGATCCAATATGTTGTTTTCTTCCTTTGTGTGCCACTTCTCAAGGACTCTCTGTTCCTTATCAGTTCCTGGAAAACAGAGATGAGCAGAGCTGCACACAGTTCTCAGGACTGAGATCATGGGAAAGAGCACTTGCTTGGATCCCCTTCAGTGACTCCCTTCACTGACTCCCTTCAGTGACCTTTTAGGACTATCCATTTTGTTGCCAACTGGTGGATTTTCTTTCTTTTTAATGGCCCAGCAATCATTTTATTGAAGATATATAAGCATGCATTTCTGCAAATAAAGTACCCTTGTTTCACTCAAGACTTGGGTCCCCTGTGTCCTTCTTCTTGTTGACTCCAGTCCCCAGGTCCCAGTCTATGAAGACCGTGACAATTGGCACCAGAACAGAAACCTGGTGAATGCCCTTGGCAAGCGACGAAGTGACTGTTAGGACCTATGGAGGTCAGTAAGTTCAGGGTTATGGAACAAACGGCTGGAAAGCCCCACCACTTTTCTACTTTACTTCATAATTTATTTAAAGTTCAAGGACTTTCGGTTTAGCATCAACGGATAGAGGCTTGTCTCCAAACAGTGGTTGAAGATAATCCCTGGTTCCCTGATGAAGACAGTTTCAATTTAAAAATTTTGAACCAGGTTTAAAAAAAAAATGTTGAACGAGCCACAGGACTGGGAGAAAATATTCCAGTAGATTTCTGGCCCTTGTGATCTTGCCATTTCAAGACAATTCTAGCCCCCCTGATATTCGTCAACAAGTGGAACACTCATTATATGAATATGAATTAGATGATGAGACTTTACAAAAGGCCCAATTAGAGCAACATAAAATGTTTCAGGACTTTCCCACCATCCTTGCTCCGGCTGTTCCAAGTGCTCCTCCTCTTCTTGTAACAGGCACAAAACTGAAGGTCCTTTCTATTCCAGGACAAGATGAATCTGATGATGATTCTTATGATGCTCTCTTTGGCACTAAAGCCAACAATACTTTTTTTGATGGCAATGATAAGCCCCTAACAGGAACTCATATTTATGAAAACAGACGATCCACTCATTCTCCTTCACGACGAAGTTTTTCTGATTTACTGATCAAGGCCGAAATGTTAATGCTCAAGGACAACTAATACCTCAATACGAAGACATTGATTTTTCTCATATGCAACAAATGAAAAAGGTTTTGACTATGTACGGCCCTCATTTGCCTTTTACTAAAGAACTTCTAAACACTATGACATCTTCTATTGAAAATTTTATTCCTTATGATTGGCAAATTTTGATAAAAGCTCTTCTTAAACCAGGAAAATATCTTCAATAGATAATGTGGCTTCATGATGTGGCCCGAGATCATGACAATTCTAATGCTCGAGCTGGCACTCCCCCAAACCAAATTACTTTTAAAATGTACGGGGCAATTTGATTCGGTATGGGGCAATTTGATTCGGTGGAAGCTCAGATATAATGCCCTCCTTCGTTACATGAGCAATTGAAAGAAGTAGCCCTTGAAGCTTGGGATCCAATTACTCCTCAAGGAGAACCTAAAGATAGCTACACAAAGTTATTACAAGGGCCTAATGAAGCCTATGCTGATTTTTCAGCTAGACTGGGAGTTACTATCTCCCATAATGTTGTTGGAGAGGAGGCCAAAGTACAATTAGAAAAACTGCTTACATATGAAAATGCGAATCAGGAATGTCAGAGAGCCATCGCTCTGATTCGTGAGACCGGAAATGTTATTGATTATTTGAAGGCTTGTTGCAACTTAGGATCAAAAACTCAGAAAATGCAAATGTTAGCTGAAGCAATGGCTGCTATCTTTAAAAAGGGAAATGAAAGATGTTTTGTTTATGGGGATAAGAGCCATTTAAAAAAGCATTGCCCTAAAACACACACACACACACAAATTAAAACTATTAAAAAACCTCCAGGAGTCTGCCCTTGTTGTCGTAAGGGGATACATTGGGCTAAAAAATATCGATCTAAATATGATATTGAAGAAAATCCTATTTCGGAAAACTCAAAGATGGGGACTCCTAGGTCCCCATCAACAAAAATCAGAGTCAAACTCCATCTTTTCCCTCAAACCCTCAACATCCGACAGTGCTACCATCGATATACCAGCCCTAAATGATTTTCTTCTTTTTCCTCAAGCAGTCCCTTCTAGAATACCTACCGGACTTTATGGACCCCTACCCCCACAAACCTTTGGCCTTATACTTGGCTAATCTAGTCTGACTTCTAAAGAAATTACTATTCACCCTGAAATAATTGATTCAGATTATAAGAAAAAAATTCAGATTATGATGTCATCTCAGATACTGTGACAATTCATAAAGGGGGACAAAATTGCCCAATTATTTCTTTTACTTTACATTTCTATTAACTCCTCCTCTGCTTCTTTTACCTTACATTTCTATTAACTCCTCTAACTTCTATTTACCTTACATTTCTATTATACGGACAGGTGGATTTGGTAATACAGATTTTAAAAAAAACCCTTCTGGACATGTATCTAAATATGCATGACCAAATATAAATATCAAAATTAATGACAAAAGATTTCCTGGTCTTGTTTATACTGGATCCAATATTACCATTATTTTCAAACATTTATGGCCCAAATCTTGGCCTATACAGAGAATTTCTTGCCAAATTGCAGGAGTTTCTCAAACCAAAATACAATAGGTTTATCAAAACGTCCAAATATATCCATGTGAGGGACCAGAAGGCCAGCCTGCAACATTACAACCTTATGTGATAGATGCACCCCTTAATTTAATAGGAAGAGATTTACTTATACAATGACAAACTCAAATGTATATTCCACATTTTTCCTAGGGGCCACTGCTCATTTAATGAAGGATACAATTATTAAAATAACTTGAAAAAATGACGAGCCTATTTAGACAGAGCAGTGGCCCCTTACAGAAGAGAAATTAGAGGCTACTAAAAAAAAGTTATAAATACACAATTGAAATGAAAACATATTGAGAAATCTTGCTCCCCTTGGAATTCTCCCATTTTTATAATAAAAAAAAATCTGGAAAATGGCGTCTTTTAACAGATCTTCAAAAAGTCAATGCATCTATGAAACCTATGGGTACATTACAAGCAGAAATTCCATCACCTACCACTATTCCTCAGAACTGACATATTATTATTATAGATTTATGAGATTTTTTTTTTACTATACCTTTACACCCACTAGACCAACAGAAATCTGCTTTCTCTCTTCCTTATCCTGATCATATTGGGCCTCATAAATGGCATCAATGTACTGTGTTGCCCCCCAAAATGATAAATTCTCCCACCATGTGTCAATATTATGTAACCAAACCCCTTGAACCTATGAGAAAATGATTTCCTAACTTTCTTGTTATTCATTATATGGATGATATATTGTTTTCAACTCCATCTGTTTTAGAAACTCAACAGATGTTTGACATAACTCAACAATGCTTAGAAGCTTCCAGATTAATCATTGCCCCTGAAAAGATTCAAACACCTACACTTTATTATTACTTAAGATTTGTTGTTAATAGGCAACATATTACTCCTCAACTAACACAGATTCATGTTAATAAATTATCAACCTTGAATGATTTTCAAAAACTTTCAGGCGATATAAATTGGATTAGACCTTCTTTAGACATTGCAAATTATCAACTGACTAATTTATTTAACACTTTAAAAAGAGATCTTGATTTAAATAGCCCTTGTTCGCTTTCACAAGAGGCATGAGAAGAACTCTGTTTAATACAAAATAAATTGCAAAAGCAGTTTCTTACTTGTATTAGGCTTGATTCACCTCTAGAATTATTTATACTCCCCTCTCTCCATTCTCCCACAGGACTTCTTACCCAAAAGAATACCCGATAGAATGGATCTATACCCATTTCAGAGAGACAAGGTCATGTACACCCTATCTTGATTTGATCACTCTAATCATTATCAATGGGAAAAATAGAGCTAGGACTCTAATTGGCTCTGATCCTCATAAAATTGTAGTACCTATTAATAAATCTCAATTTGAGAATGCATTACAAACATGCCGGTTTCCAAATAGCCTTTCTGGAATATTTTAGAGAAATTTCATTTCATTATCCTTGTAACAAATTGTAATGTCTTAAAAAATGCTGACTTTATTATCTCTCACATTGTCACATCGCAACCTATACTTCAAGCTGATGTTTTCTATATAGATGGGACTAAAAACACCAAAGCCTCATTCTGGTCTCTCAAAGAATATAAAGTCTTTTATACTAAATTTCACTCTGCTCAACAAAATGAATTATATGCTCTCATTCAGATTATTCACCTACATTCTTATCCTATTAATATAGTTTCTGACTCCTTATATTCAGTTTTTGTATTAAGAAATATAGAAACTTCTACCATAAATTCTAATCAATCTATTATCCAACAACTTTTTCTTGGACTACAGTCTAGTCTTAGGAACCATACTTCCCCCATTTATATTACCCACATTTGAGCACATTCTTGTCCTCCTGGCCCTATGGCTCATGGTAATGAACAAGCTGATAAACTTGTCTCTTTTGCTACTCCTGAAGAGCAACATGCTCTATTACACAATAGTGCTGGCTCATTACATCAAATTTGGAAAATTCCATATCGACATGCTAAAGAAATCATTAATAATTGCTCTACTTGTAGACACCTACATCTTTGACCCATTGCACAAAGTATTAGTCTTCGAGGATTACAACCCAATGAACTATGGCAAATGGATGTAACTCATTGACCTGAACTTTCTTTCTCTTCCTTCTTATATGTCTCAATTGATACAAATTATTTTATATGGGCCTCACCTCTCCGAGGTGAAACTACACAACATGTTATAACCCACCTGTTAACTTGCTATTCAGAAATGGGAACACCTAGTTCTATAAATACAGACAATGGCCCTGCCTATATTTCTAGGCAATTCAAGCAATTTTTACATTCATTCTCTATTAAACATATTATGGACATTCTTTATAATCCACAAGCACAGGACATAGTTGAATGAGCACATAACACACTGAAACTACAAATAAAAAAATTTAAAAATGGGGAATACACACGAACACTTCTATCTTCCTTATCCAGAGCAGACTTTACTAGAGTCCAATGCAATATATTCTTTAACCGTATAATTATTGTTAATACAGCTTTATTTGTTTAAAATTTTTTAAACTTACTGCAAGGAGATATTTTGACAAAAGCAGAAAAACATTTCAAGACATTGAAGGATACTCCCTTCCTCTGCCCATTTGCTATCAAGACAGGTTGACTAAACAATGGAAATCTGGAAAATTAATATTACAGGGAAAGGGGTATGCTTGTATTTCTCCAGATGGATCCAACGAAATCAGTTGGCTCCCTCTTCGGAAGATCCACCCCAGGGAAGGCACCAGCACTCAAAATAGAGAGGAAACAGCGAAATCCCCAGGAGGAGGAGTTTCCAGTACAAGCCATGGTGGCTTTAAAAATTTCCAAGAAACGCTGCACTTGACTTCATCGACCTTATGATCTCCCTACTTGGGGACAGATAAAAACCCTTACTAATCAAACTGAAAATCTGGTTTCTCAACAAGGAATGCCTCGGAATCCTGAAAGTATTTTTGTCACTATGCTTGCTTTTGCTTCCTCAGCTCAGGCTGACTTGATTAATCACACTTTCTGGGCTTATATACCTAACCTCCCTTTATTGCAGGTTATAGAATGGACAGATATAGGGCCAATTGTATCCACTAATGACTCAGTACACATGCCTCCTCCTTGAAGCTTGGAGGGGCCCTCTCATCCTGAGGAAGAAGGAAGAGTAATTAACATTTCTCTAGGCTATGAAATCCTTCCTTTATGCATAGGCCCAGCAGAATTATGTATTAATGTTAGTTGACAAATGTGGGCTTTTGTCCTGCCTCCAAAAAAGAACTTCCGCACATTGCTTGAACTGTTTACTGCCCTATCCTTTTATGAAAACTATGTCAATCCTACCAAAACTCTAGGAAAAGGACAAAAATTGGAATGTGAGGGGTTTACTTATAAAGACTTTATATACACTCCTGTTTATTGGGATAGATGTCAAGCTAAATCAGGGAAATTAATGTTTATGGCCAATTGCACCATTGTTGATTGGAGACCCCATGGTATGTGGCTAACTGTTCAGATGATATTAACACTACTATGTGTGATTATGGTACTCAAGTAACATAGAAGATTATCAACAGTTCAATGGGACACTTCCATGACAAAGGACTCCTTGGCAGGCTTGACGGCAAAATGGCACCTCCTTACCCTCAAATCGTCCTCAATAAACGGATTGGGCCTGAACAATGGGACATCTGGAAACTTGCTGGAAGTACTGAAAAACTTGGAACTTGGACTGGGTATTTCACAGGGACCAGTTGTAGTCAGAGTAACTATTCCTTCCCTTATAATCATTCATATTTTATACAAGCTTGTGTTCCCCTTCCTTTTGTTATAGCCATAGGAAACTTACAGTTTAATAAGACTTTACGTTCTGTGACTTGTATAGATTGCAAATTGTATACTTGTCTTAATTCCTCTATTTCTCTAAAAAAACTATTCCCTTTTGATTCTTTGATCTTGACGTAGTCTGTGGTTGCCAGTAGATCTCCAATAACCCTGGAAAGAGGGTCCCATGGCAGGACTTGCCTACCAGTTACTCCCTAAATTACTCCAATGATCTAAGTGATTCACTGGATGGTTAATTCTTGGCATTTTGGGGTTAATAGCCATTTGTACCACTGCTGCTGTCACAGACATTGCTTTACAGACTTCACTTCAAACACATAACTTTATTCAAAACTGGACTAAAAATGCTCATTCTATATGGGTCACTCAGGTTCAGACAGATGAAAAAGTTCAGGATAAAATTCAGGAATCAAAAACAGCCATCTAATGGGTTGGAGATCAATTAATAGATTTACAAAAACAAGTATTATAAAATTGTGGTTGGAATTCTACTCAATTTTGTTCACTCCAACTATAGTGCTTACAATTGGGAATGAATCAAATTTCATTTGCAAGATACACATAATAACACTTCCTTAAATGTACAATTGTTGCAAAAGGAAACCTTTGAAACCTTCTCTAAGAATCTACCCTCTTCCAACAATTTGGAAACCTTAGCTGAACAGCTAGCTGATCAATTATCTGGGCTAGACCCTCAAAGATGGTTTCAAAACATTACACATAGTATTGGGTCTGGAACTATAATGCTGATAATTATCCTGGTGATTATATTTGTAGTATACCAATGCCTTTCAACTAAAATTGTTCAAGCTAAACAAACTTAATTGGTTAGGGCTTTTCTCACAGAAGTATCTACAGTCACCCCCAGTTATGAAAAAATTAAAAAGGGGGAATTGTCAGGGGACGTTCAACTGTAAGGGATCCAATATGTTGTTTTCTTCCTTTGTGTGCCATTTCTCAAGGACTCTCTGTTCCTTATCAGTTTCTGGAAAACAGAGATGAGCAGAGCTGCACATAGTTCTCAGGACTGAGATCATGGGAAAGAGCACCTGCTTGGATCCCCTTCAGTGACTCCCTTCACTGACTCCCTTCAGTGACCTTTTAGGACTATCCATTTTGTTGCAACTGGTGGATTTTCATTTATTTTTTAATGGCTGAGCAATCACTTTATTGAAGATATATAAGCATGCATTTCTGCAAATAAAGTACCCTTGTTTCACTTGAGACTTGGGTCCCCTGTGTCCTTCTCGTTGACTCCAGTCCCCAGGTCCCAGTCTACAAAGACCGTGACAGATCGGCTACTTCAGTCTCTTTCTAGTTTGAGAAAAATAGGATGGAGCCTTTTTTGTTTGTACGGAAGTTGCAAGAGTTTGAGTTGCCTTATGTGTCTGCTACCAGTCTTCAGAGTCAAGAGTATAAGACTGTGCTAAGGAGGAGTTATTTGGACTCTGCCTATGACGACGATGTCATGGAGAACCGGGTTGGCCTGAACCTGTGTTATGTTCAGACAGTAGCAGACATTGAGTGTGGGGGGTTCCTGGTTGCCAAGGAGCAGTAGCAGCTCAAATCACTGCAGGAGAACGTCTCCAAGAAGGAGATCCTGCGGCTGGCCCAGACACTGTGGCACCATGGCTACTTGCACTTCGATGCCTGTATGGCTGACTTCTCAGAGAAGGACTCTCCGTAGGGTGGTGGTGAGTGCAGGCAACAGCGAGCTCAGCCTCCAGCTCCGCCTGCCTGGCCAGCAACTCTGTGAAGTCTCCTTCTGGGTCACGCGCATGCGATGCTGGTGGGTCGCCTCCTCTGTGCCACTGCCCAGCCGAGGCACAAGCAGCCCCAGCTGGGGTGAGGTGCGCCTGGAATTGGCTTTTGAATATCTAAGCAAGGACCAGCTACAGTGGGTCACCATCACCAGCCCCCAGGCTATCATGAGTATCTGCTTGCAGTCCATGGTAGATGAACTGATGATGAAGCAATCCAGCGGCAGTATCAGCAAGATGCTGCATCAGTGGGTGGGGGGCACTCTGAGATGCTCAGACAGCCAACAATCGGTGAAGTCACCACTGCTGCTTGAGTCACCGGATGCCAGCCGGGAGTCCATGGTCAAACTCTCAAGCAAGCTGAGTGCTGTGAGCCTGCGGGTGATTGACACTCCCAGTACAGATGCCAGTGCCAGTGCCGACCATGGCAGTTTCACCTTTGAGGGCATTGGAGACAAGTACCTGTGATCTCCAGCGCTCAGATGTCTGCCCTCTGCCCTGAGGGAATGTTCAGAAACTAGCCCTGTGCCTGTATCCCATCCTGCCTCCCAAACTGAGGGCATTTTCCTTTCTCTTGTCCTCTTTTCTCCTTTCGCCCAGGGGCCTCCTAACACACCTCTTTCCCCCACCCCCAACCCCCATCCTGGGGCTGGCTACACAAAGGATCGCCCAGAACTGGCTCTCAATGCCAAATTAGCATTTAGTATTTTGCACAAAGT
This sequence comes from Antilocapra americana, assembly GCA_007570785.1. Lineage (NCBI taxonomy): Eukaryota > Metazoa > Chordata > Mammalia > Artiodactyla > Antilocapridae > Antilocapra > Antilocapra americana. The sequence goes on along the minus strand of ML664186.1, from coordinate 14,812,190 downwards.
CCACGGGACCTCGGCTATGTGCTTGAGGAGGAACCACAGTTCCCTCCAGGCTGCTTCTGGCTTTTAGTGGCCAGGAGCCAAGGGGATGGGCAGAGGCCTGTGTATGGTCTGGCCTAGCTCCCCATCATTAACTTCAGCCTGATTGTTTCTTCACACAAACAAACAAACAAAACCTATTATACACATCATACTTAATTGTCAGAGACTGAATACTTTCCCTCTGAGATAAGGAACAAAACAAGAATATCCACTCCTGTCACTCCTGTTTAGCATTGTACTGGAAGGCTTGGCCAGTCCAGTCAAGAAAGAAAAGGAAATACGAAACATCCAGATTAGAAAGGAAAAACAAAACGCTCTTATTCATAGATGACCTGATTGTCAATGTAGAAAATCCTAAGACCCTACCAGAGTTTCTGGAGTAAGTACATTTAGTAAGTTCACATGATGCAAAGTCAACAAACAAATTCTCTTTCTATACACTGGAATTTACATAGTTTACAATAGCTTCAAAAAATTAAATAGTTATAAATCTAATGAAACATGAAGTCAAACAAGTCCTAAATAAATGGGAGGACTTAACCATGTTCATCTATTTTGATCTTTACAAGTGTTCCTGCCAGATACTGTATTTATTTCATAGATGATGAAACAAAGTGCAAGAGAGACCCACTGACTACTACAGCTAATTATTTGCAGACTGCAAGGTTCCCAAGTCTCTAGGTTCCTAACGTTCTAGGATATCTTCCTGCATCTATTTATTTGTTTAACTAGCTGAGCAGGGTCTTAGTTGCTGCACGGGGGATCTTTTGGTTGCGGCATGTGGGATCTAGCTCCCCTGCCAAGGGTCGAACCCCAGACTCCCTGCATTGGGAGCGCAGAGTCTTTAGCCACTGGACCACCAGGGAATTCCCTGCTTCCCTATTTAGACAGCAGGGTAATTGGATGGCTATATTGACAGGAAAGAGAGGCGGGTGGGGAAGAGAGGGACAGAATTGTGATGGTGGGAAGAAGTAAGGAAAAGCAGTGATTCCCGATAGCACTACTGTGGCTGTCTCGACTGTAAACGGAGGGAGAACAGGTGGGATTACTACAAGGACTCTTCAAAATAAGAAAAGCGGAAGCGCCCAGTCAAACGGAAAGGCAGTAACCAATAGGAGGGATTAACAAGTAAGCGGTTTAAATAGGTTATGACGCAACGAGGATCCCGTCTTATCATTGGGTAAGACTGCTGTCGATTAGCGAAGGGGCGGGACCAGACAGGGAGGGCTATGCGGCTTCCGCGGTGCTGTTTTTCTTGGCTTAGCCTTTGCGCATGCGCCAGACCTTCTGTAAGTCCCGGTTGGCACAGCGGCAGCTTCTGGCCGCGAGCTGGGAAAGACGGCCTGATGGTTGACTGACTGGGTTGAGGGAGGTTTTCCCGGTTGGCGGACCCGAGTTCTGCGCCTCCGTCCTCTCTGAGGCTCTAGTCGTGTCTCGGACTCAGTGGCCATGAGCTGCAACTTCCTCTGGAGAGGCCTGGGAACGCGGAAGCCTGGTGTGTGGGCCCTATCTCACTTCGCCCTGTGCCTCACTTTCCCCGTGAAGCCTTTGAAAGGCTCTGAGCCTCTTGTTCTAGTGATTTGAGCGAATAAAGCACTAGTTCACCAAGGCCTTATGGCACTTGGCAGTGGGGACACGAAGACAGCTCAGAACTGCTTGTCCTCAGAGAGCGCCCAGACTATGGAGTAGATAACCCGGCAGAAACAAATTCTGGTGTTTATGTGGGTAATGTGGCTGAGCAAGGGCTGTGTACCTGTGGCGCAGAAAGCCAAACTCTGACCGCAGGTGTTTGCAATGTAATAGAGGCGGGGCTTGCAAGACAACAAACACCTGCCCGTCCACCAATATTAATAGTGCTGAAGTTCAGCAATCCGACCGTAGAGCCATAGGAGTGGAAACGAAGGGGAGACAGATCTCAGGGGCATCTCAGCCGAGACCAATTTTCATCTTCGTTTGTACTCTTTATAATGCTTAGGTATTGGACACCCGGTCAGTAAACCAGGTCTGAAGACGCTTGTTGTCTTTGTCTTTTTTCACCCATTTATTCATTTGCCAAATGTTTATTTTAGGACTAGACACTTCTTGAGGTGCTGCGATTCACCAACGAAACAAATTACCCACTCTCCAAGAACCTTACATTCTGTGGGGATGACAGACGTTAAATCTATTAATACATGTCAAATAGTGAGATATGCTTAAAATTCCTATAAGATGGTACTTCTCTCATACCAACCCAGACCATTTACTCTGCCCTTCTAAGTGCCAATCACTGGGCCAGATGCTATACAAATAGCATTTCTAATCTTTTTCTCTGTGCTGCATGGTATTGTTATGCTCAGATGAGAAATACAGGCATAGAGAAGTTCAGTATTTTCCTCAACGTCCTTAGTATGGGTTGAGCTGGGACTGAAAACCATATCTAGTTGATGGTCAAGGCCTGTTTGATTTCCATTAGGTTACTCATGTCAGCCTGATTATACCCACGTTGTGGGGATTGAATTTGGCAACTTGGAGAGCTCTAACCAGCTCTTCAGACTCCCCCATTATCAGCAACTGCTGAGCCTCACAAGCTTTCAGCCAGCTCTGGGAGCCTTGGTCATGATGGTTGCACCCCAACCTGCATTCAGGTATAGGATCCTGGAACTGAAAGTAATTCCTGATGGTTCTGCACAGGGAGAGCCAATCCTGGGTGAGAAGTGAAGCATTGAGAAGGCAGTGAGCTTGGTGCAGCATCCGGAGTGAGAACCCAGCAGAGGAAGGCATGGTGAGAAAGGGAGTGTGGAAGGAGAATGGAAATCAGATTGGAGATGGCCTCAGCGAGGGGACAGGCAGTTGAAAAAAGGTGGAGAAACTTAATTTAGCTTCTGCTTAAGCACTTGTTTTCCTCATGAGTGTCCATGCCAGTTTTTTATTTTTGTTTCACCACCCTGTGGGATGTGGGATCTTGGTTCCCCAACCAGGGAGCAAACCTGTCCCTCCTCTGCAGAGGAAGCGCAGAGTCCTAACCACTGGATTGCCGGGGAATTCTTGATTCCTGATTCTGGGAGAACAGATTTCCTTTTCCCCTTTGAAGCAAGGAGGGAGAGTTCTCAGTAGATCTTGGCTTCAGAGAACAAAGGAAGGGAGGTATCTGTCCCTGTAGAACTCAAGCTTTCTCCCCACACATTTTAATGATCCAAGTCATCTCTGTAAGTGGGAATCTTCTGGTTCTTGACGTGTCTTGTAAGACAGAGGGATTACAGTACTCAGTCAGCTGTGGGAACTTTGGTTGCATCTCAATGTCTAGCTTGCACCTCTCACAAAGCAGATTAATAAAACTGCCTTTGTGAAAATTACTGTCTTATTTAAAATGGAATCAGAGCTCAAAGGAGCAAATATCATGCCCTACCTCTATACATCAATTGCATCAGCAACAGGAAGAAGGTTTACTTTTCTACCCACCAGAAGAATTTCTCTTGGCCCAGCAAAAGACCTGCCAATGGGAGATTGTCAAAATTCAGCCAATGAAAATCCACTACACTCCTAACTCCTATTTTCCTCCTTTGGATTCTTGAGTCACAATCGCCAGACTTGCTAACGGTTACGAGTTTACATATTCCAACCCTAAACTGTCCCCAAATTAATTTTTCTGACCAAGTAACAGGCTGTTTTATTGTTTTAGGTAAACACCAGTACTGGAGAAGGCGGCGGGAGCCCAGCTCGGGTACCGGCAGGGATGGGTTGCCGCCCGCAGCGACGGAGGAAGAAATGGCCGCGAGAGGGCGGAGCCCACACAGGGACCCCCAGGCTCCACGGCCCTGAGATTTCGCGGCGTCAACTTTCCCACCGACAGGCTGCTCCCTGAGTTGGGGCTGTGATTAAGGCAGTGGGCGGGGCGGATCCCTCTCCGGAAGTACGTCACTTCCCCTTCCGGTTGGCGGATATTTTCCGGCCCGGGAACCTAAGTGGAGCACGACTTTCCCTTCTTCCCCCCACCCCTAGTCTCTGAGTGGCGCACTAGGCGGCGAGGCGGGGGCTGTCCTCCTCAGAGCCGCTGTTAGACGGGAGGCGACTTGCGGTTGAACCCTGGGAAGAGGGAACGGCTTCCGCGAATCCAGGCCGAATGAGGTAACTTAGAGGCGGCTTCCAGCTCGGCACCGGCTCCGAAGCCGCCGAGAGACGCCCGCAGCTGCTGGGCAGCCGGGGGCGTTTGCGAGCCGGGCAGCCGGACTGACCTGGGCTATGCCCGTCGTCAGGCTCCTGAGGCTGCTTTCTGCACCCTTTGCGCGCAGGAAGAGTGCAGCTGGAGGCCTCTAGGATACTGCCCAGAGACCCAGTGCTCGCGGGCGCGCCCCGCGTCGTGTCCACTTTGCTGCTTCCACCGGTGTTTCCTTTACTGGCTGATGTGACCACGGGAGAAACGAGAGGCCCAGGCTCATAGATCAGCTTCCGTGTTGCGAAAGCCTGTTTAGTGTCCCGTGCATCCCCTGAGCCGGCCGGCCATCGGGAGCCGGCCGTTTGTGGGTATCGCGGCTTCCTGAGCAGAATCGCTGTGCCCTTTCTGCTGGTCATCTCAGGGAAAGTGAGACAGACAGCTCTTTCCCCCCACCCCCACCAGGTGACTCTGAAAGGAATCAGTAGCAGTTGAATGTAATTACCGCTCACGTGGGCTCCTTTTTTTAAATCTCTTGCCTGTGCTGGGTCTTTGCAGCCTGCAGGCTCTTTGTAGCCCGTGGGCCTTCCCTAGTTACCTGCTAGACTCACTTGCCCTTGGTGCGTGTGGTATCTTAGTTCCCTGACCAGGGATCAAATCCACGTCCCCTGCAGTGGAAGGCGGATTCTTAACCCCTGGACCACAAGGAAGTCTCACCACTTGATATTTGAATAAACAGTTTGTGAACAAGTGTCAGCTGTAGTTTTTTCCTAGGTCAAGAGGAATTTAAAATACGGATATAAATCTTCTACATAGTGTTTTTTTGTATGTCTTGCAGAGAAATGCCCAAATAAATGTTGAACAATTAGTTACTGAGGGATGCTTTTTCAGAAGAATAAGGTTCTATTTTCCTAATTACTTTCTCTCCACTCTGGTCTCATTGTTGCAGCTCTCCTACCAGTTTTGATACAATGGAAAGGAGCACCGCGAAAGGTCCAGGAAGTGAAGACTTTCATCTTCCCAGAAGAATAAAGGTTATAGAAGTTGTATCCTCTTACTAAAGACAGACTAGGACAATATGTTAAAATTTAAGACAAATTGAGAATATTCTCCTGATCTTTCCTTAACAATAGAGGATGACATAGGAAGTTTTTCAGTTAAATCTTTGGATAATCCCCAAACTCCTCGCAGCCAGTGAGTATTAGTTTTCTTACCCATATACCTTTCCTGATTATTTTTTTTAAAAGGAAAAGTGATTTACTGGAATTTGTGTTCAGTAAGCTATGTTGTATTAAGTTGAATAATAGAAAGTAGAAAAATAGCTCTGGCAGTTGGTTTTTAAAGTTCATCTTTCTCATTATAACTAGTAGGTAGTAAAGTTCACGTGACAGCATCTTACATGCACTTTTTTCTGCCCTGAATGCCTTAGGAAGAAGATTGTTTTATTAATTTTGTTCCAGACCAGACTGGGCCTCAGTTGTCAGATCTGGAGTTGGTGGTGTATCCAGCACATGAGCAGAATTCTTCCTAGATCAGAATGATGACAGTAGATCTGAAGGTGTGTAAGTACTTAAACGCTCATTTCAGGGCTCTTTGGGAGACCAAGGGACCTGTGGCAGAGAACGCCAGTCAGCATAAGAAACATGCCCCACAGATGGACAGTCTCAGTCCTGAGAGGTCTCACCAGCACTTCTGGAACTTCCTCTATGATGAAGCAGCTGGACCCTGGGAGATTGATGACCAGCTTCAGGAATTATGCCGTCGGTGGCTGAGGCCAGAGATTGATTCAAAAGAGCAGATCTTGGAACTTGTGCTAGAACAGTTCCTGACCATTCTGCTGAGGGACACCCATACCCTCATAAAGAAGCACCATTTGTAGAGTGTTGAGGAGGCTATGGTCCTGGTAGAACACTTGCAGAGGGAAACTAGCCAAATGAGGAATAGGGTGAGGAGAAAGATTCTTGATGTGCAGTGAAATAGGGTGAAGATGGATGTATTGGGGCAGTTAATTGGGAAATAAGATGAAATATGTCACTATTCTATTGTTTCTGTAGTACTTGTTCTATTGTTTCTGTGAAGCAGGAACTGAAAGCACAGACCCATAGCCATAGTCAGCCCATAGGACTCAGAGATCCTGGCAGAGACTTCCCTGGCCTTAGGGACAGAGTTGAGTTTTGCTCTCTTTGGAGCCAAGGTGTGTTGAGGGTAATGAGCCTAGTCTGGCTTGGCCAAGGAGAGGGACCTCAAATTCTTGGAAACAAAAGGCATTAAGGAGCTGGAGAGTTCAGGGCAGATCAGAAAAGGGACTCAGAGGCTAAAGGAGAGTGAAGCTATGAAAGAGAAGGAAAAAAACCCAAACAACTAGGGGATGACTATCCAGGAAGAGGAAAAAGTAGAAAAAACACAGGGAAAGAAAGATTTGAAATCCCAGCAAAGTAGCTAAAAGAAGAAAGACTCTGAGGGATAGTGTCCTCTGTACTATAGGCGAGAGCCTCCCACTGCCCTCTCTCAGTGGTGGTTCCTGGCTCTGCTCTGAGTGGGGATCCAGGACATGCCCTTGGGCAGGTGACAGCTCACCAGCTGGCCTCAGGCCCACTGTGAATACCGGGAGGGCACATGTTTGTCAAAATTATTTGAACATAGGTCAGAGCTATGGCTCTTTTCTCCCACTTTTTTCCTCCATTTCATCCCCATTGTCTATGAGAATCTTCCCTGACCATGTGGAAAATCTGGTTGACAGGACAACTTTTAAATTCAATTCCTTAATCTTTTGAGAGAATTAGAAGACAGGAAACCACTAAGGCAAGGATCTAAGTTGGGAGAGAAGGCCTATCAAGGCAGCATGAGAACCGGTGGCTTGTGCAGCCCTGTTAGTGGGCCGAACTGGGCTGAATCCAGAGGGTAGGACTTCTGTCTTGGAGAGCTGGCAGTAACCACACCCTTTTCTGGTTTCTCCCAATTTTCCCATGTTTTATGGATAGTTCTTGTGGAAAATTGGTGGCTGGTATCTCTAGGTCTTTGTGTTGTTTCCTTCAGTGTCTCCCTCTTTCCCCACAGTCTGCACTCTCTGCTTTTTCCTCCCTCCCATCAAGCCCAAACCAAAAGTCAGTTCTGTGGTAACAAGTATGGGGATTATTTCTAGGTTTCAGTCCGGGAGCTGGGAAAGGAGGCAGTGCTCTTGGGAGAAGCAGCAGAGGCCCCAGGCTTCCAGCTGAAGCCAGCAGAGTCCCAGCCAGTGGGCATGTCCCGGGAGGAAGAATTTTGGAATATACACCAGGGTCTACAAGAGCCACTGAGCAGGAATACCCACAAAGAACCTGTGTCTGTATGTGAGAAGGGTAAGGAGCTTCATGTTACTTTTCTTCTGGAAGGTGGGATATAATTTAAGCCAGAATGTGTGAGCACTTTCTGGTTTCCCTACCCTGTGGATCTACTAATGCAGCTACATTAGCAATTAGGATGCCCTCCAGGTAGTGGTAGAATAAGTCATGTGAGGTTGAGGGTGGGGGTTGGCCTAAGATACAGAAATCTCCACACCACAGAACCCTGGTATTGATACTGTGAACTCAGTTCTTTAGAAAGTAGAGAGGATTGGGCCCACCTTGTCCTTGTAAAAACAGAAGAGATTAAGAGGTTATCAGTGACAAAATGTGAATAAAATTGTGTACAGGCAAAAAGTAACAATAAAACTTTTTTTTTTTAAAAAAAGCTAAAGCAACATTTCTTACTGTACACTAGATTCCCTGAGTATTTTGTTCTCAATTCATGTCATGACAGAATAACTTACAGGTTTTTTCCTTTCATAAATTTGCTCAGGAAGATTAGAGAACCTGTTTTGGGGGCTGGTAGATTCAATGGTTTTTTATTTACAAGGAGAGAGCCATTTCTAGACACCACACACACTTGTAAAGGTATCTCAGCAATCCTGAAAACATGGGAATCTTTTACATTTTAGAAATGAGCCTAGTATGTTTAGAAACAGAAGTAAGAGAAATTTCCTTGGTGCTTTTTCACCCGCAGTGGTACCTACCTACCAGATCCTAGCCCTCCCTGAGCAAACAAACACCAAAGACTGGACAGTGGCACCTGAGTTCATCTTGCCTGAGTCCCAGGTGAGCTGTGCTTTCCAGCTTCTTGGGGCTGCGTCTCCCTGCTGTCCATGACCCACACTGCCCAGAAGGTATTCAAAAGCATGTTAACTCAGATGATCTCCCTGGGGAACTGGGTACCTCCTGGGATGTTTGCTGATCCCTTCCCTCTTTCTTTTCTGCCTCCTCATTTTAAAAAGTATCATCTGCTGTTCCTTTAATGTCTGGCTAACATGCCGGTCATGGGCCAGATGGTTGGGCTGTCGTTGAAGTGGCAAGTTCTGAGTTAAAGCCATTCTTTTCTTTAGAGTTTGTTGACATTTGAGGAAGTGGCCATATACTTTTCCCAGGAAGAATGGGAACTACTGGATCCCACTCAGAAGGCCCTCTACAATGATGTAATGCACGAAAACTATGAGACTGTCATCTCTCTAGGTAAAGATCCTCCTCTTCCCTTTGCATAGGAATGGACTAATCTGTCACATTCTTGGTTTACTTTTACTCCTATGAGAGAGTCTCTGTTTCAGTAGCTTATTGATTCTCAGATAGTGGTTCGCCATGGGAAAGGTGTATCTGGATCCCCTGGAGCTTCTGCCAAATTCACATGTTCATTCCTTGTCCAAAATTTTTGTTCCCTTCAAATCTGCTTTGCTCTGCTCTATCCTGTCTCCCTGAAAGACACATCTATTAACCCAAAGTTCAGGCCAGAAAACCCCTGCATCATTTTTTACTGTGATGTTGCCATCATACCCCATTACTAACATCGCTGATCATCTTGGCTCCACAATCACAGTATAGTTTGAATTGGATCATGTCTCAGCCTCTTGGGCTGTTAGCATCCTCATCTCAGCCACAAGGTTCACTTCAGTACTTTCTTATCGGCACCCATTGCCACCACTCCTGCTCTCTCAGTTTTCCACACAGCAGCCAGTCTTTTAAAAACCTAATCATGGGGAATTTCCTGGCAGTCCATTGGTTAGGAGTCGGATTTTCAATGCCAAGAGTGTGGAATCAATCCCTGGTTACAGAACTAATATTCTAAAAGCTGCATGACCCAGCCAAAAAAAAAAAAAAAGCCTAATCAGATCATGACATTTTCTGCTTAAAAACCTGTCATAGGAGGAAATGGCAACCCATTCCAATATTCTTGCCTAGAAAAGGCCACGGACAGAGGAGCCTGGCGGGCTGCAGACCATGGGGTTATATGACTGATCACGCATGAGTGAGGGTGGAGGGAGATGGATTGGTAGCAATAAACTGGTAGAAATTAAAAAAAGAACAACCTATGATAACCTCTCAACTCATTCAATATTAGAACCAAATTCCTTACCACAGCCCCCAGGACCCTCCAAGGTCTGGCTTCTCATCTTCTTGCCGTCATCTCTTGCCACTTGTGCTCTTGCTCTGGTCTCTTTCTTCACTTTTGTCATCTTGCTGTTTCATGGACTTCAAGTGCTCATTTCTTTCTCTTACCCTCTGTCTGGTACACTTTTCTGTCACATGACAAAACTCATTTTAGAGTTCTGCTCAGATATCATTTTCTAAAAGAAGTTTTTCTCACAGCCTTATCTAAAATAGCTTCTTAGAAACAGAATCTTAAATGTTCTCTTACCCTCTCTTAGTTTTCTTCAAAACATGTAGCACTTTCTGACATTTGCTTGTCTGTTGATATTCGCTTGTCTGACTCTGCATGAGACAATAAGCTCTGTGGTATCAGGGGATTTGGCTTATCTCCACTATGTCCCTGGTACATAGAGGGTGCCTGGTGCACCATAACTACTCAGTACATATTTATGGAATGACTGAGTGATGAATACTTTCCATCTTGGCAGTACAATTTGGATAAGTTCACTAAGGAATTCTTGCCTGTTTCCTCCACCTGGATGTGAACCAGTGAGCTATGGGAGTGGTAGAAGTCTTTTCTAGTCCAGTGTTTGGTGCTTGAGAACTAAACAAAAAGTTAGTATAATGATGGCATGTATCATTTGTGCATGATACATGCCCACTGACCGTCACACTGACTCCCCAAACCTGGTCTTATCTGGTATAAGTCCTCCTGAAGACATAATAGCACCAGTCTGTGTTTCCTGCAGGCTCTGGAGTTTGGTTACACCTTAGTTGAATATGGAGAATTGGTATCAGAAGATGTGGAACTTGCACTGGATTCCCATCAATCTAGCTTAGGTTCATTTCTGTTTTTGTTTTTCATGCCCACTCACAAATGCAGTATAGTGTAAACTTAATATTGGATATGAGAGTATCCATTTAACCGTTGAGGGTAACAAAATGTTAAAGTATCTTTGCTTCTTCTGAGGTAGTCTGGAATTAGTGAACCATTATTAGTTCTAGTTGTTGACCTCAGTTTTTTATTTCACAGCATTATTTGTGCTCCCCAAACCTAAATCCTGTTTAGAGCAAGGGGAAGAGCCATATATTCAAGGAATTTCAGTGTTCAAAGACAATCCTGGAGAGCTGCTTTCAGGTAAATTATACTATGGGAAGAGGAGAAATGTGCCTAGATAGGAAGCTTTCCAAAGGCTTAACGTTTTAAGATTCTACTTCCCTATATATATATTTTTAAATCAGTGAATATTGTGCTTTTTTTCTATCCCCTAGTTACCTTGTTCTGACATACAGTAGACTGATTCTTAACGTTTGTTCCAACAGAGATAAAGCTGACAAATGACATGGAAAATCATCAACCTATGTGTCTTTCTGACTTAGAAATACAAGCACCAGGAGACATAGTATCAAAAAAAGCCAGTGTGAATGTTCATCAGAAAACAATGGGCAAAGAAAATCATGGTGATGTGCATAGGCTGGGGAAATGGCGCCAAGATTTTCCAGGAAAGGAAAGAAAGAAGCTTTCCACCTGGTGGGAAGAAGAGCTGCTGAAACTTATGGAGCTTCATAAGAAAGAACGTGCAACAGAGAAGCCTTTCAAATGTCAGGAATGTGGAAAAAGCTTCAGAGTTAGCTCTGACCTTATTAAGCACCAAAGAATTCACACTGAAGAGAAACCATATAAATGTCAACAGTGTGATAAGAGGTTTAGATGGAGGTCAGATCTTAATAAGCACTTAACAACACACCAAGGAGTAAAACCATATAAATGCTCCTGGTGTGGGAAAAGCTTCAGTCAAAATTCACATCTCCACACACATCAAAGAACTCACACAGGAGAGAAGCCCTTTACATGTCATGAATGTGGAAAAAAATTTAGTCAAAATTCCCACCTTATTAAACACAGGAGAACTCATCTATAACACATGCAAGCTTCAGTAAATGCTCAAGTCTTTGACACAGAATATCCAGTGTTCTTAGTCTAAAAAATTTACCAACAAGAGTTTAACCCTAAAGTTCATGAAAAATTTCAAAATTAAGAAGCATGAAGAATTTTTTACCAGTGGAAGATTTGGTGATATAAAGATCATGTTTCAAAGAAAGAAATTAGGGTTGACTGAGGAAACAGTAGTAGTTGTACTACTTACTGTTTTTACTTAGAACTATCACTGAATTCCTTAGGAAAATAGGTGTTCTAAGAACCTGAGTAAGCGAAAAAGCTTTTGGGATTGTAGCTTACTCCTTGGAAAGAAAGTTATGACCAACCTAGATAGCATACTGAAAAGCAGAGACATTACTTTGCCAACAAAGGTCTGTCTAGTCAAGGCTATGGTTTTTCCAGTAGTCATGTATGGATGTGAGAGTCCGACAGTGAAGAAAGCTGAGCGTCGAAGAATTGATACTTTTGAACTGTGGTGTTGGAGAAGACTCTTGAGAGTCCCTTGGACTGCAAGGAGATCCACCCAGTCCATCCTAAAGGAGATCAGTCCTGGGTGTTCATTGGAAGGACTGATGTTGAAGCTGAAACTCCAGTACTTTGGCCACCTCATGAGAAGAGTTGACTCATTGGAAAAGACTCTGATACCGGAAGGATTGAGGGCAGGAGGAGAAGGGAACGACAGGATGAGATGGCTGGATGGCATCACCGCCTCGATGGACATGGGTTTGGGTGGACTCTGGGAGTTGGTGATGGACAGGGAGGCCTGGTATGCTGCGATTCATGGGGTTGCAAAGAGTTGGATATGACTGAGCGACTAAACAGCTGCTGAGTGGTAGATGAAGGTGGGTGAACCCACACCACCCCCCTTGGCTGACAGTAAACTGTTAAGTAGATGGGATCATCTGTTTCTGTTTTCTCCAGCACAGCATATACTGACTGCTGAGAATCTCTCTGGACTCTGGGTTTTCTTATAACACCTTTTTATCTACAGCCCTGATTCAGATGTGTTTCTGCTAGAGCTCTCAGGTAGTGTTAGGAAAGGAGTTAAATGATGTCTTTAACATATCTCTTAGAAACAAGGAAGTTAAGGCTCAGAGAGCTTTAGGGACTTGTTAAAACCCCATAACTAGTGGATCTGTTGTCTGTCACTTAACTGTAACCAGTCAGGCCTGAAGACAGGATCAGTTGGACTGATGTGTATGTTGTTCCTGCCCAGTCAGCCTAGATGACATTGGATCTGTTTCAAGTTTGTAAAACTGTAATTTCTTGGTTACTTAAACACTCTTAAATCTTCATCTTCTCTATGAAATAGAGGTAATTCTCAACTCATGGTTTTCTGAGGATTAGAGGGATTGCTGAAGGAAAAGTATCTAACAGCCATGCTGGTAGTAGGGGCTCAGACAATGTCCACATCCTTTCCTTTGATCCGCAGTGGTGTGTTGGGTGGACTGACCACACTGAAGGAGCCAATGCATCTGTGGCTGTTGGAGCTCCTTCTAGGAGCTGAGCACTCGTGGTTTGCTCAGTTGGTTTGTCCCTTGGCTTCAGTGCTTTATGGTATAAGTCACCTGATCTGTTGGTGTTTCACTGTCAGCAAGATTTTATTTCCTTCCCCAAGATGAACTCTGTCAAGGATTATTTCCTAAGCACAGCCAGCTCTGCATAGATCTTACCTAACACCCTCAGTGTTAAGACCTGGGACTCTTGTCTCCTCCCAGGATACACCTGTGGATTAGTTACTGGCACTGCATTCGTGCATTCGATTTAATGAGGTCCTATTATGTGACCAGGTACTTGTTTTTTTTAAGAGCAGACTTTCAACAAGGGTTCCCTCCCGCTGTGGTGGGTTTTTGTTGCAGTGTGCAGGCTTCTCTGTGGTGAGTGGGCTTAGTTGCCCCAAAGCATGTGGGATCTTGGTTCTCCAACCAGGGATTGAACCTACATCCCTTGCATTTGAAGGCAGATTCTTAACCACTGGACCACCAGGGAAGTTCTTAGGTACTTTTCTAAGCTAAGGATATGATAGTGGACGAGGAAACAAAACGCTCACTGTCATGGAGCTTGGATCCCAGTGAACAGTAAGAATGCGGTGGTTGGGACTTCCTGGTGGTTCAGTGATTAGGACTCCTCACTTTCACTACTGAGGGCCTTGGTCCAGTCCTTGGTTGGGGAACTGGAATCTTGTAAGCTAATGTGGGACAGCCAAAAAAAAAGCGGGGAGTGGTTATCCTTTTTTGCTCCTTTTGGTTAGACAGGGTCCTGAGATAGTTTTGAGCAGTGGGTTGTATAGAAGTCTCACTTCTTGGCTGAAGCACGCACTTGTTGGTACAGAACTCTTGTGCTGTCTTCTGCCTCAGTCATGTAAGCACATAGGAGCCACGAGATCAGAACAGTCTCGAATGCTGACCTTCCACACTGAGGAGAGGTATCTGTTCTAGATGGTCCCCCAGACCTGTAATGAACTTTGTAGGAGCAGGAAATAAACTTTTGTTGTGTTAAATCACTGGGATGTTGGTGCTATGTGTTTCTACAGCATAACCTGACCTGTCTTAATTGGGCTGGCTTTTCTGGTAGAGCTCCAAACCTTTGTCATTCTGCCTGGTCTTTGGTCCTCAGAAGAGATCTAGTTTCCTCTCGATGCTCCACTGAGATGATGTAACTGTAACACCAGTGGGAACACTTAGGAGCTTACAAGATTGTAGGTGATGGGAAAGAGACTGGATTGCCTACCCAGAAGAAATAAGAGGTCAGTTGTTGAAGTGGATGAGGCAACCATCTCTCCCTCTCTCTGACCTTATTCCGCTTTGTCTTTGTCCTCTACTGCACCATTGCTCCATAGCTCCTCATGCACTGGGAGGGTCTCTGTCCATCAGTGGGCTTGAGAGGGGTTAGGGATTTCCTTCCATTCCTCACGTGAACATAGTAGACTTCAAGTAATGGTTTGTTAAAATGCCTCTTGTGCCTTCTATGAGTTGTGCCTCAGAAAACACAGGACACAAGTCACCCAATTTCCCCACAGTATAAAGAGGAAGTTGGCTTCTCTCCCTAGACTGAAAGGTAACAGTTGGGAAGAAACTTGGATAGGAACACAGCAGCAGTATAATCCAGTTGGGGAATGAGAAACCTCCAGTGGGAAAGTCTTAGCCACTAGTTAGCAGTACGGTGTCTTATTCCCTATGTTTGGAATTTGGGTTGGATGTGTGAGGTTGGAAGACAGCATTTCTATACTTCATCAGAGAAATAAGAGCTGATTACTAAAACAACAATATAAAACTAAAACTATTGAACCTTGGTTCAAAAATGAATTCAGACTTGAGCCTGGGTTCAGTCTCGCTAACGTGACCTTTGTAACCAGATGATTTCTAGGACAAACCAGAACGTGCTGTATTTTTTGTGTGTTCAGTTAACGGCCTTACAAGTGGCTCCAGGGTTGCTTCTGAGAAGTAGATCATCCGTCTAGTCTAGCCCCCAAATCTTCAACACCTCTGCACTGGTCTGTCCCAGTGGCCACAGTCTCGGGACCACTGCATACCCAGAGTTCTGGCCATTAGGCTGACTGTAACCTCAAGCTGATCTTGAGAACTTCCACTTTCTTTTGACTGGAGGGGACATACAGGAGGAGAGCTTGGAAATGAAAACTACTGGTCAGCTTTTGAAACTATGAACAGTGTTTAATTCTGCTGGAGAACTTGAGACAAAATACTAAGCTGCCTTTTCAATTCTTGAGGAGGAGGTAAGGATGCTTGGAGCTCTAGTTCTTTGTTCTAGAGAACATGTTTTCTGTATTTTACTAACTCTACATTGTGTTTGTGTGAATGAATGACACGCCCTGCACAAAGCAAGTGAGGAGCCCTGCTCTGGGGTTCCGCGGTGACCTCATACAACTTATGGCAGAAACCCTTTCAGGGGTTTATACCGACCTGCCAATGGACTTCCCTGGTGGCTCAGATGATAAAGTGTCTGGCTACGATGGGTTCAATCCCTGGGTTGGGAAGATCTCCTAGAGAAGGAAATGGCAACCCACTCCAGTTTTCTTGCCTGGAAAATCCCATGGATGGAGGAGCCTGGTAGGCTACTGTCCATGGGGTTGCAAAGAGTTGGACACGACTGAGCAACTTCATTTTTCTTCTTTTCTATCCATCTGGACAGTTGGGAGTAATGCAGAAGATTTGAACACTGTAAAGGGTTTTCCAGACATTCACTGAACCAGTTCACACCACAGACCAGTGTTTGCTGGGCACCTTGTGCATTCTCTGACTCCTTCCCACTTACATGTGATGGATCAAGGCCGCTCACTGCTTTTATCAGGAGCGTTCCCTCCAGGGCTCGCAGTGATTATTTGCTGAAGGCCTCCTCAGCATTCTTTCTGTGGGTTCTCTCCTGTGTAGTCTCTAAAGTGCCCTCAGTAGAAAGTGTTGAAGCTTTGGCCACACTCTGTTTCTAGGTTTCTTTTCAAACAAGTTATAAAAGCATATTGTTGCTGAATCTCTTCCACACTTGGCACTTTTATAGTTTCTTCTCTGTATGGGTTCAGTGGGGAGTAAGGCTGGAGTGCTGTTCAAAGCATCAAACAAACCCCATGTACACTTAGAGTTTTCTTTGTGTATGAATTCTCCAGTGGACAAGTACTGGGCTGCATTGAATTTCCTTCCATAGGCATCTTCTCAGGCTTTCCTCCTGTATAATTTAATTCATCCATAATGATAGTGCCTGCACTTCACATAAAGCTGTTTTCCCATCTGGCTCTTGTGAGAGGAATTACACAAGTCAGCTCTTGTCTTTCACTCAGTTTCAGATGTAGGAAAGCTATTAGAATCACTTCTCATTTCCACCATTGTAGGATGATGAATCTTGAACTGCTCAAGTCTAAGCACTAGTACAAAAATGTAAAGGTTTATTGTATTCGAATACCCTGCATCTTCAAAGAAGAACTTAGTAAGAAATATTCCTGTTGAGTTTTTAAGCCAATAAATGTAACATTTCCAACATCATGATTTTCACATTAGGTATTTGTCTAAGACTTGGACAGGGAAGCCTGGTGTGTTGCAGTTCATGGGGTTGCAAAGAGTTGGACATGACTTAAGGACTGAATAACAACAATGACTTGTTCACCAAACAGTTTCAGAACATCTGAAAAATATGTAAAAGTGACGGATATTTATTGTTCATGAAGGGAAGAGTTAGATATTTTAAGCTTGAAAACAATCTTTAAAAAATGTTAGTAGACTGGGACTTCCCAGGTAATTCAGTGGCTAGGACTCTGCGCTCCCAGGGCAGGGGGCCTGAGTTCAACCTCTGATCAGGGAACTGGATCATACGTGCCAAAACTGAGTTCGCATGCTGCAACTGAAAGATCCCACGTGCTGCAGTGAAGACTTGGCGCAGCCAAATAAATGCGCATATTTTTAATGTTAGTTGATTAAGGAACAATAGTTATTTTTTTTTTTAACTGCATCGTGCAGCTTGCAGGATCTTAGTTCCCCAACCCAGGATCAAACTTGCCTCCTCTTCCCCTGCAGGAGAAACAAGGATTCTCAACCTGTGGACTCCCAGAGAAGTCCCTTTTTTTTTTTCCTTTTTCTTTTCTGGTTTTTTAAAATTTAGTTTCTTATGTGGAGTTAGGGAAATGTTTTTTTAAATGTTTCCTTCATCCTGTAACTATGATAAGTAAGCATTACCCAGCATCAAAGCTGTTTATGCTCCTTAAAGGAGAAGCTCATATTTCTGGTCTTTTAGGTTTTTGGCTGCACCACGTGGCTTGTGGGATCCTAGTTCCCCAACCAGGGATCGAACCTGCGCCCTTGGCAATGAAAGCGTGGAGTTCTAACTACTGGACTGCCAGTGAGTTCCTGGGTCTTACTCTTCTTTAAGAGGCACTTGTACAATATTCTCTTGGATCTCTCCACAGCTTGCATATTTTGAAACCCAAGCTTGCACAAAGGCTTTCTCTTTCTCTTGACCTTCACTCTTGTTCAGTCAGTCGTGTCTGCCCTCACCACTCTGAGCACTGTGTTTCACAGCATGTATCACAGGTAGTTATTTGGTTTGTTGTTTTTGTCTGCATCCATTAGAATATAAGCATTAAGAGGGCAGTGGCTTTGTCCTGTGTAGCCTTGAATCTTCAGTGTTGGGCACAAAACTGACATATAGTAAATAAAAGAATGAAAAGACAGTTGATTCTTGAGCAACACATGGAGTAGGTTGGGGGTGCCAGCTGCTGGACAGTTGAAAATTTGTGTATGACTTTACTGTCGGCTCTCTGGATCTGTGGTTCTGAAACTTCAACCAGGCATGCATCATGTATTTTAGTACCGAGTTATTCCGTAGGCTCCACATATGAGTGGAGCCTCACAGTTCAAACCCATGCCCTTCAAGGATCAACTTACATCAAACAGAAAAAAGCTGCCATAGGCACCAAACATTAGCTTTGGTCACTCAGAGCACCCCTGTCACAGGGTTCTCTCTTCTTCAGGTATTGACTGCTTGACAGATGTGTGATGGCTGTGAGTTCTCATCTTGTTCTTTATCAGAAGAGATGGAAGCAAAGAGCTTGTAGGTCCTGTCAAAGAGTGCACAGAGGAGTCTTACATTGGGTACCTTGGAATGTCTGAGGCTATTATTCCAGCTGCCTGAATGCTCTAGCTTGGAGCTCAGGGAGCTTCACCCTGGAGTAGGAAGACTGGATTCCATGTGCACCCCAGGGAAAGCACCTCCACTCAGCTTGCCTCTCCTCCCAGCATGTTCCCCCACCCTGTCTGCTCTTCAGTGCTTGCACTGGACCCACATGCCTGCAATTCTTCAAGGGCCTGAGTGCACACACAGTGCTGGGGGTCCTTCAGGCCCTTGGCACATCTCTTCACAAGGACTCTGAACACTGAGGTGTGTAAAAGGACCTGGAAGGGCCTTGGAAATCTGTTCTGTCAGTGGGTCCCTAGCTGGTAGGCAGAGAACACTAAGATGTACAGAGCTATTCCATGAAGGATGTGTTATGCACCCAAGCAAATCTGGGGACAGTGGGTTAAAATTTAGTATAAGATCTTTCAACTTCAGTACTCATCTACTCCCTAGGAGGTTCTCCTTGGTTAGATGATGGCTCAGGATTAGGCCTATGACCTTAAGCTGATCTCATCACAACTTGGTGGAAACGTTAGAACAGATCCAATACTTGCAGGATCTGTAACCTTATTAATAAATTGTATTACATGAATACATGTAACCCAGAAGATGTTCAGTCTCCTTGAAACAAAAGATGTGAGCCTTAGGATGAAAACAATACCACAGAAGGCAGAGCAGTGATAAATGTGATGCAAGTTTTGGTGACACTGTTGACCTGTAGGATCAAGCATCACCTAACACCTAGAATTGCCCTGGACTTTTCAGCTATTAATACATAAATCTATAACTTCATTTTATTGTTTAAGCCAGTGTGAATTGTAACTGAAAAGAGTTCTAATACATAGAGCAGTAGCTGATTTAAGATAATAAATGTGGGAGATTAATAATCCTTTTATAGGTACATATTTTAACATTTTCATTATGGAAATTATCAAACACATAGTAATTATATGATGAACCCCTATATAGGCTTCACCAGTTGTCAACATTTTGCCTATTTTGTTTCACTTATCCTTTCCAGTTTTTGTTTTTATTTTGTTTTGGAATACTTAAAATAAAATCTCAGACATTATGACATTCCTTGCATAAATAGTTCCTTTTAAAAGAGATGAATAAATCTTGACAACCATACCCTAATCCGTCTATGAGAAAGTATTCCCACTCATCAGAGGCCCTGTCTCCACAAGAGGCAAGCTTAATTAAGAACAAGGGAGCTGCGTGTCCCTCCCTCAGACGACAACCAGAGCTTGACCAACAAGTTGTCAAGATGACTTGTAAGAGGCCCCTCCTGATATGCTCCTCCTCCTGGGGATATTCATTTATGAGAACAACAGACAACCCATATGCCTCATAATGAGGGTGGTCCTCAAGGAATACTAGATACCTGTAGTGATCACCAGAGCAATTTATTAATAAGGTGAAACTTTATGATCAACTGCTAACTTTTAACAAGCCCCAGAGTGACTCATTATGAGTTAAGTGGCAACAGTTGTTGGTTTCCTGGATGCCGTTAAAGAAGAAAATAATAATAGCAATAACTCTCTAACATATTCATATGGGACATTTCCCCTGGAGCTCAAAGTACCCTCTTACCTACTTTGATTGGTTTTCTCTTTTTTAATTGAAATAATATGAATGAATATTAAAAACATTAGAGTTTATTATAATTCCCTCTAACCATTCCTGCTTGATTGTATTTTTATTACCATTTAACCATAACATGTTGGTAACAGCTAAGGTGAAAAATGAAATGGAAATTAAATATTCCTATTCTATTTTTGTCCCCGTTTGGCACCATACTTCCTCTGAGGAATTTTCTCTCCTTTTTCTTGGTTATTGTCAATTCCTTTCATTGATTCTCTTTCTGGAGTTAAGTAGTCACAGTGTGCTTCAATACCCAGTGCTCTGATAGTCAAGAATTGTGGTGGAAAATGCTTTGAAAGATCATTTCATGGCCAAATAATACTTGCTGTAATTTAACATTTATAAGAATCAACTTAACAAACCAAGTGTTATTTGTAACCAGCACTCCTGGTACCCTTGTTCAGTTGTTAAGTTGTGTCTGACTCTTTGCAACCCTATGAACTGCAGCACGCCAGGCTTCCTTGTCCTTCACTATCTCCCAGAGTTTTCCTTGAACTAGTGTTTATCACCTGCAGATCCCAAATTAACACTTACATAAACCTGCTGCCCAAAATGGGTTCTTCTTTTATTTCTGCCTACAAATGTTTGCTCCTGAAAACTTACAGAGAGATATGCACTGTTAATGTTCACTTATTCATTCAACATCAGGCAAATGTTTATTGGGCACTTTCTGTGCCCCGGGCATTGTTTTTGGTGGTGGGATTTTATATTCACAAACATTTCAGGTTTTGCATTTTTGTCTTTCAAGAATGCTAGGCTGGGGATAAAATGGGCATTTTCTAGGTTTCTTTATATGGTTAAAGCAATATGTTTAATATTTATATCATTCATTTGTTTGACAGATTGGCTTTCCATGGTCAATTTCCCACTCTACCTTATTTTCAAGACCAATCACAGCTTCCCCAAACTAGAATAGGAAACACTCAACTCTACTGTCTTACAAAACTCAATATTAATTTTAAAAAGATGTGATTAAGTTGACTTAGGCACTCTACTTTTTTGAGAGTGGACTTTAGCAATCACATTTGGAGAGTGTCTGATATTTTTATTTTAAGTTTTAAACTTCTTATGGATAACATGACTAGAGCATTAAAGGCAGAGACAATAAATTCTAGATGCATTTTCAGTAAATGCAGAGAAAGCTACAAAAAATTTAGGCACTTTAATATACAAGCAATTCTTGCTGTAAAGGTTTTTTTTTGTTTGTTGGCTTTTGTTTGAGTCTGTATCTCTAATTTTCATGGCTATCAACACCAAGTGGTCAGAAACTTCATCTTAAGCAGCATTATTAAATACTATATGAAAGAAATGCAGTGGTAGAGAATTTAATATTGAAAAGGGCAAATACGTGTTTTTTGTAATATTTGCTTATTTATGGCTGCACTAAGGCTTATTTGGGGGCACGTGTGCTCTTTGTTGCACAGGCTTCTCTCTAGCAGTGGCACAGCCTCCAGAGCACATGGTCTCTAGTTGAGGCACATGGGCTCAGGGGTCAAATCTACATCCCCTGCATTGACAGGGGGATTCTTAACCACTAGACCACCAGGGAAATCTTGAAAAGGGCAAGGCTTTAAATAGACATTTCTCACAATAAGATACACAAATGGCCAATCAGCACATAAAAAGGGACTCAACATCATTAGCCACCATGAAAATGCATATCAAGTCCACAGTGAGATACGACTTACATCCACTAACATGGATATAAAAAGATACTAAGATGTGTTTTCGAGGACGTGAAGAAATTAGAACCCTAATACACTGCTGGTGGAAGTTTAAATTATACAGCCTATATAGAAAACATTTTGGCAGTAACTTCAAAAGTTAAACATAGACTTACTGTTTGACCCAGCAGTTCCTCTGCTAATTATATTGTTGTTGTTGTTCAAGTATTAAATAGTGATGAAATGTAAATATGCTAATAAAACCACTGAGTTAAATACTTCAAAATGGTGAATTATATGATATGGGACATATCTCAATTTAAAAACTAAGAAGGGACTAAAGCAGAGGGTGACAAGTCAGCTTCCAGGTAATAGGTAGGACAGGGAAGAAGATTGTGGACAAGAAAAAAGAAAGACTAAGGGAAGGCTTTGAAAAGAAGTAAACTGATTTGGGAAGGCTTCTATGGTGGCAGGGGTTGATTAGGTATCAGAGTAGAGAACCTGTAATATAGTAAAAGAAATAAAATGAATAGAGATGGGAAAGGCACAAGAAAAACCATTATGATTAGTATTTGGATTCCATTTCTGGGTAAGAAGTAAGCATGCTTCACTTTTTCTCTCAACTATACACAAACTCTAAAACCTGGGTATAATGCATGGAGCAACTGTTTGAGAACTTCAAACTGTTAATAGCAGTAGGTGATTTGTAGAAGAATACCAGAATTCAAACTACTACTGAATTGATGGTGAGTTTACTGTTTATGTTCTCTGATACCCTTTTACTTCAGCTCAGCACAACTGGAAATTGGAAGTGCTATAGTGAAAATGGAGACAAAATACATTTATTTATGACCAAAATTCCCAGGAAACTAGGAATAAAATGGAACTATTTCAACCTGTAAAGTATCATCTGCTAGAAACAATGCAGGACTTCCCTGGCAGTCCAGTGGTTAGAACTCTGTGGTTCTGTGCAGGGGGCATAGGTTCGATTTTTGGTCAGGGAACTAATACTCCATATGCCACATGGCCAAAAAAAAAAAAAAACCCACTAAAATCCCTATAGCTCATATCACACTTAATTAGCAAAGATCAAATGCTTTCCCTTTTGAGATAAGGAACAAGAGAAGACTACTCACTTCTGCCACCCCTGCTTAGCATTGTACTGGAAGACATGGCCAGTGCAATAATGAAAGAAAAGGAAATTAAAAAACATCCAGTTTGAAAAGGAAAAACAAAGCTGTCTTTATTCACAGATGACGTGACTAAATGGAAAATCCTAATCCTGTGAAAATTTCTGGAATAGAATAGGTAAATTTAGTAAGATCACAGAATGCAAGGTCAGTAAACAAAACATTCTATTTCTGTACACTGGAAACCATGTAATTTACAATAGCTTCAAAAAACAGGTGTTTATACATAAGTCTA
Source organism: Antilocapra americana (assembly GCA_007570785.1). Taxonomy (NCBI): domain Eukaryota; kingdom Metazoa; phylum Chordata; class Mammalia; order Artiodactyla; family Antilocapridae; genus Antilocapra; species Antilocapra americana. The sequence continues at coordinate 14,789,300 of ML664186.1, read as the reverse complement.
ATGAAACATGTACAGGTTATATATACTGAGAACCATAAACCACTGGTGAAATATATGAGTCAGAGGAGTCCTAAATAGGAAGACAAATCATGTTCATAAACTGAAAAAGCTCAACATAGCAAAGATGTCAGTTCTCCCCAAACCAGTCAATAGATTTAATACAACGTGGAAAGATAAAAGAACTAGAATAACCTAAATAGTTTGAAAAATAAGAAACTGAAGAAATTATATCACTTGATTATAAGACTTTCTCTAAAGCTATGTTAATGAAAAGAGTGTGGTCTTGGTAAAGGGGAAGACACACAGATCAATGGTATAGAATAAAGAGTCCAGAAATAGACCCACATAAATATGGCAAGTTTATTTTTAAAATTAATTTATTATAATTAAAGGCTAATAACTTTACAATATTGTGGTGGTTTTTGCCATACATTGACATGAATCAGCCATGGGTGTTCATCTGTCCCCCCATCCCAAACCCCCCTCCCACCACCTTCCCCATCCCATCCCTCTGGGTTGTCCCAGTGCACTGGCTTCAAGTGCCCTGTTTCATGCATCGAACTTGGACTGGTCATCTATTTCACGTAAGATAATATACATGTTTAAATGCTGTTCTCTCAAATAATCCCACCCTTGCCTTCTCCCACAGAGTCCAAAAGCCTGTTCTTTATATCTTTGTCTCTTTTGCTGTGTCACATATAGGGTCATCGTTACCATCTTTCTAAATTCCATGTATGTGTCTTAATATACTGTATTGGTGTTTTTCTTTTTTACTTCACTCTATAATAGGCTCCAGTTTCATCCACCTCATTAGAACTGACTCAAATGCATTCTTTTTAATAGCTGAGTAATATTGTGTATATGTACCATAACTTTCTTATCCATTCATCTGCCAGTGGACATCTTGGTTGCTTCCACGTATGGGCTATTGTAAACAGTGCTGCAATGAACATTGGATTACATGTGTCTCTTTCAATTCTGGTTTCCTCAGTGTGTATGCCTAGCAGTGGGATTGCTGGGTTGTATAACAGTTCACAGAATGAAGCAGGGCAAAGGCTAATAGAATTTTGCCAAGAGAACACACTGGTGATAGCAAACACCCTCTTCCAACAACACAAGAGAAGACGCTACACACGGACATCACCAGATGGTGAACACCGAAATCAGATTGATTATATTCTCTGCAGCCAAAGATGGAGAACCTCTATACAGTCAGCAAAAACAAGACCAGGAGCTGACTGTGGCTCAGATCATGAACTCCTTATTGCCAAATTCAGAATTAAATGGAAAAAAGTAGGGAAAACCACTAGACCAGTCAGGTATGACCTAAATCAAATCCCTTATGATTATACAGTGGAAGTGAGAAATAGATTTAAGGGACTAGATCTGATAGACAGAATGCCTGAAGAACTATGGATGGAGGTTCGTGACATTGTACAGGACACAGGGATTAAGACCATCCCCATGGAAAAGAAATGCAAAGAAGCAAAATGGCTGTCTGAGGAGGCCTTACAAATAGCTGTGAAAAGAAGAGAAGTGAAAAGCAAAGGAGAAAAGGTAAGATATTCCCATCTGAGTGCAGAGTTTCAAAGAATAGCAAAGAGAGATAAGAAAGCCTTCCTCAGTGATCGACTATGCCAAAGCCTTTGACTGTGTGGATCATAAGAAACTGGAAAATTCTTCAAGAGATGGAAATCCCAGACCACCTGACCTGCCTCCTGAGAAATCTGTATGCAGGTCAAGAAGCAACAATTAGTACCAGACATGGAAAAACATACTGGTTCCAAATTGGGAAAGGAGTACATCAAGGCTGTATATTGTCACTCTGCTTATTTAACTTATATACAGAGTACATCATGAGAAATGCTGGACTGGATGAAGCACAATCTGGAATCAAAATTTCTAGGAGAAATATCAGTAACCTCAGATATTCAGATAACACCACCCTTATGGAAGAAAGCGAAGAGGACTAAAGAGCCTCTTGATGAAAGTGAAAGAGGAGAGTGAAAAAGTTGGCTTAAAACTCAACATTCAGAAAATTAAGATCATGGCATCCAGTCCCATCACTTCATGGCAAATAGATGGGGAAATGATGGAAACAGTGAGAGACTTTATTTTGGGGAGCTCCAAAATCACTGCAGATGGTGACTGCAGTCATGAAATTAAAAGATGCTTGCTCCTTGGAAAAAAAACTATGACCAACCTAGAAAGCATATTAAAAAGCAGAGACATTACTTTACCAACAAAGGTCCATCTAGCCAAAGCTATGGTTTTTCCAGTAGTCATGCACGGATGTGAGAGTTGGACTATAAAGAAAGCTGAACGCCAAAGAATTGGTACTTTTGAACTGTGGTGTTGGAGAAGACTCTTAAGAGTCCCCTGGACTGCAAGGAGATCAAACTGGTCAATCCTAAGGAAATCAATCCTGAGTATTCATTGAAAGGATTGATGTTGAAGCTGAAACTCCAATAATTTGGCCACCTGATGCAAAGAACTGACTCATTTGAAAAGACCTTGTTGCTGGGAAGGATTGAGGGCTGGAGGATAAGGGGACGACAAAGGATGAGATGGTTGAATGGCATTACCAACTCAATGGACATGAGATTTTGTAGGCTCTGGGAGCTGGTGATGGCCAGGGAAGCCTTTCATGCTGCAGTCCATGGGATCACAAAGAATCAGACATTACTGAGTGACTGAACTGAACTGAATACAAAAAGCACCCATATTGTTGGGTCTATCTGATGTGATGTGATGTGATATCATATGATGTATTAATCAGATTATATCAAAATTAAGGATTTCTCTTCAGAAGTCAGCACAGACTAACCTAGGGGGAAGTATTTACAATATATCTACCTGGCAAAGTTCATCTAGACCATTCTAAGATCTACTGCAAACAAACCAGAAAAACATGTAAGAGCTAAAATAAAAGTGGGCAGAGGATGTGAAAAGGCAGTTTATAGAAGGAGAAATAAAAATTGCCAAAATGTTTATTAAAAAATGATCAATCTCACTAGTAATCAAAGAAATGCAAACTAATCTGAGGTAGCATTTTATACCCATCAAATTAGCATAAATTAAGAAGATTTCATTGTAGTAAGTGTTGGCTAGGATGGGGTTGTGGGAATCAGGACCCTTAATTTATAGCTTTGGGAGTTGTATGCTGTTACATCCTTTGGAAGAGTTCGGCAGTTTTTGTGGCTACATGGAGCCTCTGTGATAGAGGCTTATGTCCATAAAGGGACCTATGTATGAACATTCACTGTAGCATTGTCTGTGGTTGCAGGAAATTAAGGCAATTTATACATTCATCGCTAATGGAATGGACAAATAAAGGCATATTAAGCGTTAAAAACACTAAAGACTTCTCTGGTGGTCCAGTGGCTGGAGACTCCATGCTCCCAATTCAGGAGGCCCACAAAGACCCTGAATTACTAAAGCAATCTTGAGAAAAAGAACAACGCTGGAGGTATCACACTCCTTGAGTTCAGACTATACTAAAAAGCTACAGTAATGAAAACAGCATAGTTCTGACACAAAAACAGATACATAGATCAATGGAACAAAATAGCTCAGAAAGAAATCCATGCACTTATGGTCAATTAATATAAGACAAAGGAGGGAAGACTATACAATGGAGAAAAGATTGTTTCTTTAATAAGTGGTGCTGGAAAAACTGGGCAGCTACATGTATAAAAAATGAAATTAGAACATTTTCTCACACTATATACAAAAATGAACTCAAAAAAGATTAAGGACTTAAAACCTCAAGCCATAAAATTCCCAGAAGAGTTTAGCAGAATACTCTTTTATATAAATCATAGCAATATTTTTTTGGATTTGTCTCCTAAAACAAAGGTAAAAAAAAAGCAAAAATAAATAAATGGGACCTAATTAAACTTAGAAGTTTTTGTGCAGCAAAGGAAACCATTGACAAAATGAAAAGACAATCTACTGGGGAAAATAAGTGCATATTACATGACTGATAAAGGGTTTATATCCATCATATATAAACAGCTCAAACAACTCAATTAAAAAAAACAAGCCAATTTAAAAATGGGCAGAAACCATGAATAGACATTTTTTTTTCAGGGACGACTCTTTTCATCACTGACATATTTTTTTTAATTTTTAAAAATGTATTTGTTGTCTTTGGCTGCACTGGGTTTTTGTTGTTGCACATGGTCTTTCTCTAGTTGGTGCTCGGCTTCTCCTGTTACAGAGCACAGGCTCTAGAGCACAGGCTTCAGTAGTTTTGGCACATGGGCTTAGTTGCCTCACAGCATGTGGGATCTTCTTGGACCACGGATCAAACCCATGTCCCCTGCATTGGCAGGCAGATTTTGAACCACTGGAACACTAGGGAAGCCCCAGACAGACTTTTTTTTTAAGTAGATATACACATAGCTAACAAACAGGAAAAAATGCTCAACATCGCTAATCATCAGAGAAATGCAAACCAAAGTACAAGTTAATCACCATATACCTGTCAAAATGGCTATTATTAATATAAAAAAGTCTACAAATAACAAATATTGGTGAGGGTGTGGAGAAAAGGGACCCCTAGTACACTGTTGTTAGAAACGTAAATTGGTGCAGCAATTATGGAAAACAGTATGGAGGTTCCTCAAAAAACTAAAAATAGAGCTATCATATGATCAGCAATCCTGCTCCCAAAACAAAATGAAAACATTAATTTGAAAAGATGTATGCCCTTCAGTGTTCACAGTAGCATTCTTTATAATAGATAAGATATAGAAACAACCTAACTGTTCATCAACAGATGAATGGATGAAGGTATGGTATATTTTTATAATGCCTATGTAACTCAGTCATAAAATATAATGAAATTCTTCCATTTGTAACAACATGAATGACCTAAAGAGTATTATGTTTAGTGAAATATCAGAGAAAGACAAATACTCTATGTTATCACTTAGATGTTGGATTTAAAATATAAAATGAATGAATATATCAAAACAGAAATAGACACATAGACATAGAGAAAAAACTAGGGATTACCAGTGGGAGAAGGAAGGGGGAGCTGCAAGGTAGAGGTAACGAATTAAGACATACCAAATGGCCATGTGTAAAACAAACAATAAGCATATATTGTACAGCACAGGGAAATACAGCCATTATTTTGTAATAACTTTAAATGGAACATAATCTATAAAAAATATAGAGTCACTATGCTGTGAGAGTCCCTTGGACTTGAAGGAGATCAAACCAGTCAACCCTAAAGGAATTTAACTCTGAGTGCTCACTGGGAGGACTGTTGCTGAAGCTGCAGCTCCAGTACTTTGTCCACCTGATGCCAAGAGCCGGCTCATTGGAAAGGACTCTGATGCTGGGAAGGATTGAGGGCAGGAGGGGAAGCGGGTGGCAGAGGATAAGATGAGAAGGTTAGATAGCACTACTGTCTCAATGGACATGAATTTGAACAAACCCTGGGAGGCAGTGGAGGACAGAGGAGCCTGGCTTGCTATGGTCCACGGGGTCACAAAGAGTTGGACGTGACTTAGCGATGGAAAAAAAACATGTCGTACCCCTGAAACTGGCATAATATTGTAAATCAATCATACTTAAATAATACTAGCTTCTGCATAGAATGGTATGTTTATGCCTAATGAGTAAACACTGTTTAACACTAAATGAGTCATTTTATTCTCATTTTATGTTTGGTTTACTTGTCTACCAAATGAGGATAAGACCACCTGCCATAGAATGCATTGTGAGAACTAAGCTAGATCTTGTGAAAGTACCTGGAAGAGGATAAAATTATGTAATTAGTAATAATTTAAGGAATGCAGTTATTCTCACTGCTCTTTCAATTAGTAATCTGTGTTTGGGGATGGAGGTCAGGTGAAAGAACCAGTCGGTTCTTCAGGGACTGCCTTGTTCCTGTATCCTGGCCATGCAAGTGCTTAGTACTAATTGCCTGCAGGGGACAGAGGACCCCCTTGGGCTCTGCAGCATGAGCAAGAGTGAGCTGGGCTTCCAGGTGTCAAAGCCAGCGCTCCTCAGAGGACCAGGGCCAACCCCATGGTTAAAAACCCTCTCCTCAAGGGTAGGAGAGCAGCGACGCAGCATAGCCTCCTTCCTAATTTCACACTCTCCCCTCTGCTTGCTCCAGCAAGCACCAGTGACAGTGTGACAGAGTCACATCGGCTCTTGAAGCCAAAGGTATGTTTCCATAGAAAATTCATAGATTTCTATTAATGAGAATCCAGGGTATAAGAGGAGAAGAAGATGGAAAAGGAAAGAGCAGTCAGGGGAATCAGAGAGAGGAGAGGGAGCAGATAAAATGACCTTTTACAAGCACCAACTTTGTATTCTTACTTTCTGGAGAAAGTTTGGAGGACATAGTATGGGGGCCCCAAGTACATTTGTGACCTTCTCTGTCAGCTAAGAGAGCTTCCGTGGTGGCATAGTGGTTAAAAATCTGCCTGCCAATGCTGGAGACATTGTGGGTTCAATACCTGAGACGCGAATTCCATCCCTGGGTCAGGAAGATCCCCTTGAGTAGGAAATGGTGACCCTCTTCAGTATTCTTGCCTGGAAAATTCCACGGACAGAGGAGCCTGGTGGGCTGCAGTCCATGGGGTCACAAAAGAGTTAAACATGAACACATCCCAGCTAAGAAAAGAGATAGGGAAGGAAAATATTTAAACTTCGCAGAGGAATTATAACACTACAAATCAAGAACTTGTATTGAATAAAATTCATTTCTAGGATGTCTAGGAGAGAAACTGGAAAATTCTTATCCTGGTCACACCACCCCCAAATAAAGATGCCTTTGTGTGCACATATGTGTCCTAGGAACAGAATCCTCCAGCAGAAAAGGGTCATGGCAGACTTTGGGACAGCCCAGTGCCCCCGGTCAGACAAATCTCTAAACTTAGACAGATTTCTAAACAAAATCTTTCATTCCTTTTTCTCTTGCCAAAGAATTTGCCAATATTTTTTTCATGCCAAAATCTCAGAATGTCAAATCACAATTTCTCTTGCTTTTAATTCAAGGCTGTTTTTGCTCTTCATAGATAAGGAGAGCACCTGCTGTACAAGCAAGCATCTTTGAAATCCCACCGTAGAGCAAAGACATTAACTGGAAGGAAACACACCTCTCTTTAACCACTTCTTAAACAAGTTAATGTCTTGGACATTTTTCATAATACCTATTTTCTCTTGCTTTCTCTTCCCTAAAAATCGGCACATGCTCCATGTCCTTTTTAAAATGTCAGGTAAGACCCTCCAATAAGGAGCTGCCTATGCAAGACGGGGCAGAAAGCTTACTTCCTGGCCCTCACATCAGTCACTTCTCTGTCCGATTTTCCTTTTGAAAACCCGCTGCAAACTGCCCTCAGTTTGCCGAGGATTGTACCCTGGAGAGCAATTACTGGAACACCATGCTTATCCAGCCGTTTCCAGTCTGAGTTTGTGGTGGGGCGTTTTCACACATATTTGATGTACTGCCATGTAACCCTCTTTTAATTTTGTAAGATCCCACTCTCATTAGAATTGCCCTCTGAGCCACCCTGCACCCAGCATTCTTTTTCCAACAGCAGCATCAGAAATAGATTTAAGGGAGCTTGGTTGTATCCCCTGATGCAAACATCAGATGTAGAGTCCCTTCTAGACATCACTGATTCCCTTCATCTCCTTTTATGTTCCTTAAATTTTAATATATACTGTGATGCCTCTAAAGAGTAATAGTTCCCATAGTTTTACTATGAACTATGCCATTTTTTTTCTTAATGATACTATACTTACCTCCTTTAAGATTCAAACTCCTCTTTTCTAATTCTTGAATCATGAGATTTGGGGGTGAAATTCCTGTTCACTCCATCAAATACTTCAAACCCACCTTAGACTTAACCCTTCTAGACAAAGTTTATTCTGCTGTATGACCTTTGTGTGCCATACCACCACAATGTTATCCTACATTGAAAACCTTATCTCCAGTCTTGAGCAGGTCACCATGAAAAGGTGAACTTAGAACTTAGATATAAGATAGGCACAAACTGAGCTCTCAAGAGTATCACTGTCAACTATCTCCAAGTAAATTAAATATTTTAAAATAAATCATATATAAAAATTTCTCTGCAAGGATAAGGAATTCAGGATTAGGTTTCCTTACTTGTTTTTATTTTTTATGATTCCTTTTCTGTTTATTGCTGAAGCTGATATTAAAGGAAGGCTTGAATTCTGAGAACTTGTACCCACATATGGGGAGTGCTGACAGCTCAGGAGCAATTTCCGTAATAGGAGAAAGCCAACTCCAAATTCCATATTTGTTGAGGCTAATATGCAAGTGGCCAACTGAGAATTGTGGTGAGATTTAGGGGACGAATGGGCAGAAAACTGGGCAAAGGTGGGCAACTATAGCATCCCTGATTAACTAAGAAGCAAATCTTGGTTGCTTTTCTTAGTATCTTGAAAGTTCAAAACAAATTTACAGACAGGCCAAGATGGGAACCATCTATGTACACACGAGCGATTCCTAAAAATCCTTCTGTACCCAAATGAACTCACCTAGGTGCTCCTAAACTACAGCATAAACGGCACATGCTCTGAGTTCAGTGTCGTCCTCTCTAAGCTCCTCTTAATATGCAAACAGTGCCAGACCAACTTAACATTCCAGGTTACAAGAGAACTATTGTAATTGAGAGCAAGAGCTCTCAGTTACACGTTGAGAGACCCTTTAAGGGAGGAAAACATCCTGAAGAGCATCAAGTTGCTGAATTCAAACTTGAAGTTATTACAGTCATGTTTGCTTGGGGAGTTTGTGCAGATCAGGCCAAGAATCCAGCTGATACGGTGTTCCCTCCTGAATTTGCTGAGTGGCAGGGGTCAGCAACCTCCCACTCCAGGTATGCCCTGTCCTTTCCCCGTGCTGACTGATTTATTCCTTGTTATGCGCAGAGTGGGGACCAAAAGAAATTTTGGGATCGCTGAGCAGCCACAAAGCATCAGCCACCCAGAGACCAGACAATTTATGGAAGAAGACGGGCCATGTCTGTCTGTGTGTCTTTCTCCTCAAGGGACACAAGGGGACAGGAACTTCTAGGAGGAAGTAGGGAGATGGGTGTTAGGAAGAACAGAAATATGAGCTATCAGATTGGTAACTCAGCTCCCTTAAAACCTAAATGAATAGAATAGGCAGTCTCCTCTTCTTCAGGCATTAGATAGAGAAAGGAAGGGGGGTTGAAAAGTGTTCTGAAATCTATATCATCCCTGACTCAGTAGAAGGACTGCATTGCTGATGTAAAGAAACAGACAATTAGAAGAGATTTGGGTGGAATCCAGCATCAGGATCCCCAGTGTTTCTGCTACTTACTGATGGAAAGGACAGTTCTCAGGGTCTTTGGCCAAGAGGTGTGGCCAAGTGATCCCTGTCTGGAGCACCAGGACCAGATAAGCACGCTTGCACACATCCCTTAAGGAACATCCCCTGTAAAGCTGCTCTTCGGGTATGGCAGCCAAGGTTTCTGTGGACAAATTACAGTTCAGAGGAAGTCTGAGCATTTACTGCCAGTCTTCAGTGTCCAGATGAGGACAGCTGACCCAATACTGTTTTTGTTTTCTTCTCAGATCCTTGTATTTATTAGTCAAAGAGGGGGAAGGGCTTTGGTTCATGATTTTCAGAAAAGTCTAGGTCTTGCCCGACGAAAGGAGATGGTAACTGGCCCATTATTAACAAGAGGTGATTTTTGTTTATGAGATGTTAAGAATTACTCAATGGTTTAAGGTGGGTACAGTGGTCATATACCTCAAACTTTCAGGGATAGCCTCTGAAATCTTCTATTATCCTTTACTAATTATGGATACCTGATAACTGATTTAACTGCCTTTGGAGTAAACCTTGTTTCTATCTTTAGCCTGTTCCACCTGCACATGCTTGGGCTCAAGTGAAGTTTTGTCCTACATTTACCTCTTTTAAACTGACATATTTGTATCTTCCATATTTGGTGAGTAAGTCTGTATTCATGCTGCCCATTCTTTGCATGATTTTATAAACTTATCATCTTCTCCCTCAAACTTCATCTTTCTAGACCAAGAGTTTTCACTTAGGGGCTGGTTAGGAATATAGAAAGGACAGGAGAAAAAAAAAACTGTTAGAACCTTCCGGGGAGCTTTTCCAAACACAGCAAGTCTGCGACCTTTCCCTGAGTACCCCCAAAACTTTGGCTGGGTAAATCTATATTTCGAGAATTTCCACATTTAGCTCCAGTGATCAACTCCTTCTGTCCTGTTGTCATCACTGTGTTGAACTGAAGATCCAATCTTTTTGTTCTTTATAAGGCACTTCCTTCATTCCTGTAATAACTCACATTTGATATTCACATGGAATAAAGTTTCCATTCATTGTGGGACTGGCAGTGTTTGAGGACTGCATGAATGCTTGCAATGATAAAGTTTAAACTGGTACTTAACTACGAAGCTCAATGACATCAGATCCACCTTATCCAGCAGCTTCCTCTTCACTCGCTTTACTCCTGGTTTTCCCTGGACAGATTCCCCAAGTGACTGAAGGCAAACAGAGATGGAAAGGGCCAACAGCAGCTCCTTGGAGGGCTTCATTCTGATGGGTGTGTCTGACTACCCCCAGCTGGAGATGGTCTTTTTTTGTAGGCATCCTCTTCTCCTACTTGCTGACCTTGTTTGGGAACTCAGCCATCATCCTGCTTTCCAGCCTGGATAGGCGTCTCCACACACCCATGTACTTCTTCCTCAGCAACCTCTCCTCCCTGGACCTTGCCTTTACTACTAGCTCAGTCCCCCAAATGCTGATCAACTTGTGGGGAGCTGACAAGACCATCAGCTATGGTGGCTGTGTGACCCAGCTCTATGTTTTCCTCTGGCTAGGGGCCACCGAGTGCATCCTGTTAGTGGTAATGGCATTTGACCGCTTCGTCACGGTGTGCCGACCCCTGCACTATACCGCCATTATGAATCCTCGGCTCTGCTGGCTGCTGGCTGCCATTGCCTGGTTGGGTGGCTTGGGCAACTCTGTGGCCCCGTCAACATTCACTCTGCAGCTCCCTTTGTGTGGGCACCGGAGGGTGGACAGCTTCCTGTGTGAGGTGCCAGCTATGATCAAACTGGCGTGTGTTGACACGAGTCTCAGTGAGGCTGTGCTCAACGGCGTCTGCACGTTCTTCACTGCTGTCCCGCTGAGCGTCATCCTGATCTCCTACTGCTACATAGCTCAGGGGTGCTGAAGATCCGCTCAGCCGAGGGACCGAGGAAGGCCTTTAACACATGCCTCTCCCATTTGGTGGTGGTGCTCCTCTTCTATGGCTCAGCTATCTATGGGTATCTGCTTCCAGCCAAGACCAGCAAGCAGGACCAGGGCAAATTCATCTCCCTCTTCTACTCTGTGGTCACACCCATGGTGAACCCTCTCATTTACACTCTGAGGAACAAGGAGGTGAAGGGGGCGCTGAGGAGGCTGCTCAGGAAGGGAAGAGAAGTCAGCTGAAAGAAGGGGAAATGCCTTCATCATTTACCACCTCTTCATCTCTACACGCTTTTTCTCATTCTCTCTCTGGCCAGGGGAACATGAGGAGTACTAACCCCAGTATAAGCTTATTCTCCACAGCAATATGCTGTTGGCCCATGGCTAGTGTTATTTCTTAGGTTCTACACTTATTTACCAAATATCCTCCTATGGACCACAGATAACAGAGCAGAGGCTGCCATCGAGGCTCAGAGTTTGTTGACTTAGTACAGACTTAGCTCACGGTTACTTCTGTCCACATGTTATTTTTACATATTCATTATGTGTAATAAATATTACATGTGTAGTATTGTATTTTAGAGAATTTTCTAAATTCTGTACTTTTCCTAATTCTCCACTTGCAGTATCCTATACAGTTCCATAAAATCAAGCCAGGTTTTATTAACCCCAGTTGAGAACCCAAGAACTTCATCTTTGCACCCTATCCATCCATCATCTTTTTCCATCTCTTTGTCTCTCTTTCAGTCTGTCTGCCCTCATTCCCCACCCATATGCCTTTGGCATTATTTACCCTCCCCTTTATGTCTACATCCCACTTTCCCTTTTGCTTCATCCAATCCTGAAGGAAGACCATTTTTCTTTTTTTGGCTGAGCCCTGAGACTTGTGGAAACTTAGAACCCCTACAAGGGATGGAACCCATGTCTCCTGCAGTGGAAGCATGGAGTCCTAACCACTAGGAATTCCCTAACCAGGGAATTCCCAAGACCATTTTTCTTTCAATTAAATAGTTTCATTTAAATCATTTTCTCACTGGGACTTCCCTGGGTCCAGTGGTTAAGACTATGTGCTTCCACTGTAGGGGACAGGGGTTAAATCCCTGGTCAGAGAACTGAGATCCTGCATCCTGTGTGGCCAAAAATAAATAAATAAAAATAAATCATTTCTTCACCAAAGTCCCAGCCATCAGGTTTGCTACCAGCATTTGGATATGCTAGTGTGGTCAGTGGTTATGGAATGCTCTGAGATTCCTTAAGCAAGTTTAAGAGCCCAGGAGAGATTGTCCATCTGTAAAGCATCTCCTCTGTCTCATGATCTAGTCCATCACCCCTTAAGTTTCTGAAATTCAGTAATCAGTCCTGCACACCATAACTCAGCAAAGAACTCAGGTACTGGAATTAGAATGCCAGTTTGTGATTCTTCACATCACTAAAATTGCCAAGGAAATCCACTCCTGCCACCACAGTCTATGTGGTCTTTCCCCAGGGAGGAAAACTGGGTTGATATGAGAAAGTTGCTTGACAAAACATTACCAGAGAAAAGGAGATCAATTGGTTTTAGGGCTACTTTCTAGAGTCTTATTTCTCCCACAGCACCTAAACACATGCTTTATACATAGTAGATGCTCTATAAATACTTTTGTGAGTTGAGTTAATTAACAAGGCTCATGAGTCTTCCTTTTTCACACTAGGAGCTAAATACATCAAGTGAACCATTTTCACATTTGCCACTTTAGGGTCATCCTGTCACTTGGACAATGCTGAACAAACAATGACAAATTTACCCTCTTTCCACATTTCCATAATGCCTCCCAAAGACATCTAATTATATTAGATGCCTGAATCTGTTTTTCCAGTTTCAGATCAGAGCCATGATCTATTTTCCCAGTTCCTTACACAGTAATACTGAAGTATGTCTCCAGGACTCACCACTTAGCAGCATTATCTTGGTCAACTCATTAAAGTCTGGAGTCTTGCAGACTCAAAATTCTTATTGATCAGCACACTCAGATAAGATGCACTTCTTGGGAGGCAGAATCACAATGACCAAGCTCCTAAAACTGATACATAAACCAGAATGCCAGCTAGTTTATTTTTGAGAACGTTACTTTCCAAGGAGGTATGTGTATGTTCAATTGTTCAGTTTTGTCTGGCTTTTTGTGACTCTTTAGACTGTAGCCCGCCAGGCTCCTCTGTCCATGAGATTTTCAGGCAAGAATACTGGAGTGGGTTGCCATTTCCTCCTCCAGGGGATCTTCCTGACCCAGGAATCAAACCTGTGTCTCCTGTGCCTCCTGCATTGCTGGGAAGATTCTTTACCTGCTCAGCCACTGCAAACTTACTTGGGGGAAAATATAAAGAAAATAAATAGGCATTCTTCAAACACTTCAGAGTCTCCCTATGGAAAGTACAAGACAGTTTAAATCTAACTTGCAGTGAGGGGCATGGTAAGGCAGAATTAGAGGGAGGAGAAAAAGCTTGAGACGTGAATGCATCATGGGGACAACATACACCATCATCAAAGTGCACACGTGTTCGTCCTCCATTCTCAATGGTGGGCATGAAACAAAGTAAAAAAGAGGGAAAGCATAAGCCAACACAACATTGCAAGGCAATTATCCTCCAAATAAAAATTAATTTAAAAAAATTGGGAAAAGCAATTAAATGTGAGGGAAGCTCCTTGTTTTGAGACTTTTATGTTCCATTTCTAGGGTTTCAGATGAAAAAAATATATATTTGGTGTTATATTCAGTTGGAAATTCAAAAAAGAAAAAAAAATGAAATACCAAGAACTATAAACGTTTCACCAACCTTAGTAAAATAGAAATGTACAGCATTTGAAGATGATGGTCTGGTCAGTGAATTTAAGTAAGTTTAATACCTCATCTCATAGAGCCTTTCACAGAGTCTGTTCAGATCCTCACCTGCACTGTAAACTAGCAAAAGGAGTTCAGTGACTGAGTTTTGAATCTTCCAATTAAAATAGTCAGTCCTTCTCCTGTCTTCATAGCCTTCAAGCTCAATTCCATAGCTGTGGTTAAGAGATGTTGGAATAAAGGAGATGATAAGAAATAGAAATTGAAAAGTGACTTTGGCTTGGTAAACTTATGCTCTATTATGTGAGTGTGAAATTACAGGGTAATGGTTGAGTGAAAAGGTTGTTTATTTGACTATATAAATGGTTTGAACACACTGACTTTACTGGGTACTTACCCTGGGCTAGGTAACAATCTAAACTCTTTATATGAATCACCTCCTCTAATCCTCAGGATAACCTATACCATCCCCATTTTAAGATGAACACATTGTAGCCCAAAGTGATATATACTCACAGCACACATAATAGGGCTGGGAATCAGACCCAAGTGCCTTTGACTCTAAAACTTGTGCCTCTTCAAAATTTTTTTTTCTTTTTGAAATAATCATAAACTTACAGAAAAGTTGGAAGCATGATATAAAGGGCTTTCCCCTCCCCAGATCATTTGAGAGTAACTTGACAATATGATACTCTTTCCTCCCTCAAATATTTTATGGTGTATCTAAAACAAATAAGGACATTCTCCTATAGGACCTCCAAGTAGACATCAAAATTACTAAATGAGCATCAATACATTGTACTATTTAATCCTGAGACCCCATTCCGCTTTTATCAGTTGTCCCTATTATGTCTTTCATAGCAAAAGGATTCTGTTCCAAATCACATATTGCTTGCAACTGTCATGTCTCCTTAGTCTCTGTCAGTCTGAAATGGTTCCTCCATCTTTTCCCACTTTTGGGACCCTGACACTTTAAAAGATCATCCAGTTATTTAGTAGGACATATCTCTATTTGAGTTTATATTTCCTTATAGTTAGATTCAGGTTATCTTTGTCAGAAATTCCTCAGACGTGATGTTGCATTTTTCTCATTGTATGCTATCAGGTGATGCTACGGACTGAATTATCTACCATATCCCAAAATTCATACATTGAAGCCCTAGTTCAGTCACTCAGTCGTGTCCAACTCTTTGCGACCCCATGAACTGCAGCATGCCAGGCTTCCCTGTCCGTCACCAACTCCTGGAGTCTACCCAAACCCTTGTCCATCGAGTCGGTGATGCCATCCAGCCATCTCATCCTCTGTTGTCCCCTTCTCCTCCTGCCCCAAGTCCTTCTCAGCATCAGGGCCTTTTCCAATGAGTCAACTCTTCACATGAGGTGGCCAAAGTATTGGAGTTTCAGCTTCAACATCAGTCCTTCCAATGAACACCCAGGACTGATCTCCTTTAGGATGGACTGGGTGGATCTCCTTGCAGTCCAAGGGACTCTCAAGAGTCTTCTCCAACACCACAGTTCAAAAGCATCAATTCTTTGGTGCTCAGCCTATTTCACTGTCCAACTCTCATATCCATACATGACTATTGGAAAAACCAAAGCCTTGACTAGACGGACCTTTGTTGGCAAAGTAATGTCTCTGCTTTTCAATATGCTATCCAGGTTGGCCATAACTTTCCTTCCAAGGAGTAAGCGTCCTTTAATTTCATGGCTGCAATCACCATCTGCAGTGATTTTGGAGCCCCCAAAAATAAAGTCTGACACTGTTTCCACTGTTTCCCCATCTATTTCCCATGAAGTGATGGGACGAGATGCCATGATCTTAGTTTTCTTAATGTTGAGCCTTAAGCCAACTTTCCACTCTCCTCTTTCACTTTCAGCAAGAGGTTTTTTAGTTCTTCTTCACTTTCTGCCATAAGGGTGGTGTCATCTGCATATCTGAGGTTATTGATATTTCTCCCGGCAATCTTGATTCCAGCTTGTGCTTCTTTCAGCCCGGCATTTCTCATGATGTATTCTGCATATAAGTTAAATAAGCAGGGTGACAATATACAGCCTTGATGTACTCCTTTTCCTATTTGGAACCAGTCTGTTGTTCCATGTCCAGTTCTAACTGTTGCTTCCTAACCTGCATACACGTTTCTTAAGAGACAGGTCAGATGGTCTGGTATTCCCATCTCTTTCAGAATTTTCCACAGTTTATTGTGATCCACATAGTCAACGGCTTTGGCATAGTCAATAAAGCAGAAGTAGAGGTTTTTCTGGAACACTCTTGCTTTTTCGATAATCCAGCGGATGTTGAGGCCCTAAACCCCAATATAATTAATCGCATTTGGTCATAAGACCTTTAGGAAGTAATTAGGGTTAAGTGGTATCATAAGGGTGTGCCCGCCACCCCCCACCACCATCTGATGAGATTGGTGACCTTACAAAGAGAGGAAGGAAGAGGAAGGTCTTTCTCCACACACACTCAAAGGAAAGGCCAAGTGTGGACAAAGCAAGCTTCTGTAAGCCAGGAACAAGCCCTCACCAGGCACAATTCTTCCAGAAACTTAACCTTGGGTTTCCAGGGTCCATAATTGTGAGAGAATTAATTCCTGCTGTTCAAGTCACTCTGTCTATGGTAGTCAGTTGTGGCAGCCTAAGCAGATTAAGATAAGTGGTGTAAATTTCAATGTCTCTCATTACTAATGATGTTACTTGGATCACTAAATGAGGGTGGTGTCTGCTAGACTGTTCCATTATTTCCTACTTTGTAATTAAGTATTTTATGGGGAAGTAACTTTGAAACCGAGGCTTCCCAGGTGGCACTCGTGGTAAAGAACCTGCCTATCAATGCAGGAGACCTAAGAGATATGGATTCAGTCCTTGGGGTGGGAAGATACCCTGGAGGAAGGCATGAAAATCCCCTCCAGTATTCTTGCCTGGAGAATCCCATGGACAGAGGAGCCTGGCGAACTACTGTCCTTGGGGGCACAAAGAGTTTGACATGACCGAAGTGACTTAGCATGCACACATGCACTTTGAAATTACTTAAATATCCTGATGCTAATTAAACTCAGTTTATTCTTTATATCTTACAGAATCAATGTTTCCTGTTTTATTCTATGGTTTATAACTTGTTAATATCATTATATTGTTCTCCCCTGTTTAACCACTGAGAGTCCATTCAAGCTGACTTGTTTTTTTGACTTTTCCCCATATTCCTTGAGCGTTTCCTTGCTTGCTTCCACATCAAGATGTCCCAGGTTTATGTTTTATTAAACCTCTCTGGCACTCTTTTTCATCATCTGAAAAATAAATATAGTAGATAGTAGGAACAACGTAGGGATTAAAACAGATAGTGCTCTATCAAAGATGAGTTACACTTAATCAAAAGATGGAATATTTACCCTGAGGAGGTTTATCAGTCTATTTCACATCCCAATTCTCTCCATTTATATGCTGATGGAGAACTACTCTCACTTTGCAACCAGGTTGTTTATAAATGATAGATGGATGAAATGGGGTCAGAATAAAGGCAGGGAAAAGCCGCTACTATTCTTTTCCTCACATGGGTTGTCATCCCAACCCATCAACTCCCTCTTCAAAATATATCCAGAATATCCCAATCCAGAATCACACACACATGTGAGAATTAGGAAAGTATCTGAATGTTCATCAAAAGGAAAATTATTTAAGAGTGAACTCATAATGAGGAATGCCAAAGACAGGAGTTTTAAAAAAATGAGGTTGATATATTGAAACAGAAAAGCTTGAAGATATACTAAGCAGGCAAAATTGCAGATTATGGTCCAGCAAGGCACACACACTAAACAGTTATTTCCTCTGTAGAGGGAGTGTAATTTTGGAGATAAAGGATGAGAAATTCATTTTTTTTTTTTAGTGAGTACTTTTGGTATGTGAAAAAATGAAAACGTAGGGGAAAAAGCATTGGGTTAGAAGCGAGTTCTAGTCCTACTTCTGTGATTATACAGTCACTTAAACGCTGTTGCAATTTTCTCATCTAGAGGATGATAACACAATTGGCTTCATAGGATTGGTGTCAGGATAAGTTACTGTATTGTTGTTGTTCAGTTGCTAAGTTGGTTCCCACTCTTTGTGGCCCCACAGACTAAAGGACCCCAGGCTTCCCTGTCCTTCACTATCTTGTGGAGTTTGCTCAAACCTGTCCATTGATTTGGTGATGTGATACAAACATCTTATCCTCTGCCACCCCTTTCTCCTCCTGCCCTCAATCATTCCTAGCATCAGAATCTTTTCCAAGTGTTGGTTCTTCAAGTCCCATGGCCAAATATTGGGGCTTCAGCTTTATCGTCAGCCCTTGCAAAAAATATTCAAGGTTGATTTCTTTTAGGATTGATTGGTCTGATCTCCTTGCCATCCAAGAGACTCTTCATCTTCTCCAGCACCACAGTTCAAATGTTACTGTGTACTGTGTATGAAAAGTACACAGTACACAGAGTACATCATGAGAAACACTGGGCTGGATGAAGCACAAACTGGAATCAAGATTGCTGGGAGAAATATCAGTAACCTCAGATATCCAGATAACACCACTCTTATGGAAGAAAATGAAGAACTAAAGAGCCTCTTGATGAAAGTGAAAGAGGCGATGAAAAAGTTGGCTTAAAACTCAACATTCAGAAAGATCATGGTATCCGGTTCCATCACTTCATGGCAAATAGATGGATGAAACAATAAAACAGTGATATACTTTATTTTGGGGGGCTCCAAAATCACTGCAGATGGTGACTGCAGCCATGAAATTAAAAGATGCTTGCTCCTTGGAATAAAAGCTATGACAACATAGACAGCATTTTAAAAAGTAGAGATATTACTTTACCAACAAATGTCCTTCTAGTCAAAGCTATGGTTTTTCCAGTAGTCATGTATGGATATGAGAGTTGGACTATGAAGAAAGCTGAGCACCGAAGAACTCATGGTTTTGAACTGTGGTATTGAAGAAGATCCTTGAGAGTCCCTTGGACTGCAAGGAGATCCAACCAGTCCATCCTAAAGGAGATCAGTCCTGAATATTCATTGGAAGGACTGATGTTGAAGCTGAAACTCTAATACTTTGGCCACCCGATGTGAAGAACTGACTCATTGGAAAAGACCCCGATGCTGGGAAAGATTGAAGGTGGGAGGAGAAGGGGACAACAGAGGATGAGATGGTTGGATGGCATCACCAACTCGACGGACATGAGTTTGAGCAAGCTCTGGGAGTTGGTGATGGACAGGGAAGCCTGGTGTGCTGCAGTCCGTGGGGCTGCAGAGTTAGACATGCCTGTGCGACTGAACTGAACTGAAGACATCAGGTACCTTATGGGTGGAATGGAGACTAGCAGCCCACGGTGTTCAGCTTTTTGGAAAGAATGAAATCATGTCTTGTTAAGTTTGGGGGGGGAGGGGCAAAGGGGCTAACACTGGAAAGCACAGAGCCTGTTCCAAGACATGGAGCAGGTCACCTGTGCTAGACTGCGGGCTGTGTATAGGAGAGTGGGCAGTGAGGCTGGAAATGTAGATTAGGTCTTGAACGCAAGGGAGAGCCCTGCAGGCTAGGTGGTCTTGGCTTATTTCAGCAGTCTTAAGGAGTCTTGAAGGCTTTTGAGCAAGCAGTTTATTCAGTTGGATTAGATTTGTAAAATCAAGACTCTGCTCACTCTGTAGGAAGGCCAGTTGACAGAGGGGAGACCCTTGTACCAGCCTGGCCTAACAATAATGTCCCTGGACCAGGGGTTCTTAACCATGGGTCATGTTGCCCCTCCAAGATATTTGGCAGAATCTGCAATCATTGTCAGGACTGGCAGGTGCTCCTGATAGTAGGTGGAGGCCAAGGGTGCAGCTAGACATCCTATGATGCATAGGCCACCCACCGACACACACAACAAAGACCTGTCTAGTCCCAAATGTCAGTGGTGAAGCCCCGAAATCCCACCTTGGAGCCACAGAGTGGACACCAACGGGAGAAAGAAAGAGCTCAGGGACGTTTCAGCCAGAGACCAGTCTTTGTCTCCTTTCACAGTCTCTGTAATGCTTAGGTACTGGACACCCAGTCAATCAGGTGTAAAGACCTAGACTTGTTTGTCTTGTTTCACCCTTTCATTCCTTTACAAAATATTTATCTGGTGCTGTGATTCAGCAATTAACAAATCACCCATTCTCCAAGAACCTTACATTCTTATACAGATGATAGACATTAAGCCAATAGTATGTATCAAGTAGTGAGATATGCTACAAAGGAGTTCCTTTAAGGCGGAGCTTCTGTTACTATCACCACACACCATTTACTATGCATCTTGTACATGCCAAAGCACTGGGCCAGATGCTTTACAAATAGCATTTCTATTCTTTTTCTCTGTGCTGCAAGGTCGGCATAATTAATGCTCACATGACAAAAAGTAGGTTAGAGAAGTTGAATATTTTCCCTAAGGTCAGTTACTGTGGAGTTGAGCTGGGACTGGACACTGGATCCACTTAATAGTCAAAGTGTTTCCATTAGGTAACACTGACTTGAGTGGGAGAAAAAAAATCTGTGCCTTCTCACCCAAACTTAGCAAAGTGAAGGAGAGATGAAGTTTTTTATTGGAGAGGCCTAGCTTGCCAGACCCATAAGACTCTGCCACTGGCACGCAGGGCACTGGGATTCTTACTCTTCTGTTCTGCCCAGGCACACATACCATGCCTCCATGGAAGGGGTACCTCTTGACCGTCCTCTGAAAAAAGTGAGATCTCTGATGTCTCCTTTTGTTTCTTTTTAATTGGTACCTTTCTGCTTTTTCTCACTTTGGGCTGTAAAAGTTCTTAGGATCATGTCTAATCTATACTGTGTGATTAACTAGCTCTTAATTTGGTGCCAGGGATGACAGCATCCTTGGGAGGCAGTTGGTTGTAATGGGCGTGACATGAAACCTCAGCTGTGCCTTCCTCCTCCCGAGGAGGCTGGGCCTATGGCCCCTGCCACAAGGCTACCCTGGTCGTTTGAACATGCAGTATAAGGTCTGTGTTTCAAGGTTTCACAGAAATTGGTAGCCAGAATGTTGAGTGAAAAATTAAACACTTTGAAATTGATTTGACTCAGGTTCAAAATCCAGCTCTTTCACTGTAGTCAGTATGCAAGTCACTTAACCTATGATCGCAGGTTTGTGTTGGGGCTACTAGGAAACCCAGACTTTATTTGCAAATTTCAGTAAATCCCCAATTTGTTGAAAACTCTGGAAGTGACACTGGAACGGCCAACTGCACAGGGAATGCCCAAGCGGTTTCAGGAGCACAGCTTCCTCCAGATGCCAGAACAGGGTGGCAAAGTTCAAAGTCCTTCAGGGTAACTTCCATACCACAGGGAGTAGCCAGGTTAAATGCTAGCATCCTGTGGCCTGCACATGTGAAACCTCTCTGTCCTTTTCTTGGTCTCTACCCAGAAGCTGAGCTGAGGATGAGCAACAGGACTGCAAGGAGGCTGGAGCTGATGATGATGAAAGCAAGGATTTGCCTGTTATGATGTCAGCAATGACATGGGCACAGTCTGGCCCAGGACCCCAGAAGTCCTGGCTGTTCCCAAACTGACTGGTAAGGCAGTCCCTCATAGGAGAGGCAGAAGGGAGGTGACAAGAGAAGTCTGGTAGGAGGCCTGAAAGGTTGGCTCTGGCTTTGGCTATGACCCCATCTGCCATTTTAGGCTGAGGAACCAGAGCAGATGTGTGAAAAGGCAAGGTGTGTAGACTTTGGTGTCCTCTGGGTTGTGAGAATATTTATTCAATCTTGTCTGTAGGAAGTGGTTAGCAGTCCTTGGGATAAAAGGAATATTGTCAACTGAAAAACTGTATCAATTAGTTAAAATGTTTCAGTGAGCAAGGGAGGTATAGACACTATATGGAGAACCCCAGTATTAAATGTACAGGGGGAAACTGGGCTTTTTAGTTGGTATCTGAAGGGCTGAAGGAAACCAGGAGTATAAGTTACACATCAGAGGAAACGGATAGACTTGGGATGTTGCCTTTGGTACATCCTACTTCAAATTTATTCTCAAGTGGCTGGAGCAGTGATCAGGCTGATCTGTCAGTGGGATGTAGACACTAAAGTAACAGAGGGGGTAACCATAGGGAGCCGTGACCACACAGGGAGTAGTGGGATTACAGGAGACAGGTTGGGTTCATCAGAACTTGGAAGCTTGGACGAGTGGCCCTGCAGAGCTGGGACTCAGATCCTGGGGCTTGCAGGCTGGGTGGTGCTGCCTCATGTACTCTATTTACGAGGGGCCCAGTGAGGCTGGTTCTGGAAGGAAAACAGTGTGTTTCATTCACTGTCTTCTATTTGGCTTCTGTATAATACCTGGTACCTAATAGGCAATCAGCTATTTTCTGAATGAATGAATAACTGAAGACATTCTCCAGTTCTTACTGTCTGCTCTAGACCTTCCTAAGATGCTGATAGGCAAGGGCTGGGCGCTCTAGTACTCTGGGTTCCTTTTCTTATCCAGCAGACTAGAGGATTAGGTGGTTTGGAGGGTGGGGGCACTCGAGGAATGCCAGGAGTCCAGCAGCTGCATCCGTTTCCCTGATCACCGTACAGCCAGGAGTGGGAGCAGCCTGCCTGTGAAGGCTGGTACTTCCACTTCCTTAGCGCTTCCACTGACTTTCACTGGCTCTTCTCATTTATCAAGGCCAGCTTCTTGGAGCTGGTGTGTCAGTACAAAGTCCTTTAGCAGTTGATGTACCCCTGGGTTGTCCCGGTCTTCCTCAACATGATCTCCAGTGAAGTCAGTCTGTCCCCCTCTTCGCCTTTACTTAAGCTTTCCCAAGGAAGTAGTTTATTCCCTGTGTGTACAGCAGAGGTTTGTTTGTGACTCTGGGAACTGGCCTGCATAGCTTGTCTACAGGGCCATGTTCAAAGACTGTGTGTATGCAGGAGTGTGGGGTGGCCCAGGCGAGGATCAAGCTGAAGAAACACTGAAGTAGATTCTTCTCTTCTGCCGTTGCTTCTCCTTCTTCCCTAAAATTAAACAAAAACATTTTTATGTTGAAGTATACATTCTCCTATACTCACATGTAATTCCTCAAGAAAGCTTAAAGCAGAGACCACAACACTTGCTTTTCACCAAAGCTTAGGCAAGGAACTGACCCCTTGCATGTACGGGCCAAGAACCATGAACAACTTTTCCGTCTTTCACCACCTTTCATCATAGATTTCACAAAAGCTCAAATAGCTATGCCTCGCTCTGGATTAGTCAGCTTTAATTTTGGCTCTTTGTGCCCCTCACACCCATGCTTCTTTTCACTTGTGGTCCCTGTATTTTCCTTACTCCCCAACCCAGTCCGTTTCTTCTCTCCCCATTTCCTGCCCCTTACTCCTTCTCTGCATGTCCCGCTGCCCTGAAGCAGGGTCTGCCCTTGGGTCCTCTTGAGGACCCTGCAGGTTTGTGCATGAGAATGAAGTTTCTGATGGAGAAAATTACAACCAAAGGTCAAGGAAGCAATTGTCAACAGAAATGGGTAGTGCTTATAAGCTTGTAGAAAGGGTTAACTATAAGAGACAAGAAATCAGGAACTAGGGTGGAGGTGATGGTAAGATGAGGAATCTTACAAAACATAACGTAGATGTTACGTTTGCTCTGAGATTAAGTCACTGAGGGAAACAGATTTAGTACTGCCCAGTGGCATAGCCTCAGCTTCCTCTCCTTTGTTCCCTCTTTGGTGGTGGCTGGGTTACAGAATAGTGACCTGCTCTGTAGTTAGCAGGAGTACCTAACACTGGGTGCCAGAGGTCAGTTTTTGGTTTAGAATAAATCCAGGCTGTGGATTTATTAACTTTAACTTCTACATTAACTTCTACATGTGCTCCTCATGAGCAGGGAGAATTTCTTCTCTGACATGGCTCAGAAACACTGCTCAGGCCACTAGCTGCCATTCTCTATGGGGACAGGACAGGTTTCCTGTCAGGACTTAGGAATCTTGCAGTCTTGTCCCCTTCAAAACAGAATTGAAATCGGCAGTGAGGCAGGACCCAGGAGTCCCAGGCAGAGCTAGAAAAGAGTTCATCATTCTTACCCTGATTCCTGTTCCTGGACGTGGTTCCTAAGATCCAACTGTCAATAAACCTGTGGCTAAGCCGGGATTGCCCAGTAGAACTCTGCACAAGCAGAAGTGCTGAGAAACACATGCTGTCCTAAGGGATTCACCTGTCAGAGTTGCCTTCACTCTCAGCACACCCCTTCCTTCCTGTGATGTGAGTATCTCTCTGCGCAACCCTAACAGCAGATGAGGGCAGGACTCTTAGTGAAGCTTTTCTCACTCTGAGAGCACTGGTGAAGGCTTTTCCCTCGTGTGGGGTTCTGGTGGGCTCTCAAGTGGGAGCCGCTGTTGGAGCTTTTCTCACAATGGCTCTCCTCAGCGTGGACTCACTGTAAGGGCTGAACTGGAAGCTGTTGTTGAATCTTTTCCCACAGAGCGTGCACTAATATGGCTTCTCCCCAGTGTGGGTCCTCTGGGGAACAGTGAGGCTGCAGCTCTGGTTGAAGCTTTTCCCACATTCCCCGCACTGGTAGGGTCTCTCCCCTGTGTGAGTTCTCAAGTAGGCGGTGAGGCTGGAGCGCTTGCTGAAGCCTTTCCCACACTCACTGCACTTGGGAGGTTTCTCTCTGGAGTCTTTGGTGTCGAACAAGATAAGAACATTGACTAAAGCTTTTCCCACACTTGTGACATTTAGAAGCCTTTTCCAGTTTGGGGACTGGGTGGTGGTGAGAGGGAGAACTCTGAGAGCAGTGAGAGCAGTTTTTCCCACGCAGGAGATGTGTGCGGGTCTCCTCCCAGTATGAAGCCTCCGGTGGTTTGTCCTCTGCTGGGATGTGGGTTTCTCCTTACTCTCCCTGGAGAACCTCCTCGTTGCCTTCCTGACACTGGAGTGCCTGTCCAGCCTCTTTGTAGCTCAGAGTGCCCAAACACTTACCTGGACCTCGGAAGAGGCTCGTTCATTTCTTCTTTCTTTGTATCATCCCATTTCCGATTCTCTTTTGTTCTCCATGTCTTTGTCTTGCCCGCCCCTGTCCCGTCTGCTGAGTCAGGCTCTTGTGCTTCACCCTTGATTTTTCTTCCTCAGTTGCTGGTGTCTTGTGGGTTTTCACTCTAGTCTCCCTTGTGGAAGTCTTAGGCTTTTCCCTTGCCCTGCTGCCCTTACTATCTGGGGTCCATGCGTGTTCTCTGATCCAGGCCAGGTTGTCACTGGGGCAGAGACAGGACTACGGTTATCATATCAGGGACAGAGCAAGGCAGGGGGAGGTCAGGCCTCCCAGAGAAGGATCAGGGTGGGTAAAGAGCCATGTCATGATGTCAGTGGACAGAATAAGGGGACAACCCAAGAGAAATTCAATGGACTACATAATAATCTTTCCAACATCTCCAGAAAAAAAGATTTTAGGGTGAGTGGGAGTGCAAGGTGAAATGGGAATTTAAAGAGACAAAAGGTGTCAAACACAGCTCGCCTAGGCCCCAGCGCCTGTCTCCTTGTCTCTGAGGCCCCTATTCTGTGGAAGGTTCCCAGAGACCTTTGGAGTAAGCCAGGCTAAGGGATAAAATAGCCACTGTCAGAGGGCGGTCTCCACATAACAGTCTCGGAGCAGAGGTTGTGAGTGGGCTGCCAAAGCCCGCAGCCCCAGCAGCACCTGGGAGAGCACCAGAGATGCATGTTCCTGGGCTCCACCTCAGATCTAAAGAATCAGCAGCTCTGGGGTGAGGCCTGGGATTCTGTTTAACACGCCCTCAGGTGAGTCTGGTGCACAGTCAGGTTTCAGGACCACTGCCATAGCCAATGGTCTGTCTCTGTGTTAAAAAGCTCCTTTTACTAGATTTCTCCAGACACAATAGCTTTTTTAAAATAAAAAGTTTTTTTCTTCATTTTTAAGAAATATGTGCATGGTATATATAGCAGGGGGAGAGAATGTCTCCTTGCCCAACCACCCGGAGATAATCATAATGCTCTTAAAAATACCACAGGAACTCAATCCTTTTACTTTTTCAGACCAAGAGAATGAATTCTTTCTCAGACCCCCACCTTCAAGAATAGTACAAAGAAAATGGTACATGTTGCTAACTTACTAGCGGAACTTCAGAAGCCACTCAGAGGTCTGTGACCCCTGGGGAGGCGTCACCACTTGGGATCTGAGCTGTCTGCTGGCACAGCGAGCTGCCAGAGCCGAATGTGGAACCTGGTGAGTCCTGCCCCTTTACTCAGACCGCTGAGCCTCAGAAATCAGACACCAAAGAGCACAGATGTTCCCAAGGATTCAAAGTAAAATAAATTCTAAATGGCAAAGTTTTCAGAGATACTGATGGTGCATTTACTTCACTTGAAAAATCCAAAAGCAGGTAAACTCAGACGGTTTTCCGTTTCATCAACAGAAGCTTGCCTTTTTAAACCGCATGAAGACACAGTGTTTTTTTCTAGGATCTGAGTTACATAAAGATGAAGTGGCTGTAAAAAATTACTTAGCAACCTGTAATGGCAGTTTTGAATTTAGCAGAAAAGGCGGCAGTGGCCTTTAGCTAATCTAGAAATGTACGCAGCCCAAGTGCTTCACAGAGAGAGACTTATAAAGACAGAGCCTGGGTCTAGCTATTCAGTGGCATATTACGCAGCCCTAAAAACAGACCAAAAAGTGATACTTTGTAGCCTGGAAACATAAATGAGAGAAAAAAGGTCATGTATTATAGGATTCTTCCTGTAAAACGTCCAAAACAGGCAAATTCATAGAGAGAGAATGAGGAGCAACTGCTTAATGGGCATGGAGTTTATTTGGGAGAGGCGGAGGGGGAGGAAGTGAAAACTGTTTGGGAACATGATAGAGGTGATCATAGTATAACATCGTGACTGTACTAGATGCAACTGAATGGTTCACTTGAGATGGCTAATTTTACATTAGGTGATTAACTTCACCTCAATTAATCGTAGTTAAATTTTTGATTAAATTTTTTCTAAAACACTAAGACAAATTTCAAAAACAAAAAAAGAGCCATGGAAGAAAAAAAAATAGAAGAAATGTATTTAGGAAGAGATTAAGCTAAATGGAGAGGGGGGTTATGTTTTGAAGTTCATGAAGAACTGCTCTGCAGAAGGTGCGGTCAACATGCTTTAGTAATACCTGATTCAGAGGCAGTAACATTTAACTGTAATAAAAAAAATTAAGTTAACCCACAAAGGATCTCTGCCCCCATTTTAAGTGCTAGTACCATCAACTAAAATTTGAAATATTGATTTCTGGATGTATTTCTAAGGCATTTAACCTGGAGGCCAGGGTCCAACTCGAGCTCAGACCTTCACTTCCAGTAGATGATCGTCCCTCACGCCTCGGGAGAGGGCGGAGGCTCCTGCTTAAGCTTCTGACTGTCCACGGTCCCTGGGCTGAGCTCCTTGACCCCTTCACAGTCCATTCCCCTGGATGAAGCCCTGTCCAGGTGTTTGTTGTTTAGTCAGTAAGTCGAGTCCGACTCTTTTGGGGTGGGATCTCAGTGAGTCTCTGCTGCCTCCAAGGAAGCTGTCTCCTCGATGGGCATTTTCAGATCCTTCCCAGATGCCAGGACCTGGGGACAGACCCCATCATCTGTCACTACAAATTCCTGCCTAAAGTGACAGAGAGAATGATGAGAGGCAGCTGGAGTCCCACTTCTACTTCCTGCTACCCTTCCCCTCCCTGAGGGGTTTCAAAGAGCTGTTTGAACGCTTACATTCCTGTGCTATTGTCACTCACATGAAGAGTGTAGTTCTGAGGTGGTGGTGGACAGCAGGGAGAGATGGTCCACACAGAAGTGGCAAGGGGTCTAGGATGACTGTGAGCACAGAGGCATTCTGCTGTGCTTAGCCTCCTCTCCAAACTCTGACTTCATACAGATGCTCTCCTGCCCTCCATCCAGCCTAGTTACTATCAACAGTTCCCCAAACACAGATTTTATATTAATCTCCCCCATTTCTGATGCATTGTCACCACACTACTCCTCCCTCCAAATTATGTCAGAACCTCTTAATCCTCAGTCCTATGAAATTTTTTATACAACCCCCACCCCTGCCAACTCTTCCTCCTGCCGCTGGTGTGCACATCCGCCTCCTCCCTGGAAAACGCAAGCACATCCCAATCCAGCCATGCAGACTCGGAGCGCCAGTGGGCTGCCTCCTGCTCCAGACACAGTCACACTCAGGCCAGCCCTCCCCTGACCCACAACTGAAGCCTTCTTGTTCCTTTTCCTTTTCCTATGCCTTTCACACCACCCCCTTCTTCTGAAATACACAAGAATGTTACACTGATCAGATCTCAGACTGAGTCTCTCCCTCCACAAGCCGGTAATGTGTGAAACTCATCACTGTTTCAAACTGACCACTTAATCCAGCAGCAGGGACTGGCTCTAGTGAGCTTTGTTTAGTGTACAACACATGGCACACTCCTTCAAGGAACCTTCTAGCAAGAGAGATTAGATTTAAATTCACCAACATCTCTAATTTTCCTGACCTGCTGAGTGAAGAACTGTTCTTTCCCTGGCCTTGTTTTGGAGAACTCTAATGTTTTACCACTTTAATTAGTGACTCTAAGCATTCACTGAACATATGAATGTCTAAGTTATTTCAGCAAATGAGAAATTCAAGAAATTCTTCCCATTGACGAAGAGCCTAGGATCAATGCAATATAGCTATTAATAATACTCTCTGGGCAGCAGATTACTTCCGGAATTTCTCAACTAAGCACCTCTCCAGTAACTGGATTCCTGTGATGCTCACACCAACTTCTTCATGACAAAAACCACAGGGTTCTGACTGCCTTTTCTTACCTGTTGCCTAGCTGCTCTCTGTACATCCTCAGCCAGAGCCACAGCTTTGTCCCATTCTCTGAGCACTGCTCCCTCATCCAGCTCTGAATCTTTTCTGGCAGAAACTGCTCCATAACCAGCAGCTCCAGGATTTGCTCTTTTGAGTGTGTCTTAGGCCTCAGCCACTGATAGCATAGTTCTCAGAGTTTGCTAAAACCTTTATGGGGACCACCTACCTTCTCATGGGGACCAGCTGCTCCTCACCTCCACTTCCTGGAAGCAGCACTGCCAAAAGCGCTGACAGGAAGCTTCATAGTCAGGGCTGTGGCCTGCCATCCAGGGCTGATTGCTGTCCTGTGTGGAGTCCTTGCCTGGGGATGGTTGTGCCTGGGGACTCTTTGTTGCAGTCATGCTTTGCTTCAACCTCCTGGCTCACTGGCTGTCACTGCCATCCTGCAGTTCAGATTCCATCTCTTATCACTGCGAACCAGGTCTCCTGGATACCAGTGAAACGTGTCTTTCTGGAACCAGAGACCTGAGCCTGTCATAGATGGGCAGACTCAGACTCATAGTTGAAAAAGGCTCAACTTTGAAGCGAGGCTGAGAAGAATGGGAAAAAGACAACATAAAATCACCCCCTATTCCTTCACTCTAGTTCTTACTGTTTATCTCTGTTCTTTCCTTTACTCCTTCTCCAACCCAAGCCAAGGAGCCAAAGCACCAAAAATATCAAAAAGCATCCTTTTCTTGCTAGCCTGATTTCTGTGGATGAATTCCCCAAACAGTTCCTCACAGTGTCATCCATCTGGCTCTACTCATGCTCCCCATGTGCCTGTGGCTTGTCCCTGTCTCGCCTACCCTCAGAAGCTTGGATCCAGCTTCCCAATTCCCCCTTTTCTTAGGAGGGAAAAGTATTAACCTCTTCATTAGTATCACACCCTCCTCCCACCATTACCACCACCACACACACAGTGTGGATAAGAAATGCATTTATTTTCCAGCGTTCTTTCCTCACTTCTGACAGAAGCATCTCTGGTGGGGCTATTCATTACAGTACCCTTTCTCCAACCCCAAGAGTGGGCAACTCACATAGGCTGGGCCTGTCAGAATTCTCTGGGATTTCACATATAGCTGGGGTGAGAAAAGTTCCAAATTTCCTGGAAACTGCTAAATTGGGAGGATGTTAAGACAGAAGCTATCTGCAGTTAGGTGCCACTTTCCATTCCATTCCTCCTCCAAAGGCCCGAGTCTGTTTATAGGAGTAAAAAACGGATTCAGGCTGCCTTTCTTCCAAGGCACTGTACTCTCAGCAGCCCTTTTTAACGAAGAAGGAGAATCACATAGTTCCTCAGCAGCAAGGCCAGGACTAGAAACGACCCTCCTTGCCTTACACCTTTCCATACACCCCACACCTTCTCTCGATGAAGAATTAAATGAATGTTACCCTAATTCCATGCAGAAGGCGGAGCCTGCACTCTGATTCCTAATATCCCATTCATAGTTCATTTAAAAATATTCCTCTCTCAGAAATGTGTTTCTCTCTGGAGACAGCCAAAACACTCAGCGGAAAGCAGAATGAG
Organism: Antilocapra americana; assembly: GCA_007570785.1. Lineage (NCBI taxonomy): Eukaryota > Metazoa > Chordata > Mammalia > Artiodactyla > Antilocapridae > Antilocapra > Antilocapra americana. The sequence goes on along the minus strand of ML664186.1, from coordinate 14,758,876 downwards.
GATGGGGAGTCGGGCCGGTTAACTTTTCACTCGTCATCCAGGATGCCCCCCTGAGTACTCCTGGTGCACTCGGGGCTAGGGTTAGGACTAGGAAACAAGTTCGCAGACTGCCGCTGCCCTAGCGGGGGCGAGATGGGCAGGGTCACTGGCCGGAGGGAGTCGGCACAGGGATCGGGACAGTCCTGGCCCAACCGCCTCTGCGATGACTGCCTGCGAAGAGCCCCTGGCCGCCAGGAAACTGAGCGTTCACGGGTAGGCGTACCCACGACTCCCCAGACTCGCTCAGCCGCGGGGCCGGAAGTCGGCGCCCAGAGCGCGGGCTCGGATCGGTCCACTGCGCTTGCTCGCGAGTCGTGCAAACGGACTGCAACTCCCGGCTTGCACTGCGACAGCGGCCGGCACGGGTAGGCTCAGCAGCCAACAGGCGAGCTAGGACGCTTCCCAGGAGCCAATCCCGCTGCGGAGGAGGGGGGCCCTCCCGAGACAGAATTCCACGGCAGCTCGTGGGAGTGTCCGCGACGAGCGGCTTCTGCCCCGCCCCCGGCCGTGGCTCCCGGGTCCCCAGAGAGGTGAGTCGCGTGCAGGTGGGCGCGGGTTGCAGGGCTGTCGCTCGCGCTGCCGTCGCAGGCGCCACCCCCAGCTCATACCGGCCACGTAATCGAGCCGCGCGCCAGAGTGCTGCAGCTTCGCTGAGCTCGGGCCAGCCGGGGCGCGAAGCCCGGCGTCCTCAGAGGCCGGAGCGGCTGGGCCTCGGCGCCTCGGCGGCGAGCAGCCGGCGCGCCTCCGTGTACCTTGCTCCCCCGCAGGAGGTTTCCGCTAACTCCAAGCCCTCGGCGTGCACCGGGGCTTGCCTGGGCTCGCCCTGTAGCGCCCGGCGAGATGCTGGAGGTCGGCCTGAGGAGGATACGAGAGAGCTGGTGTAGGCTACCTGGATGACAATCTGAACTTTCCCCAGGAATTCCTGCCAACCCATTAGGTTCCGTTGCTTATTTCCCCTGAGACCTGTTGTGCTTGTCGCTAAAATGAAAGCAGTGTTTTCCCCAGTTTCCTTTTAGGACATTATAACTTTTCGCCTTTGCAAGACAGTTCAAGACGCTGGCAGGAAAACAAAAACTTCCCACTCCCAGAGACTGTGTTGTCGTCAGGAGTTTGGGATCCTCTGTCTGCATCCCTTCCTTTTCAACATCCTCAGAGGACCGTCGTTTCTAGCATCTTTCTAGTATTCAGGGCCATGGTCCCGAAGGCTTGACCTGTTTACAAGGAGAGAGAAGCTGGCTCCTGAGCCCCAAAATGGCGGCTAAAATGGAGATAACTTTGAGCTCGCAGTCCCATATTCAGGCTTCCTCCAAGCAGGAGAGACATATAATAGCAAAGCTAGAAGAAAAACGGGAGCCCGCTCTGCAAAAAGACTGGCCCGATCCTGAGCTCTCCCGCCAGAGTTTTAGACGGTTTTGTTATCAAGAGGCGTCTGGACCCCAGGAGGCACTCTCCCACCTCCGGCAGCTGTGCCGTCAGTGGCTGCAGCCCGAGGTGCACACCAAGGAGCAGATTTTGGAGCTGTTGGTGCTGGAGCAGTTCCTGAACATCCTGCCCGCGGAGATCCAGGCTCGGGCCGGGCATCGATGTCCAGTGAGCAGCAAGGAGATCGTGACCCTTGTGGAAGATTTTCATCGAGCAGCCAAGGGACCAAAGCAGTGGGTAAGGAGGGTACTTTCTTGTCGTTCCCAGGATTTCTTTTTCATCTGGTTCGTGTTTGGTCTCTGGACCCCTCCCTAGAGAGAGGAGTCCAAAATTTCAAACGTGGCTTCTGGCCTCTGTTTGGAACCCTACTCCTCTCACCCCTGCTGGGAGGGGAGGCATAACAAAGTTTTCAGAAAAGGCAGCCACAGGCACTCCAGTGAGAAAGTAGAGCTCTTGAGTCTTTGCTGACAGATCTCCCCCCACCCATCCCTCTTGAAGGTTTCCTACAGTCAAGATTCTTAGTAGACAAGAGTCATACTGTTGGTAGGAATTTGATTTGGGGAGCATTTTATTAGCTCTTGTCCCAGCCTTTGACTCAGGGAACTCCACCTCAGTTGGCCAGTATTCCTTCCAACCGCTTCCCCCAAGTTAGACCCCAGAAGGGGCCTAGGGAGGAAGCAGTTAGGGAACAATTAGGGCAGTTTTCTTAGAGCCCTATCACTAGTTAGATTTCCTTAATCAGGAGTGTCTTGGGCAGAATGCTTTATAGATAAGGTGGTTTTTAATGCCTCTTCCCATATTGTTTCCTAATCCTACAGAGCCTGTTTCCAGCAGAAGCAGGGCAGTACAGGGTAGGAACCTGCTGGATGGGTGTCATGGTTGACCCTGATATTTGTGCCTACTCTCTGATGATTTTGACTCAGACCTTGAGAAGGGGCCAAGCTGTGGGGACATTTACTCAGGAATTATCGGCTGATTTGGAGCAGGTTCCTTTTGGTCATTCTACACATCCTTCCCTTTGCTTCCTTTGAGAGTTTCAGCAGTCTCTATCAAGAGTGACACCTACCCCCCCAGGCCCCGCCCCCCCAAACATTATCAGAACTTTCTAGGGAACAACAATCATTACAGAGCAGTGAGAGGTCGAGTTGCCCTCAGTGAGTCCTCCAGTTGTGCTCTAATGTGAGGGACTTATTCCTAGGTGGCTGTGTGTATGGAGGGCCAGAAGGTGCTTCTGGAGAAAACTGGATCCCAGCTGGGAGAACAGGAACTGCCAGACTTTGATCCGCAAACTCCCAGGAGATATCCCAGGGAGGAGACGTCCCAGGCAGGATCTCAGGATCAGCCGAGCCCCCCTCATTGGGAAAAATCCCTGCTCCTCCAGGAACCAACCTCCAGATTGGCTGAGACAGGTAAACACTCTGTGTGTCTTCTCTCCCCCTCATCAGCGCTTCGTCTCCATCAAAGCATCTCAAGGTTCTGAAAAGCCACAGACTAGAAATAGAGCTTTTTTTCAAAGTTGTATGGAGCAATATGGAGTAAGCATCTGGAGAAAAGACGCTTGCTCCATTGTATGTAATAGTAGATCTTGATTCCCTACCAAACTTCATTAATTAGAATGGTAGTAATACTATATGTAAGTGTGCTGTTACTATTTTCTTTTCATGACTCTGACAGTTCAGTACACAAGAGGATTGTTTTAGTGCCTGCTTTTCTGTCCCTTTCAGAGCTACTGATCAGTTTAGTTCAGTTACTCAGTCATATCCGACTCATTGCGACCCCACGGACTGTAGGACACCAGACTTCCCTGTCCATCACCAACTCCCAACTCCTGGAGCTTGCTCAAACTCATGTCCATTGAGTCAATGATGCCATAGTGAAGAAAAATTCATGTATGACCACTGATGAACTTCCATTCAAGCTGTGGCTGAGTTTCATCACTTAAAAGGGTCCCATGTTTAGAAAGTCCCTAGACAAGGTTCTGCTCATTAGAGAAAAAAGACTCTCTTGGTATTATTTTCTGCCCCTTCCTCCTCCTGTGACATTAATGAAACACTTTGATTTGATTATTCTCAAAACTCACAAATGGAGACCTAGGGCATCCAGCAAGAAGGCACTGTAGTCCAGGCTGCAGTCCTGCCCCGTAACCTGGCCTTCATGATCCTAAAGAAAGTGGACCACATGTACTTCTTTCTGGATTGCATGCTATCTCCATCTCCTTTTATTTGATTCCAGAGTGGATGGAGTCTCATGGTCAGGGTTTACCCATGTTGTAGCAGTCTGCTTCCCTGGTGGTTCAGATAGTAAAGAATCTGCCTGCAATGCAGGAGATCTGTGTTCGATCCCTGGTTTGGGAAGATCCCCTGGAGAAGGGGATAGCTACCCGCTCCAATATTCTTACCTTGGGAATCCCATGGACAAAGAAGCCTGGCGGGCTGTAGTCCCTGGGGTTGTAAATAGTTGGCCACAACTGAAACACATTCAGCATGTGTCAATACTTGATTCCTTTTTATGGCTGAATGATATTCCACTCTGTGGCATTTTGTTTGTTTCCAGTTGACAGACACTTGTGTTGTTTCCACTTTTTAGCTGTTATGAATAATATTGCTGTGAACATTTGTGTACACGTTTTTGTGTGGGTATCTGTTTTCATTTCTCTTGAATACCAAGAGAAATTGCAGTACCAATTCTAGGAGTGGAATTGCTGGGTCCTATGAAAGTGAAAGTTGCTCAGTTGTGTCCAACTGTTTGTGACCCCATGGACTATACAGTCCATGGAATTCTCTAGGCCAGAATGCTAGAGTGGGTAGCCTTCCATTCTCTAGGGGGTTAATCGCTCAGTTGTGTCCAACTATTTACAACCCCAGGGACTACAGCCCGCCAGGCTTCTTTGTCCATGGGATTCCCGAGGTAAGAATACTGGAGCAGGTAGCTATCCCCTTCTCCAGGGGATCTTCCCAACGCAGGGATCAAACCCATGTCTCCTGCATTGCAGGTGGATTCTTCACCAGCTGAGCCACAAGGGAAGCCCGGGTCCTATGGTAACTCTCTGTTTAACTTTTTGATGTTGGACTTTTCCGAGGTGGCTGCAGTATTTTATTTCCAGCAGTCTGTAAGGATTCCAGTTTCTCTACATCCTTGTTGACACTTTTTATTGTTGGTGCATTTGATTATATCCATTCCATTAGGTGTGAAATGGAGTCTCTTGGAAATTTTGAATTATTTCCCTCATGACTACTGCTGTTGAGTATCTTTTAGTGTGCCTATTGGCCAATTGTATTAATATATCTTCTTTGGAGAAATGTCTATTCAGATCCTTTGCTCGTTTTTAAACTAGGTTGGTCTTTTTATTGTTGTTATAAGAGTTCTTTACATAATCTGGACAGCAGACTCTCATATAATTTTCAAATGTTTTCTCACATTCTGTGGATTATCTTTTCACTTTCTTGATAGTATCCTTTGAAGCACAAGTGTTTTGAATGTTGAGGAGGTCCAATTTATCTTTTTGCTTGTACTTTTGGTGACGTATCTAAAACATTGTTGCCTAATCCAGGGTCCCAAAGACTTACACCTTTGTTCTATTCAAAGAGATATAGATTTAGCTGTTACATTTATGTCTGTGATCCATTTTGAGTTAATTTTTGTGTTGTGAGTCAGGGTCCAGCTTGATTATTTTGTATATAGAAATCCAGTTGTTCCAGCACCATTTGTTGAAAAGACAACAATTGAATTACCCCATTGAATTACCATGATGACCTTGTCAAAAAGCAATTGACCATAATTGTGTGAGCTGCTTTTAAAATCTGAATTTAAAGTTAAATAAAAATTCAGTTCCTCAGTCACACAAGCCATGTTCCAAGTACTCAGTAGCCACATGTGGCTAGTGGCTTCCCTGTTGACTAGGTCTTCCACCTGGCAGGAATCCTCCAACTTGCCCACAGGCCACTCAAACTCATTTATCTCCTGATCCTTAATCCTGGTAGTCAGAAGTTACAGAGTTTCTGTAATTAGGGTACATGATTGGCCCATATCCCAGTTGACATATACTATCTGTCAACCCTGTAATGAGCAAAAACACCACACTCACTAGATGTATTTGAAGAGAGAGTGGTGGTCAGTGTCCATATAAGTGAGGGTGTATTTGTAGTGTTGAAGTTTCTGATGGGCTTGCTTCTCCCTATTTCTCCTTTCCTAAACCTTTTACCAAAGGTAGGAAGGAGGCAGGAGTTGGAGAACGTGGTCCCTCACTTTAGTATAAGTCAGAATACCCCCATGCTCCCCCTGTTACTTGCTGACTTCCGGGCCCTACCTCTAGAGCTTCTGACCCCACAGCCGTGGGGAAGCAAGGGTAGCCTGCTTGGTTGACAGGTGCCCCAGATGCATCTAATATGAGCAGCCCGGTGGAGAACCACACTTCAAGAAACTTTGTGTGTATTCATAGCTCTTTTGCTGAGGTTCTTTCTTTGAAGCCCAGAAATGAAGCATATTCTTTCTAATTGTAGAGACCCCCAGGACCAAAAGTGACAACAAGGAGAATCCGCAGCAGGAAGGGGCTAAAGGGGCAAAGCCATGTGTGTTGTCATTGGGCAGACCGAAAGGGAATGGCCTGCAGAGTCCCGAACCCAGAGGGGCGAGTCTGGGTGAGCCCCGGCTGTCCCAGAGGCAGGTCAGTGCCCCCAGCGCCCAGAAGCCCTTTGCTCACTACCAGAGACATTGCAGGGAACTGGAGTACATCGGCACCCCCCTGAAAAGCCACCCACTGAGAGAGCTGAAGAAGAGCAAGGGGAGCAGAAGGAGCCTGAGCAGCCGCCTGCAGCGTCTCAGTCACCAGCCGGCCTGCTCGGCAAAGAAACCTTACAAATGTGATGAATGTGGGAAAAGCTTCACGTGGAATTCAGAGCTGAAAAGGCACCAGCGAGTCCACACAGGGGAGAGGCCCTATACATGCGGAGAGTGTGGGAACTGCTTTGGCCGGCAATCCACCCTGAAGCTGCACCAGCGGATCCACACTGGGGAGAAGCCATACCAGTGCGGTCAGTGTGGGAAAAGCTTTCGCCAGAGCTCCAACCTTCACCAGCATCACAGGCTCCACCATGGGGACTGAGGGCAGGCAGGTATGGGTCCTCGCTGTTCACAGGGAAGGTACTTGCATTCCTCCTTCCCCTCGCTCGCATGTAAATCACAAAGACTGCGTGACTTGCAAGGAAGAAAGCAAGAGGTGCCTGTCCAGGAGGAGGCTGAAGGGGACCTGACATGTCTGGTGATGGGGAACAAGTGGCAGGTCTGGGCCTTGGGTCAGAGAGCACTGGGGTGTCTGGTGGCGAGCAGGGAGTCCCACTGAGGGAGAATCAGGACGATCCTGCAGGTGTGCCCCACACCTTGATGCTAACTCTCCCTCTGCTGCTTTATTTATCCTCTATGTTCAAGGATAAATCTTACATATAGTTACGCATTTGCTTCCATACCTGACAATCTTTATCATGTTTGCACTCTTTAATAAAGATGAGTGATCCGCAAGAATTTCAAGGCAGAAGTTCATTGGAATGTAAATCCCCTGATATTCTTCCTGTCATTCCTGGCTGTTCATAACAAAGACACATGAAGTGGAAGTGTGGATCTGCGTGTGGGAGGAGGGGTGTTCAAGTATTGGTGTTGTTAACAAAATAAACACACACATACACACCCTGAGGGATCTTTTTATACCAAAGCACTTTTGATTTGGTGAAATAAAATCATGGCTGTCATAGCCCCCACCCGTAGCGAAAGGGAGAAGCTACCAGAAATGAGACTGCTAAGGCAACGCAAAGGGAGTCCTTCCTAGTGTCCTTTCTCACTCAGGCCAATAGTTTTAAGCACAACAAAATGATTGGAGTGATGAAAATATTCTAAAACCAAATTATTTCAGAACATGTACGAAAAATCACTGACACATTCATTAATTTTACGACATATAAATTATGCTTCAGTCAAGTTTCCAAGAATGACAAACGGGGGCAGTATGTTGACTGCAAGAGGACAAAACATTTTGTCTGTTGGGCCAAGAGATAATTAATGGGAGCCCAGTGGTCTGCCCTATCATTTTTGGTGGCCCTTCAGACTAATCTGAGGTCTCCTTCCCAACAATTACATCAGCCTTGTTGGGAGAACAGGAGCGGTGTGTTTTCAGCAGTGGAAGGGAGGCCAGAGTCACAAAAATCTGCGAGAGGCACAGTCTCAGGAAATGGTAGCGCCCAGGAGGTGACGCTGCAGAGAGATGCGTAGTTCGTATGAAATGGGGCTGTCCGGGCTAAAGACAGTGTTCAGAGGAAGAGTTTTAAGGTGTTTATTTTACTTTCTGGAAAACTTTAATGAAGGAGAGTCATGACACAGTTCAGTGTAGCCACATGTTTTAGTCTGTTCACACTGTAACAAAATCCCACAGTTTTGGGAGGCTTACAAACAATAGGCAGCATTTATTTGTCACAGTCCTGGAGGGTGAAAGTCTGAGGTCAAGGCACCAGCATGGTCAGGTGGTGTTCTGTCTGGTGAGAGCCCTCTTCTTGGTTCGTAGGTGGGCTGTCCTCTTGGTGGTCTTGTCATGGTGGAAAGGCTGAGGGAGTTCTGTGGGATCTCTCTTGAGGGCACTAATCCCATTCATGAGGGCTCCATCCCCATGACCTACCTCCTAAGACCATCATGTTGGGGGTTAGGTTTTCAGCACAGGAATTAGGGGAAACACAGACATTCAAGTCACAGCACCTAGTGTGCATGGAATTTGGCTTTGGGCAGACCTAGATTCAATCCCAGCTTTAGTTCCCCTTTCAAACCTATTTCTTCAACTTTATAAAGTTTAAATGCAAGGATCCGAGGTATTTGCCTCCATCGAGGTGGATGCCCCCTCACCGAAGGCAAAAGTCTCCATGGGGCATAAATGCCTCACCCATTAAGAGATCTGGACCCCTCAGGGTGGCTCTGAGGTCTGGTCCAGCCACTATGGCAGTGTGGACCAGTGGGCATGGCTGCCCCTGGCAGAGGTGACCAACAGAAAAAGTGGGAGGTGGTCAACTGTTCAATACTCCTCTTTACAAACCTTTTCAAAAATCACAGCATCTTACTGGAGGAAAAACCAAGATTCTCCAAACTGCCTGTTGCATAGTTTCTTCTTCCACACCCTGATGAGCTGTCATCTGAGCTGTTAGACATTTTCATGGACAGGGGCACTCATCATAAGATGCAACATTTTATTTGGAGGGGCATCCTAGTTGCTTTAAGTTCTGAGAAGCTTGACTTCCAGCTTTTGCACCTGGAGCCCTAGCTGCTTCTGTGAAAAACTTGGAGAGGGGATGGGCTGGTGCAGAGGACCAGGGAAGAGGAGGCTCGTGTTACAGACCCACAGGAAGACTCTAATAAACATCGGTCTATCTGAACTCCTGAATGCAGGGAAGTCCGCCAGCGCAGTGTATCTTCAGGGTGCCTCAGTGACCCAGACACCTCCAGAGCACATGCCTCTGTGTGTCCACTTCTGCGGCATTTACCACACTGGGCAGGACAATTTCCTGGGAAACAGGCTCTATTCTGGAAGAGATGATAAGAGTCCTCTCTGATCCAGGATTGTGAGAATCGAAGGTCAAGGATCACACCAGAAGTCAGACACATGTCCTCGGAGGGAGAAATTGGAGCTAAGGAGAAAATTCTGATGGAGAAGTTTGCTTCTAAAGAGTTAAGGGGGCAGGGGGGCTGCCCTGGAGATCCAGTGGTTAAGACTTCACGCTCCCAGTGTAGGGGACCTGGGTTGGATCCCTGGTCAAGGAACCAGATCCTGCATGCCACTAAGACCGGGTGCAGCCAAAATAAATAAATAAAAATAAACGTTAAAATAAGAATAAAAAGTAAGGGGTGGGTGGAGGCAGTGGGGGCAACTAGTTAGATCCCAAAGGACTGTTCACCCTGAGTCTGCTGAGGAGCTGAGTGGGAAGTGCTCCCCCACAGCATATTCATGCACCTGCTCCTCTTTCATCTTGATTTCCCGCTCAGTCTGTAGCCTTGCCCCAAATCCCAGGGAAAACTCTTCTATGCTCAGTCCTTTGAAACTATAAGACACTTTCCCCGTGGCAACAAATGGGTTACACTCAAGGAAATAGTACCTAAACCAGGACACATGTCTTTTCAGTATTTTTTAAAATCCTTTTGAGAACTGCATTCCTATGTTAACATCCGGTTTATTTAATTTTTAGTTTGGTTGCATATTATTGTGAAAATTGCAATGTACATAGATCAGTAGTTGCAAATGCTAATGGTTCTAATATCTTACAAGATATTCTGCACAGAAAAGGCAAAAGCAGCTTTACTATTAGGTCTGCACAAAAATACAAAAATATGTCATGCTGATAACATAAATTATTTTTATGTCTCTGATACATTATTTTGTATATTACATTTAAATATTTTACTGCAGTTTTAAAATACTTATTTCAGTTTTTTTTACTTCAAAGATAATTTTTTCAATTGAGATATAATTTATATACCATAAATCCATCCCGTTTTTGAAAATATTTTATCTACTTATTTGACAACACTGGGTCTTAGTTGTAGCACACAGCATCTTGAATCTTCATTGCAGCATGCGAACTCTTAGTTGCAACATGTAGGATCTAGTTCCCTGACCAGGGTTTGGAGCTGGACCCCCTCCTTTGGGAGCATGGAGTCATAGCTACTGGACCACCAAGAAGTCCCAAATGCATCCTTTTAAAGTACAAAGTTCAGTGGGTTTTTAAAAAAATTATAGTCTCAAAGTTGGACAGCCAGATCCATGTCTTTGAGAGACACAAAAGTTGCTTCTTCACAAGGAGTTAGCTGATCACACACATGTTGCTGCAGTTGAACTTGACCAGGAGACAGCATGGGACAATGGGATCAGCACTGGGGGAGCCTGAAGAGCCAGAGTCCATTTCCAGTGCTGCAGGCAGCCACTTACCGAGCTCTGCAATGCTTGCACCTCAGTTGCCTTATCAGTAAAATGAGGGTGTAAACAAAATGCTCCCTAGTTTTCTTTTCAGGTCTACTCTGAGCTGCCCATCAAACCTCAAAAATTTGGTTCTTTCTTGGACCAAAATGAAGGTGACCCTCAGCTCAATGGTGCAGATTCTGGTTGGAGGCCTTGGAGACAAGATCCCCAGGGAAGAGAAAGCAGAAGTGTAACATCCCAAGGAGAGGAGTTTATCACTCACCTTGTGTTCACTCTCCGGGTCTCTGACCCTCCTCACCCAGCATCCTGGTTCCTGGGCTGTCACTGCAAATCCCCCATCAGGGTTGCTGCCTCTTGTCACCCTCTGGGTGTGACAGTGACCCCTGTGTGAATCTCTCGGGATGGGCCAGAGCACTCCAGCTCCAGGAGCTCCAGCATCTGCTCCTGGGTGGGCATCTCTGGCCTTAGCCACTGGTGGCACAGTCTCTGGAGGTGACTTAAGAGCCTCTCTGGCCCAGTGGCCTTATCCTGGCAGAGGGGCCTAATGCACTGACAGCAGCCTTTCAGGACCAGGACGGTGGGCTTGCAGGTTGGATCCCCCCAGGCGGTATCTTTTATCAGGAAGCTCTCCAGTTCTGGGGAGAGGAATTCCAGGGCATCGGAGTTTGCAACCATCTTATGGCTCAGGGGATAGCCTCATACCAGCTGGGACTGAACCTGGTCTGTCTGTAAGGTGTGCTTGGGCATCTGGGTTCTCCTATTTCTGGTTATTTTTCACCAAAAACAGTACAAGTGAGCAGGAAAGGCTTACTATACATGGGGTCAGCTGACACATTAGCTAAGACCTTTGCAGAGTTCTCCATTAGGACCCTGTGCCCTTTCCAGAAGCCTCCAATCATGATGTCAAGTCAGTGTTAAGTTGTCAGCTCGTCTTGCTGGCCAGGTGCAACCTCTCTCATAGCATAACAACCTCTTCCCTATCGCACTGAACACAGCTGCGCAGTCCCCTCAATTGTGATTAACAATTTCCCTAGAAAGCTTAGAGAAACTAAACTCATGAGAGGCAAGCTGTCTCTCCACAAAGCCACCAACCACCAAGTCACCCAAACCAGAAACTTCCAAGTCATCTCTGACTCCCTGCTCTCTCGCTCCACCAAATCATCACTTTTTCCTCCTCAATCTGTCTCAAAGCCATGCTGTCTTCCTCATTCAGGCCCTCATTCAGACCCCTCCTTCAGGCCCTCATCTTTCACTCACTCTATTGCAGTAGTCTCCTGAGTGTCTTTCATCTCCGGGCTTGTGCTAATCTGCAGCATCTGGCTACAGTCAAACTCACAACGTCGAAACCCTGTCCTTGCCTTCCTGTCAGTCCAGGCCACTGCTGTTGGATAAGGTTGGAGACAGAAGTTAGGTTTGAGAGATAGGTTTGAGGTAGAATTCACAGGACTTGATGATTGAAAATTTAAGGCACAAAGGAAGGAGTATGTCTTGGTAGCATGAGCAATTGTATGCACGTGGCGCCAGATACTGGAGGCAAACATCAAACACTAAAAGCGTGAGTTCGGTTTTGGATATCTGGGTTTTTTTGTTTTAATTTATTGGCATATCAATGTTGTGTTAATTTCAAGGGTACAGCAAAGTGATTCAGTTATCAGTTTAGTTCAGTCACTCAGTCGTGTCCGGCTCTTTGCGACCACATGAACTGCAGCACGCCAGGCCTCCCTGTCCATCACCAACTCCTGGAGTCTACCCAAACCCATGTCCATCGAGTTGGTGATGCCATCCAGCCGTCTCATCCTCTGTCATCCCCTTCTCCTCCTGCCCTCAATTCTTCCCAGCATCAGGGTCTTTTCCAGTGAGTCAACTCTTCACATGAGGTGGCCAAAGTATTGGAGCTTCAGCTTCAACATCAGTCCTTCCAATGAACACCCAGGACTGATCTCCTTTAGGATGGACTGGTTGGATCTCCTTGCAGTCCAAGAGACTCTCAAGAGTCTTCTCCAACACCACAGTTCAAAAGCATCAATTCTTTGACACTCAGCTTTCTTCACCGTCCGACTCTCACATGCATACATGACTACTGGAAAAACAGCCTTGACTAGATGGACCTTTATTGGCAAAGTAATGTCTCTGCTTTTTAATATGCCATCTAGGTTGGTCATAACTTTCCTTCCAAGGAGTAAGCATCTTTTAATTTCATGGCTGCAATCACCATCTGCAGTGATTTTGGAGCCCCCAAAAATAAAGTCTGACACTGTTTCCACTGTTTCCCCATCTATTTCCCATGAAGTGATGGGACCAGATGCCATGATCTTAGTTTTCTGAATGCTGAGCTATAAGCCAATTTTTTTCACTCTCCTCTTTTACTTTCATCAATAGGCTTTTTAGTTCTTCTTCACTTTCTGCCATAAGGGTGGTGTCATCTGCATATCTGAGGTTATTGATATTTCTTCAAGGAATCTTGATGCTAGCCCATCGTTTCTCATGATGTATTCTGCATATAAGTTAAATAAACAGATGACAATATAAAACCTTGACGTACTCCTTTTCCTATTTGGAACCAGTCTGTTGTTCCATGTCCAGTTCTAACTGTTGCTTCCTGACCTGCATACAGGTTTCTCAAGAGACAGGTCAGATGGTCTGGTATTCCCATCTCTTTCAGAATTTTCCACAGTTTATTGGGATCCACACAGTCAAAGGCTTTGGCATAGTCAATAAAGCAGAAATAGACGGTTTTCTGGAACTCTCTTGCTTTTTGGATGATCCAGTGGATATTGGCAATTTGATCTTTGGTTCCTCTGCCTTTTCTAAAACCAGCTTGACCATCTGGAAGTTCATGGTTACGTATTGCTAAAGCCTGGCTTGGAGAGTTTTGAGCTTTACTTTACTAGCATGTGAGATGAGTGCAATTGTGTGGTAGTTCGAGCATTCTTTGGCATTGCCTTTCTTTGGGATTGGAATGAAAACTGACCTTTTCCAGTCCTGTGGCCATTGCTGAGTTTTCCAAATTTGCTGACATATTGAGTGCAGCACTTTCACACATCATCTTTCAGGATTTGAAATAGCTCAACTGGAATTCCATCACATCCACTAGCTTTGTTCGTAGTGATGCTTTCTAAGGCCCACTTGACTTCACATTCCAGGATGTCTGGCTCTAAGTGACTGATCATACCATCGTGATTATCTGGGTCATGAAGATCTTTTTTGTGCAATTTTTCTGTGTATTCTTGCCACCTCTTCTTAATATCTTCTGCTTCTGTTAGGTCCATACCATTTCTGTCCTTTATCGAGCTCATCTTTGCATGAAATGTTCCCTTGGTATCTAATTTTCTTAAAGAGGTCTCTAATCTTTCCCATTCTGTTGCTTTCCTCTATTTCTTTGCATTGATCACTGGGGAAGGCTTTCTTATCTCTCTTTGCTATTCTTTGGAACTCTGCATTCAGATGGGAATATCTTTCCTTTTCTCCTTTGCTTTTCACTTCTCTTCTTTTCTCGGCTATTTGTAAGGCCTCCTCAGACAGCCATTTTCCTTTTTTGCATTTCTTTTCCATGGGGATGATCTTAATCCCTGTGTCCTGTACAATGTCATGAACCTCCGTCCATAGTTCATCAGGCACTCTGTCTATCAGATGTAGTCCCTTAAATCTATTTCTCACTTCCACTGTATAATCATAAGGGATTTGATTTAGGTCATACCTGAATGGTCTGGTGGTTTTCCCTACTTTCTTCAATTTCAGTCCGAATTTGGCAATAAGGAGCTCCTGATCTGAGCCACAGTCAGCTCCCAGTCTTGTTTTTGCTGACTTTATAGAGCTTCTCCATCTTTGGCTTCAAAGAATATAATCAATCTGATTTCGGTGTTGACCATCTGGTGATGCCCAGCGTCTTCTCTTATGTTCTTGGAACAGGGTGTTTGCTATGACCAGTGCGTTCTCTTTGCAAAATTCTATTAGCCTTTGCCCTGCTTCATTCTGTACTCCAAGGCCAAATTTGGCTGTTACTCCAGGTGTTTCCTGTCTGCCTACTCTCGCATTACACAAAAGACATCTTTTTTGGGTGTTAGTTATAAAAGGTCTTGTAGGTCTTCATAGAACCATTCAGCTTCATCAGCATTACTGGTTGGGGCATAGGCTTGGATTACCATGATATTGAATGGTTTGCCTTGGAAACAAATGGAGATCATTCTGTCATTTTTGAGACTGCATCAAGTACTGCGTTTTGGACTCTTTTGTTGACCATGATGGTGACTCCATTTCTTCTAAGGGATTCCTGCCCACACTAGTAGATATAATGGTCATCTGAGTTAAATTCACCCATTCCAGTCCATATCAGTTTGCTGATTCCTAGAATGTCGATGTTCACTCTTGCCATCTCCTGTTTCACTCCCAATTTGCTGTGATTCATGGACCTAACATTCCAGATTCCTATGCAATATTGCTCTTTATAGTGTCGGACCTTGCTTCTATCTCCAGTCACATCCACAACTGGGTATTGTTTTTGCTTTGGCTCCATCCTTTCATTCTTTCTGGAGTTATTTCTCCACTGATCTCCAGTAGCATATTAGGCACCTACCGACCTGGGGAGTTCATCTTTCCGTGTCCTATCTTGTTGCCTTTTCACACTCTTCATGGGATTCTCAAGGCAAGAATACTGAAGTGGTTTGCCATTCCCTTCTCCAGTGGACCACATTCTGTCAGACCTCTCCACTATGACCAGACCATCTTGGGTAGCCCCACACGGCATGGTTTAGCTTCACTGAGTTAGACAAAGCTGTGGTCCATGTGATCGGATTGGCTAGTTTTCTGTGATTAAGGTTTCAGTGTGTCTGCCCTCTGATGCCCTCTGGCAACGCCTACCGTCTTACTTGGGTTTCACTTACTTTGGATGTGGGGTATCTCTTCATGGCTGCTCCAGCAAAGCGCAGCCGCTGCTCCTTATTCAGTTATACATCTGCATATATTCATTCTTTTTCAGATTCTCTTCTCAAATAGATTTTCACAGAATATTGAGTTCTCTGTGCTATACAGTTGGTCCTTGTTGGTTATCTATTTTATATATAGTAATGTATGTATGTGCATCCCAAGCTCCTGATTTATCCCCCCCCCCACAAACTTTCCCATTTGGTAACCATAAGTTTATTTTTGACATCTGTGAGTATGTTTCCTAAATAAGTTCATTTGTATCATTAAAAAAAATTAGATTCCACATATGAGTAATATATGATATTTGTCTTTCTCTGACTTCCTTCAGTTAGTATGCCAATCTCCAGCTAGGTCCATCCATGTTGCTGCAAATGGCATTATTTCATTTTTATGGCAGAGTAGTATTCCACTGGGCATGTGTTTTGATGCCTCAGAGATCCCAAAGGAAGATCTCTTACTGGCAGTTGAATACAGGAATTTAGGGTGCAGGACACAGGAAAAATTGGGGCTAGACATAAAGGGAGGTATTTGTAGTCATGGAAGTGCGGAACCACACACGCAGGTGATCCCAGGATACACTCAAACCAGAAGCATGTTTAGAAGTCAGCTGGGAGAACACAGAAGTCATGCAAGACTGGCACTAACTCTAGAAAGACGTGTCGACTTTTAAAACAACACACAACTTAAAACTTGTGAATCAAGTTTATTCACTATCTTACTGAGGACTACAGCTGGGGAAACAGCCTCTCAGCTCTGAGAAGCTGTTCTGAAGAAATTAGGGGTGAGGTCACGATATATGTGATTTTAACACAGGGGTATGCAGCACACCCCTTCTTAGAAGGTACTGTTATTCAAAAGGAACAGATATCTTAATGTTTTTAGTGTTTTTCTAAGTATGGTAAGATTTAAGAATTTGGATTCATAGAATTTTCCCCTAAAAATATCTTAACTGAAGGTTTGTTCTGCCAGTTTTCCCACAGCCGAGTGCCCAAGTCCTGATCTCCGCCCTGAATTCCTTTCAGGGCTTGTTCAAAGTCAGTGACTACCCTGGCTAAACACTCAAGATTTGTAGCACTGGACAAGCAGCAAGACTCCTTAGCTTGCACAAGACAGCATTCCCAGGGCAAGTGAGGTCAAAGTATGCCTTTTGACAACTCAAACAGGAAGCGCGAGCCCATAACTTCGCGTCGCCAAAATGGGGTTAGGGCCAGGGAGGTGGCGTCCGGCTCCTTCTCCAGTCCCCGAGGCAGTCGGCGCCCAGTGGTGCCAGATCCAGGGTGGGAGGCCACGGCCAGTCACACCCGCCTAACCCTCTCGCTGGTGCCTGGGCACCATGAACCTCGGCAAACACTCTCACCCGGCCGCCCAGCCCCTGCAGAGGCCTCCTCTCCGTGCGTAGTGGGGGTTGGCCGGGAGCAAGGCAGCGCGCCCACCGAGTCCGCAGCTCCCCGCACTTTGGCTGCCCTAGGAGCGCGCAAACGCGCCGCCCAAAGAGAGGGCCGGAAGTAAGCGCACAATTTCCGGTTCCCCGCCTGTGGGCCGCTCTAGCGCGTTTCGTCTCGTTGGTATTTCCACTGGGTGCACGGCTCGGGTCAAAGGCCGCAAGATTGTTTCGAGCCTTCGCAAGCCCGTGTGCGAGCCCCACTTCTCGAGTCACGCCTCTAATCCTTGGTCCAGGTAGAGGCCCACGCGGGTCTTCGCTGGCCTTCGGGGTCGGAGGTGCCTCCGCGGAGGGGCAGAGACTGCAAAGAAGTTGACTTCTAATCCAGTCTCCTGGAGTAGCTCTGGAATTTTCTTCTGACTTACGTTTTATACCTCCATTATTAAATGACCCGAAGTCATTCGTTAACCCCCTGCAAACCACAATCCCGCCAGTCTTCAAAATGCATCTCACTGTAATCTAAAACTACGGAAGTGTAAAGAAAAAAAATCTTTATTAAAGTTCACCTCATTGTCAACGTTCATTTAAAAAAAAACACATTTATTAGATGTCAAATTAGCACATCAGATAGACAGTCACTGCCCAGTGAGAGCCTGCGCTGATGAGAATACACCAAAAACTGTAAAAGCCAAAATATTAAACAGCACAAGTGCCTCCAACAAACATACTCCTAAGGGGTCCAAACGAACTAGAGATTGCAGCATATTCTCAGGTTTATATAAATATATATGTATGTAATTTCCCCACCCTCCTCAGACTAACACAAGGAAAGATGTCAAAAAATAAGACAGAACACCTGCAGTCAGATGGGCCCTGAAAGGATGGATATCAAGTATCAAGTCATCTTGATATCAGATCAACAGCTTTCTCAACCTGCAAATCTAAAACAATGGATATACACATGTCTAATGAAGATCATTTAGTTACTTTTTAAATAGATGGTCCAAGCAAAAACACTTTCCAATTGAAATCCTATAGGCATAACAAGTTTAATGAATAATTTCAAATAGACTATTTAGATAAACTGTAACCTGCTTAGCATACATATGCAGTAAATTGGCAGATTACTTTGAGCAAAATCTGCAGTATCATTATACAACATGTTGTAGTCATCAGAACAATGCTACAGAACTGCAAGAGTCAGACTCAGAATGTCATTTGTGGTGAAATGTCGCTTGTTTTTAGTTTTAACTCCCTGAATTACTGCATTAATCATTTTCTGTGTTAAATGGGGAGATGTGAATAGATTATTACCTATTGCAGTAAAGCTGTAAACACAATTATTTTGAGTTCAACCAACTCCTTCAAGAATAACAATTAAATTCCAGTTTCATTAACTACAAAATGTCAAATGTTGACATCTGAATGTTATTGGAATAATGCTGTTTTCATCAGCGATGGCTGTTACAGACCTGATAGTCTAGCAATATCATTAAGGACTTGTTTGACACATTTTCATCACTACATCAATAACAAAACCCGTGACATTTGTTCAATGGTTGATTTCCTCAGTACAAAGTTTTCACTCTGCATGTGTCAACATCCATGCTGCAAAATGTTGTGAAACAATTGTTCCTAGCAATAAACTTATGCACTTAGTTTTTCATCCTTAACTTTCATCCAAATATTCATTAAAACTAACATCGTAGGCTAATGATATCTCTGAGTTAATGACCATCTGTGGAATCTGTCAGTTAACACTGCAAACAGAAGGGTAAAAAGCTATCATCATAAAAACAGCATGGGTCTCACTGATGGACACTGACCACTTCCTTAAACTCCTTGGGCTCAGAGACCCTGGTTCTTTAACATTAACAACCATTCCATTGTTAAAACAATATTTTGCTCCAGTATTTATATGTAACAGCAGTATCTAGAGACCTATTTATTTTCAAATATTTTGATTAAACATTTTTTTCCATGTATCTTCCTTTAGATATGAGGAAGAAAAACTGTTTTTAAAAACCCAAACTCAACTAAAACCTTAAAGGGTGTACTCTGTAGAGTCTGCGATCTCTGATTATAGGGATGGGGTTTGAACCTGAAATCCTGGGAGTCTGTTGCTTTGAAACCATACATATAAGCCAGGCTTGGGATGAAGTGCTAAGGGAGTGAAGCACGTGCACAGGGCAGCCGTCATGATGAGCATCCTCCATAATGAGCGTCCTTACCCGCCTGTCTCAGTCCCCAGCTGCCTGCAGTTTTAACACCTGGTGCAAATGCCAACTTACAACACAGTGTGGCTGAGAGACCCAAGGTTAAATGCTAGCTTCAGTCCGTTGCTATTTTTGTGTATGGGCAAGGTACTGCTTTTACCCTCTGTGGGCTCTACTTCCCTTTTATGGAAGTGAGGATAGTCCTTTTCTGTCAGATTTATTCTGAAGAGTAAATCAAATGATAAACATAAAGTATCGAGTGTGTAGACTAAACAAGAGTTAGAAATTGTGTATCATTCTTTGGTTCATACAAATGGAATCTGGATAGTAACTGAGTTAGAATTCTGCCTTCGTTCAGTGGCTGTGACATTGACTATGCTTCCTTGACATTGACTATGCTTATAAAACAGAAATTGTGGTGTCTAAATCAAGGCTGTGGTGAAAATGAAATGATATATTACATGGAATGTGTGTACAGTGCTCAGTACAGTGCTTGGCACATAAAGGGTAATTGTGCCCCAGTTTTCAGTACAGATACTGAGAAACACCAACATTAATGACAGTTTGCTATAGTTACACAGTGTTTTGTGAATGGGTTCACTGATGGAGAGTAAGATGTGTTTTCAACCTGAAATTTCTCCCACACCTGGTACATTTAAAATGTTCCTTTCCTGTGTGACTCTTCTGGTGGCATGCAAGCTCTGAGTCGAAAATAAAACTTCCTGTGCGTGTTTTGGGTGCTCTGATGAGCGATAAGCTCAGAGGTAGAAAGAACGGCCTTCGAACACTTGGAACACTTTAAGGGTTTGAATTTTGAGAATGAAAGCAAAATCTCCCCACCACTGCTGTAGTGTTCAGACTGTCCTTGTGGCCTCTCCTGGGCAGGGGTACAAGGGCTGCCCAAAGCATTTCCTGCTGGGACTGCATGACTGCTGGGCGGCTGACCTGTGCTTTCCCTCAGGTGAAGCCAGATTTGTTTTCTGACTGACATATTTATCGCCGGCTTTCGTGGCAGCATGGGTTTTCTGATGCTGTGACAGCCCCCGGAGGCGCGTGAACCCCCTTCCACATATGCCGCACCTGTGGATTTTCTCCTTCCTGTGCTGGTGAGAGGGCTGGCGGAAGCTGCCGCCGCAATGGGCACACTTACATGGCCACACTTACTCACCACTGTGGATTCTCCTGTGAGCTCTCAGGTTGGATCTGTGATTGAAAACCTTCCTGCAGTCCTCACATTTACACTTTTTCTTTCCTGCATGTGTTTCCTGATGCAAAATGAGGTATGAACTATCACTGAAGCTTTGGTCACATCAGGACACTTGTATGACTTTTTGGTTTCTTCTTCGGGAAATTGAAGAATTTCAGGAAGTGTTCTGGTGCCTAAACTTTGAGCTAGTTCTATCAATGGGGTGTGGTTTTCAATGGTAACTAAAAGGCTTCTGAACCTTTCCTTGCAAGCAGGAGTTCCACCTGATACTTTCCTTTCAAAGTTTCCAGCTCCATGCTCAGAGGATTTTTCTGGGTAACAGATGAGGGGCACAGCAAAGGAACATTTTTCTAGGGCAAGCTCTTCAAGTCCCAAAGATTCTAGATGTAGCTGCTGATTAATCTCAATCTTATTATCTTCTGCTGATAAAAACAAAATAAAATATAAAAACCCTCAAGTAGTACACGGGGAAGAACAAAATATTGATAGTTACACAGAGGACCAGGAAGTTGTAGGATGGCTGACAAAACTGAGGCCTGCCAGAAAGAAAAAACAAATGATTCCTTTTTAGTGTTCTCCCAAATATTCATAATTTACAAAGCCAATATGTCAATTCAAAAGGGGCTTTCTTTTCCTTCCAAAGCAACAGCCCTACGATTGCCCCAGTTCGCTGCCCAGAAAGGGTTTCTGGGCTGCAGGGCAGTGTGTGGAAAGCCAGTCCTCTGTGGTTTTGCTGATTCAAGAAGACCAAACTCAGGCAGGTCAGCGAAGCTGGAATGTGATGGCAAAATACCAGAGAAGAGGGCAGATGTCCAGGCAGTGAGCTCTGGGCATCTAGATGGGGTCCCCTTAAGACTCTAGCTGCATATTAATCTGTACATGCATGTGAGGAAACAACCCCAGGCCCAGGAAAGAACCACCAAAAAGGAATAGAAAGAGCAATCTCCAGAGTTCACAAAACACTTCAGTAAGTAGTTCATGTTCCAAACTGGAGACAGCCCCTGCCTCACAAAGCATCAGGCAGTATCCTTAGACACTGCCTTAGCAGGAGGTCAAATCATCCCTAAAGACTGCTCTGAACACACCCTAACAGAACAAAAAGCAAGCCTTGAAAGGATCATATTGATTCCAAGTAACTTAAATTAGCACCCTGCACCAAACTCCGAACACTGTTTTGAAAAAACAACAAAAACCAGCATTCAACAACATAAAACTCACAATGTCCAACATCCAATCAAAAATTACCAAGCAGAAAAATACGACCCAAAACTAGAAGCGAAATCAATCAACAAAAGCAGACCCAGGAATGACAGATGGCAAAACTAGTAGAAAGAACATTTAAAGAGCTGTTATAAATGTGTTTCATGTGTTCAAGAAGTTAGAGGAAAACAACATGATGAAGAAAGAAGTAGAAAATATAAAGTGTGAGTTATGGGAATGTTCAAATAGTCAACCCTAGTCAAGGATAAAATCTACTTGGGCATGGCAACATTTCTACATATAGCTCCTCTTACCAGACCACCTAACCTGTCTCTTGAGAAACCAGTATGCAGGTCAGGAAGCAACAATTAGAACTGGACATGGAACAACAGACTGGTTCCAAATAGGAAGAGGAGTACGTCAAGGTTATATATTGTCACCCTACTTATTTAACTTATATGAAGAGCACATCATGAGAAACGCTGGGCTGGAAGAAGCACAAGCTGGAATCAAGATTGCCGGGAGAAATATCAAAAACCTCAGATAAGCAGATGACACCACCCTTATGGTAAAAAGTGAAGAGGAACTAAAAAGCCTCTTGATGAAAGTGAAAGAGGAGAGTGAAAAAATTGGCTTAAAGCTCAGCATTCAGAAAACTAAGATCATGGCATCTGGTCCCATCACTTCATGGGAAATAGATGGGAAAACAGTGGAAACAGTGTCAGACTTTATTTTTTGGGGCTCCAAAATCACTGCAGATGGTGATTGCAGCCATAAAATTAAAAGATGCTTACTCCTTGGAAGGAAAGTTATGACCAACTTAGATGGCATATTAAAAAGCAGAGACATTACTTTGCCAATAAAGGTCCGTCTAGTCAAGGCTATGGTTTTTCCAGTAGTCATGTATGGATGTGAGAGTTGGACTGTGAAGAAAGCTGAGCGCCGAAGAATTGATGCTTTTGAACTGTGGTGTTGGAGAAGACTCTTGAGAGTCCCTTGGACTGCAAGGAGATCCAACCAGTCCATCCTAAAGGAGGTCAGTCCTGGGTGTTCATTGGAAGGACTGATGTTGAAGTTGAAACTCCAATACTTTGGTCACCTCATATGAAGAGTTGACTCACTGGAAAAGACCCTGATGCTGGGAAGGATTGGGGGACAGGATGAGAAGGGGACAACAGAGGATGAGATGGCTGGATGACATCACCGACTCAATGGACATGAGTTTGGGTAAACCCCAGGAGTTGGTGATGGACAGGGAGGCTTGGTGTGCTGCGATTTATGGGGTTGCAAAAAGTTGGACATGACTGAGTGACTGAACTGAACTGAAGTGAGAAAGGCACACCATTCCCTTAGGATTAAAGCAATTTCCAACTTTAGCAAATAATAGTAACCCATCCTAATGGAATTTCACAAGTAAAATTATTAATTGACCATAACAACTATTTGGAATGACTACCAGGTACTGCCATGTCTTATGTAAAACCATAGTCACTGTAATAGACAGGATTTTTGCCCTTTGCCCAAAGGCTGCACCCTTTGGCTTGCCGGATTTTAGTTCTCCACCTGGGCATTCCTAACCACTGGGCCACCATGGAATTACCGATTTTTGCCCAAGACTCATCTCGCCCTTTGAAAATCACACTCTCATTCAAGTTATTATCATTTCCACATAAATCATTCAAGGACAGGTCCCACTCTCCCATACCAACATGTGGATGAGATATGCAATCCTAATCCTAGAAAGCTCCAAAACACAGGAAAAACAATCGTGTTACTAATCAAGGCCTTGTCCTCAAAATACTCCTCAAAAATGCTTCTCTGCTGAGGGACCTCTGGACAGGTTGCAGATTCACACACTCCTCTTGAGAAAAATAGACAGCCAGGTCCTCAAACAACAGTGGTCCCTGAAACAACAGGTCATCCCATCTCAAGCCAAGCCAGAAAGCTACTATCTTACTCAGTCTGGGAAAAGCTAGAAATATCAGAGGCAAGAGCCTGTTGGAAAAGGTATCTGAGTGCTGTGGTGAGGTTATGAGTGGGTTCCGAGTGCTGGAGATAGGATTTAGGAAGGAGTAAAAAAATAGATGTAATTTTGGAGGCAGTAGTATAAGGACTAAAACAGTAAACCCTGAGAAGTTCTGGAAGAGTCTGTTAGAATAGAATAGAAGGAACAATCCTCAGCAAGGTAGTCAAGTAGGGTTGCTCTAAGCCATCACTACCCATTCTTTTTGGCACCAGGGACTGGTTTCGTGGGAGACAGCTTTTTGATGGCCAGAGGTTGGGGTGATGGGGATGTGGTGGCTTTCGGGATAATTCAAGCATATTACATTTACTGTGCACTCTACATTATTACATCAGCTCCACCTCAGATCATCAGGCATTAGACATTAGATTCTGGAAGTTGGGGACCGTTGCTCTAAGAGAAAGGAGATGAGTGAGCAGCCCAGGAAGAATCACAAAGCGAACACGAGGTCTAGGATTCTCCCAATATTTTTCCCTTTGCTGGTCCCTCTCCTTCTTCCTCCTGACACTCATTGTTAAGCACATTTCTCCTTCGCTAAGGTCACCAGTTCTATAAATCTATATAATTCTGGTGTGATGAAGAATCACCTGGGGTTTGTTTGTTTATTCAATAGGTGTTGAATGAAGCTCAGAAAACTGTTTAAGTTTGAGCAGCATTCCAGAAATACTGAGGTACTCTTATGTAGTCTCCTATGGTCCTGTTCCCAGTTGGGAGGTTCTAAAAGGCCTATTTTGATTAGCCATTTTTTATCTCTGCCTGGTAGGAACAAAGACAGCTTGGTTAAAGGGCTCGCGGGTATCAGGGGCCCTCGCATCACGACCGGCATGCCTAAACCTCTTCTACAAGAGGCCAGGCGGAGGCCAGAAAGGAGCGACGGGTCCAAGAGACCAAGAGAAGGGACCTGGTCTCACCTGGGCCTCGGTTGTAGGGAGTGTGGATGTCATCTGGGGGGGGGGGGAGGACGTGGTAGTGCTTTATTCCAGTCGCCACAGGGACCTTAGGGCAGATAAAGGAGGGGAGAGAATAGTCCTTGGAGGGGCCAATTAGGCTCTCGAGCTCCTCCACGCACCCCCTCGCTTCCCTGTACCCTTTAAGACCTGAGGCGATGACTCCTCTACCGGGGGCAGTCTCGGAAAGGCTGCAAAAAGACTGCAAAAGACTCCCGGGCTGGTCGGTCACCACCTAGGGCTCCGAGACTAAAGATCTCAGGAAGCCTGCCACTACCCAGGCAAAAGCAACGAAAAGCGACGCGCAGCTGAGATTAGAGACCAGGAGCTGGGCCACAACTAGACTCCCACACCCCCTTACGCTAGACCTTTCGGGAAAGCCGCGGGACGCAGTCCGCCCTCGTGCCTATCCGCAGCTCTGCCCTGTGATTGGCCAGCGTGATCTCAGAGGGGGCAGTCCCTTTTGAATATTGACCAGTCGGGCGCCTTAACAGAAGATCTGCGGCTCACCGGGCATTCTGGGAGATATAGTTTTCCCTCGGTTTTCCCAAGCATTTCCGGTTCCGGTACCTGGGTCTCCTCTGTGAGCTCCCTACCCGCCGACCTGAGGAAGTGGAACGTTAGCGTAACCACGGAGGGAGGGGCGTAATGTTTCAAGGAAGAAGGCGAGCAAGCGGATGAGGAGAATCCGGTACCCGAAGAGTATCGGTACTGAACTGTGGGTTCGGCCGGCATTGTCCCATGGGTCCTTAACTTCGGTCGAGCCGGGGTGAGGTCTCTGAGGGGCCAGGAGTACGGGTTCTAGTCTTGACCTGAGCTGTCCGCGGTGTCTTGGGTGGACTGCGAGGCGGTGGATTGTAAATGGGCTATCATCTGCGTGGGCAGAGTTCAGGTCGGCACAGGCGGGATTGCTGATATGTCCAAAGTAGTCTAGGGGCATTGTGCCCGGGGAATGCAGCCCAACCGACCCGGATCGAGCTCAGCCACAACGGGCCTCCAGCGGCAGTAGAGCCATCCGATTGCTGCGAGGGACATTGTAGGCCACCTAATACTTCACATTCGATTTGCCCCATTACCACGTATTTCCTCTTTACTGGCACTGGGTGCCGTGGTGTAGGGGTTTGCTATTAGAAATTTGAGCTCGGTCGGCAGCTCTGCCGAATTGCTTGGGACCTTTTGGCCTGTATATCAATACAGCTTTGCCTTCCCCAGGTGAAAAAAGCTCAAAATCTCTCTCTTCAGAGGGCAGTTTCAAAGTTTTCAGTTTACAAAGGTGTTCGCCAAAACACAGATGATATTATTTTCGTAGAAAATTCTGGGTACGTCTCAATATATTTTCTTGGGAGGATTCACTTATCTCTTCTATTCTCATTCCAGTCTCTAGATCTTAGTCTGGAGATCACATAACCACACCTAACTCAAAGGAGGGGAAGCTAGTAGTACTCTGGTAGCTCACACCCAGCTAAAAAACACAAGTTCTATTACAGTGACAAAGAGGGAGGAAGCAGATATTGGAGACAGCTGGCAGTGAGTGCCGCGGAGATATATTGAAAATGGAAAAAGATGAATGGAAATGGGTGGGAAGACATGAAGGTATTCATTGAAGAATTACAGTAGAGAAAAATTGGAAATGACCTAATTTCTAAGTATTTTTCCTCTTTTGCAGGAGGAAACATTGCAGCTGATTAAGATGCTATATAGAAATTTTTGATAACATGGGGAAATGGTTCCAATGTAAGTTTAAAAATGTGACACCAAGTTGTGCATAAAATGCTATCATAATTTAAAAAGGTACTGAGGGACTTTCCTGGTCGTCCAGTGGTTAAGACTCCACACTCCCAAAGCAGGGGCCCCGAGTTAAATAAATTTTTTTTTTTTTAAAAAAAGTCTGTTTCCCTTCCTCTTATAACCTGCTTACCAAGTTTCTGGTTATCGATCTAGTTTCCCAGGAACACTAAGAGAAAAGGTGTCTGGAGCAGGAGTAGGAGCATTCCAGTGATTCTTAACTGTCAAAAAGTAAGCCAGAATTTGGTTTAAACTCACTCTTCTGTGAGTCTGATGGCTAAGCCCAGTCTCAGGGTACACCAACAGAAAAATGGAGAATTAGATCCTGCCAATACACTGTCCTGACCCTGTTAGTCCAGGCTAAGTGACTCCGTCTCAGTTTTAATTGCAGCAATCAGTATCATCCTTTGTCATCCAAGTATACACTTGCCTCATTTTTCAGCCAAAGGAGTTTTTTTGGAAGGAACTTACTTGATTCCTGGTTGTACTGTCTTTGATCCATGCAAATTTTCCCCCTTCACTTATTTTACAATACAAATGTAATAAAGTCTTTGCTTCTTTACACTTACGTGTATCCAGGGAGTTGTGGGGGCTTCTTTGTTGGTTTTTTGTTGTGGTGTTGGTAGTTGTTTTTTGGCCATGCCACCCAGCTTGCAGAATCCTAGTTCCCAGACCAAGAATTGAACCCAGAGAAATCACCAAGTCCCAGTCACTAGACCACCAGAAATTCCCTAGAGAGATTGTTTGCCCGTGTAGATCTATTTTTTGGATTTCTCACTTTTCATTGTGGTTTATTACAGAATATTGAATATATTTCCCAGTGGTATACATTAGGACCTTGTTGTTTATCTATTTTATATATAGTAGTTTGTATTTGCTAATCCCAGACTCTTAAATTTGTTCCTCCACCACTCCCTTTCTCCTTTGGTAATATATGCCCAAGACTAGGATTGCTGGATCATATGACAACTCTATTTTTAGTTTTCTAAGGAGCCTCCATATTGTTCTCCATAGTGGCTGCATAATTTACGTTCCTACCAACATTGTAGGAGGTTCTGCTTTTCTACACACCCTCTCCAACATTTGTTATTTGGCTGCTTGAGGTGAACAGCTGGCTCCCTTGAGAAGACCCTGATGCTTGGAAAGATTGAAGGCAAAAGGAGAAGGGGGCAGCAGAGGATGATGTGGTTAGATAGCATCACTGACTCAGTGGACATGAATCTGAGCAAATTCCAGGGTGAAGGACAGGGAAGCCTGGCGTGCTGCAGTCCAAAGAGTTGGACATGACTTAGCGACTGAACAACGACAATTAACAAGACTTAAAATTGTATTGAAGCATAGTTGATTTACAATGTTGTGTTAATTTCAGGTATACATCACAGTGATTGAGTTATACATATATTGATTCAGGTTCTTTCTCCACATAGGTTATTACAAAATACTGAGTAGAGTTTCCTGTGCTATACAGTAGGTCCTTGTTGGTCTGTCGATGGACATTTAGGTTGCTTCCGTGTCTTGGCTTTTGTAAACAGTGCTGCAGTGAACACTGAGCTGCATGTATCTTTTCTTTTGTAATTAATTATTATTGGAGTATGGTTGCTTTACAATGTTGTGTTAGTTTCTACTGCACAGCAAAGCGAATCAGCTGTACATATATCCCCTTTTTTGGATTTGTTTTCCATTTAGGTCACCTACAGAGCGCTGAGTAGAATTCCCTGAGCTAGCATTGTTTACAATAGCTAAGACATGGAAACAACCTAGATGCCCATCAACTGACGAATGGATAAGAAAGCTGTGGTACATATACACAATGGAATATTACTCAGCATTAAAAAAAAATTCATTTGAAGCAATTCTACTCAGATGGACGAAACTGGAGCCCATTATCCAGAGTGAAGTAAGCCAAAAGCAAAAACAACAATACAGTATATTAACGCATATATATGGAATTTAGAAAGACAGTAACGAGAACCCAACATGGGAGACAACAAAAGGAACGCAGATGTATAGAATAGACTCGTGGACTTTGTGGATGAGGGTAAGGGTGGAATGATATGGGAGAAGGGCATTGAAGCATGTTAATTGTCATGTGTCTAATCAATCGCCAGCCCAGGATTGATGCTCGGGACTGGTGCAGCGAGATTTTCCGGGGCGGGGGGGGGGGAGGAGGGAGGGGGGTTCCGGAGGGGAAGCATATGTAAACCCATGGTGATATCATGACATTGTATGGCAAAAACAATTAAAAAAAAATTAAAAAAAAAAAAGAATTCCCTGAGCTATACAGTGTTCTCATTAGTTATCTGTCATATATACACGGTATCAGTAGGGTATATATGGCCATCCCAATCTCCCAGTTCATCCTACCTCCCATCCTACTTGGTGTCCATACGTTTATTTGCTACATCTATGCCTCTATTTCTGTTTTGCAAATAAGATCATCTGTACCATTTTTCTAGATTCTATATATATATATACATTAATATATGCTATTTGTCTCTTTCTGACTTACTTCATTCTGTATGATAATCTCTAGGTCCAGTCACATCTCTACAGATGACCCGATTTCATTCCTTTTCATGGCCGAGTAATATTCCATTGTATATATGGTACACATCTTTATCCATTCCTCTGGTTTTTAAATTTTATTTATTTTTATTTAATTTTGGTTGTGCTGGGTGTTCATTGCCTATGCACAGGCTTTCTCTAGTTGCAGTGATCAGGGTCTACTCTTCGTCACAGAGCATAGGATTCTCATGGCAGTGGCTTCTCTTGTTGCAGAGCACAGGCTCCAGTTGCATGGGCTTCAGTAGTTGCAGCACACAGGCACACGAGTTGCAGCTTGAAGGCTCAGTAGTTGTGGCATGTGGGCCTAGTGGCTCCATGGAATGTGGAATCTTCCCAGACCAGGGATCAAACCCATGTCCCCTGCATTGGCAGGCCAAATCTTAGCCAGTGGACAACTAGGGAAGTTCTATCCATTTCTTTGTTGATGAACATTTAGGTTGCTTTCATGTCCTGGCAAGTGTAAATAGTGCTGCAGTGAACATTTGGGTGCATGTATCTTGTTGAAGTATGGTTTTCTCTAGATGTATGCCTAGAAGTGCAATTGCTGGCTTTTTGTAGATGTTTTAATGGGGGTCATTCTGACCTGTGTGAGATTGTACCTCGTGGTTTTGATTTGCATTTCTCTAATAATTAGCAGAGTTGAACATCTTTTCATGTGCCTATTGGCCATCTGTATGTCTTCTTTGGATAAATGTCTATTTAGGTCTTCTCCCCATTAGATTGGGTTGTTTTTGTTGTTGTTGAATTATATGAGCTGCTTGTATATTAAAAAAAAATTGTTTAGGCTGTGTTGGGACTTAGTTGTGGCTTGAGTTGTATGAGCTATTTGTATATTTAAAAACAATTATTTATTCAGGCTGTGCTTGAACTTAGTTGTGGCATGTGGGGTCTTCAGTTGTGGCATGCGGGGTCTTCAGTTGTGGCATGCAGGATCTAGTTCCCTGACCAGGGATGGAACCTTTGCATTGGGAACATGGAGTCTTAGTCACTGGACCACCGGGGAAGTCCTTGTTTGTAAATATTTTGAAATTAAGCCCTTGTCAGTCATGATTTAAAAATATTTTCCCCTAGTTGTCTTTTCATTTTATGGTTTCCTTTGCTGTGCAAAAACATGTAAGCTTGATTAGGTCCCATTTTTTATTTTTGCTTCTATCTCTATTGCCTTGGGAGACTGACCTAAGAAAATATTGCTACAGATGTATGTCAGGGAATGTTTGCCTGTGATCTCATCTAGGAGTTTTGTGGTATTATGTCTTATATTTAAGTCTTTAAGCCATTTTGAGTTTATCTTTGTGTATAGTGTAGAAGTGTGTTCTAACTTCATTGATATACATGCTGCTGTCCAACTTTCCTAACACCACTTGCTGAAGAGACCGTTTTTTCTCCGTTGTATATTCTTGCCTCTGTGTGGAAGATTAATTGACCATAGTTATGTAGTTTATTTCTGAGCTCTCTGTTCTGTTCCATTGATCCATATGTCTGTTTTTGTGCAAATACTACACTGTCTTGATTACTGTTGCTGGGAGAATTACGCCTCCAGCTTTGTTCTTTACCCCCAGGGTTGCTTTGGTAATTCTGGGTCTTTTATGGTTCCAAATAAATTTTAGGATTTTTTTTTCTAATTTTGTGAAAAATATCAGTTAATTAAATAATAGGGGTCGCATTAAATCCATAGATTGCTTTGAGTAGCCCGAGTTTTTTTTAACAACATTAATTCTTTTAATCCAAGAGCATGGTATCTCTTTCCATTTATTTGAATAATCTTCCATTTCCTTTATCATTATTTTATAGTTCTCAACATCTAAGCCTTTATTCCTAAATATTTTTTTTTGGCAGTTTCAAAAGGGATTTTTTTTTTTTTACTCTCCCTTTCATTGTTAGTGTGAAGAAATGCAGTGGATTTCTGTATGATCAATGCAAATGTTAATAAACCCATCAGAACCATGAGTCAGAGCAATCCACTTCACCTCAAGCCAGTCTCCTGAGCCTTTGTCCTCTCCTGGGAGTGCTCCAAGGGTAGTCCAGTGTCCTCAGGCAAAGCAGATGCTGGTCAACAAGCTGTCTGTCTGTAGAACTTGCCATGAAGTGGCTTGTTCATGATCTGTTTCTGGGATCCTGGAAAAACGTTTTTGAGGTCTTCTTGGAAAGTCTGGTTTTGGAAACCCAGTTGTTTTCCTGGGTGTCAGGAAGGTTGTAATCCAAGAGAATGCATCATAGCTTTGTTTATTCATTTATTTATTTTGGCTTGTGCATGGGCATTGAACAGGGACTTGTATAGTTGGGGTGCGAGGGAGCTTCTCTTGCACCCTAAGCTCTCTTGTGGAGCTTGGGCTCTAGAGTGTGTGGACTCAGTAGTTGCAGCTCTCGGGCTTAGTTACCCCACAGCATGTGGGATCTTAGTTCCCTGACCAGGGATTGAAGCCTGATCCCCTGCATTAGAAAGCAGGTTCTTCTTTTTTATTTTTTGTCTTTATTTTTCAAGGCAGAGTCTTGACCATTGGGCCACTAGTGCATCATGGCTTTAAATGAATCTGGAATTGAAAAGCACGTTTTGTTTTTAAATTTACATTCAGTAACTAAATTGAAGGAGAGAATGATCATCTTAAAGCCAGTGGTCTCTTAGATCACGTGGAAGAAATAACTCAAAACACACCAAAAAGAAAAAGAAACCAGGAAGGCAGAGACTTAGAGGACCAATCTGTGTTGAGCTCAATGCCAATCAGATTTCCCTGAGCTAGTTCCTGTGGTCAAGAGATCCCCCCTTCCTGGTGATGCTAATACTGCTGGACCACAAGACAGCACTTTGAGTAGCAAGAACCTTGGCATGGTTTGCCTCTCCTGTGTAATTGAAAGGGCTTACCAC
Source organism: Antilocapra americana (assembly GCA_007570785.1). Taxonomy (NCBI): domain Eukaryota; kingdom Metazoa; phylum Chordata; class Mammalia; order Artiodactyla; family Antilocapridae; genus Antilocapra; species Antilocapra americana. The sequence goes on along the minus strand of ML664186.1, from coordinate 14,727,364 downwards.
TGCCTCCACATTCTGTTGATGGGAACCTGATGGAAGGCAAGAGAAAGGATGAGGAAAATAAGCAATTTTCCTTTTTTAAAAAAAAAAATATTTATTTATTTTTAGCTGTGCTGAGTCTTCGTTGCTGCACACAGGCTTTCTTTAGTTGTGGCGAGTGGGGCTTCTCATTGCGGTGGCTTCTCTTGTTGTGGAGGACGGGCTCTAGTGTGCCCGGGCTTCAGTAGTTGCAGCATGTCGGCTTAGTTACCCTGCGGCATGTGGGATCTTCCCTGAGCAGGGATCAAACCCATGTCCCCTGCATTGGCAGGCGGATTCTTAACCACTGGACCACCAATAAAGCCCTAAACTAGCAATTTTCCTTTTTTAAAATCTCATCTAATTTAAAAATTTCAAACCTCTGAATATTTGAAAGAATAATTCAAAGAAGGCTGCTGCATAAACTTAAAGTTATTTATTCCATAAATACCAAATAATTTTGGACAGCTGATTTTGAATAAAGACCTGAACAAAGAGGCAATGAGAAAAAATAAAAAAGAATAATGCAGTAAAAACCTATATACTTTTCACCTAGCATCACCAGTTATTAATATTTAAACAGTTTCCTCTTAAGGACATTCTTGAGAAGTTAAGTTGCTCACATCACTTCCATTGTTGTTCACTGGTAAAAACTTTGGCATATGGTTTCATCTTGTTGCAAAGGAGGCTAAGAAGTACAAGCTTAGCTTGTTAGCTCTTTGCCTGCTAAACGGGGTACTGTCATACTACTACATGAGGATGTGATTAAGCAGTTGCTTTTAAAAAAGAAAGGAGAGGAGGGACTTCGCTGGGAGTGCAGTAGTTAAACTTCACTTTCCAATGCAGAAGGTAAGGGTTTAGTCCCTGGTTGAGGAGCTAAGATCCCACATGCGTCCCAGCCAAAAACCCAAATCATAAAAAAAAAAACAAGCAATATTGTAACAAGTTCAATAAAGACTTTAAAAAAATGGGCTACATTAGGGAAAAAAAGAGGAGGTGGAAGAAGGCAGTGGATACTAGGGGACAGTTACTTTGACACACTGACTTGCTGGCTCTTGCAACCAGTTCCCACTTCGAAGTGAGTTTTTGGAAAGACTGACTGCAGCTAAATTTGCAGCTCATCTCTAGAAAATATGTAGGACTTCCAAGTATGCATTTTACACCCTCCTCACTCTTGATTGTTCTGTCCTAAAGTTTTTTTTTACAAGTTTAATTAAAGTTTATAGTTATTTTAAACTTTATATTAAAGTTTTTTAACAAGTTTGATCATAAGTTAATAGACACACTATAAAGTTTTTTTACAAGTTTGATTATAAAATAGTGACACTAAATTTATAGAATGCTTGAAATGATCTAAATGGACCAAAACACATTTACCACAGCATCGTTGGTTACAACAGCATGTTTGCTATAGTTAAAACTGTAACTCTACAGAGTTGTAAATTGTATTATATTTTCATTTTGTCCATAATTTTTCAGCTTTTAAAATAGGAACTTAGAGAAACTGTTACAAAAAGAAAGTATGTTATATAGGCTGCTTTACACAAATCAAGATTCTATCAGCCACTAACATCTTACTGTGTAGACAAGACTTTCTGGGTTGTTACATATCCCCTTGTTACACTACTCCGTCTATTTACACCACTTACCTTTCAGACTTCTACTAATCTCTTTAGGTACCTTTTCATTGTCAAAGTGTTAAAGAATATTAAGCATTTAACGTTTATAAGATAGTGTGATTTTAGACTGTTTTAATCTGTCATAATGTCTGTTGGCTTGGATGTGAATTAGGTCCTTTGAGGGCTGATCATTTTAGCCTTCTTATTCCATCCTTTGGCCATATTGCCAGTGAAAGGTATTTGAAGGCGAAGGGTAAATCTCTCAGATTTTGCTCAACGCAAGTCCCTTAGTAACAAAATTTGAGTTAGGTTTTGTGATGTAGTCCAGGGGTCCCCAATCTGCAGGATTTAATGCTTGATGATGTGAGGTAGAGCTGATGTAATAATAATAGCAATAAAGTGTATAATAAATATGTTTGAATCACCCCAAAACCATCCCCCCCCCCAACTTGGTCCGTGGAACAACTAACTGTCTAACATAAAAACCGGTTCCTGGTGCCAAATGGGGTGGGGACCGCCGAGTAGACCCTCCTCCAACTTGAAGGCAACCGACACCCCTCCCCCTGTGCCCCCCCCCCCGCCGCCCACTTTACACGGCAGAAACTGGACTGTGGCTGCCGCGGACGTCCGGCGCCGAGCCGGGTGGTGCTGCCCTTCAGCCGCCGTTGGCCACCCGATCACGCTTCCCTAGCTGGAAGCCCCGTCAGACGCTGCGATGGGAAAGCTCCAGCCCCAAACCAAACGAGAGGACCGCTGGCCGGGAACTGGAGGGCTGCGAGCCTCAGGGCTCAGCTGAGCCCCAAGAACCCAAACCCGCCGGCTACCAACCGGGCCGCGCCCCCGGCGTCCACGCCCGCCGGGCTCGGGCCCCGAGGGTCGGCCCGACCCGTCCAGCCCCTCCGTCGGCTCTCAGAGCCTCGCGAGCCTCTAGCAGACGCGCCCCCTGGAGGTGCTTCCGCTGCCCCACCGCCGACGTCCCAGCTTCTCTTGTGTCCACTCTCTCCAGTGTCCAGCTTCGCGCGACGCCCGCCCGCTCTTAAGATGGCGGCGTCGGCGTCGCGAGGTGCCGTCCCACGTGGACGCCGCTGGCCAATGGGCTTCCTCCTGTGCCGCCGGCCCGGCGCGGGAGGCGGAAGTGCCTCGGGCCGCCGCCTCCGTCCCGGCTGCGGCCCCTGCCGGTTACATAACTGGTTGCGGGCTCCGCGCGGCCCCGCTTCCTGGCTCCTTGCGAACCAAGGATGCACTGAACCCTAGAACGCCGTCCGCTGCCGCCGGCTCCCGCCCGAGGTGAGGCATCCCGGAGCTCGGGCCTGTGGCGGAGCGCCGGGCCTGGCCAAGGGCAGGCGTCAAGGGAGGCAGGGGAGCAGCTTCGGCCCCGGGCGGCAGCGCAGTCGTGGGGTCCTGCCGGGGTGCAGGGGGCCCGAGGCGGCCCTGGCGGGGCGTGGGACGGCCCACGCCAGCCAGGCGTCCAGACATTTCCGTGGGGTTTCGGGGCGATCATAGAGCTCGCGTTTCCCGGGGCGAAGAGGGGGCCGAGGCCCTAGGCTCGGGGCTCCCCAGGGGCGCAATCCCGACCCTTTTGCTTGGGCTGCCTCGGTGCCAGGCCCCGTGACTAGCTGGCGGGGAGATTTGGAAGCAGAGGGCAGCCTGCCCGCCGGGCCTCGCGGGAGGTGCCGGGCCCGTCCTTTTCACAGTTCAGCGATTTGCTGCTTCGCCCAGCCCCACCGCTGCTTTGGTACTTGTTGCATGGGTTGTAGTTATTTGGCGACTTTTTTGCCCTCCCGTAAACTCTTGAAACCCAGGGACTCTTTTCTCGGTCGTCTCCACTTCTTACTCCTTAAGCTGTACATTTTGGTTAAGACAGGTCAATTCCTTACGTTTTGGGGATAGTTTAAAGGTTGGCCGTGCAGACCCTTGCACCACCTCTCGATTGGGCACTTCCTACGGAACAGAGGGAATCTGTAGCCTCTGTGGTTTCTTCCCTTGGGAAGATTTTCAGGGAGGCTTGAGAGCCTTCCCTGGACCACTAACAACAAATATCTGTGTGCTCAGGGAGTGATGTACCCCAGGGTCTGGGGATGAGAGGAGGAGTTACTTTGCCATAAACGTGGCCATTGGCTGCTTCCTTGGTCTGTTTTTACTCTGCCCAGCCCTTAAGCCATCCCATTTTGTTACGTTTCTCTTGAAGGAAAAGGATAACAGCCCTACAGCCCTTTGGTACTTGGAATGGTTGTAATCAGAGTCAGAACTGAAGAGAACTTTGCTGGGTGCAACTATTTTACTGGAGCACAGAAGGCAGAAAAGTTAATGTTAACGCTTGACTGCCTGAACGGGGAAAGTCAGTGTGACTGCAGGTCAGTGGTAGAAATACGACATTCTGTGAAGCACTTTGTATGTACAGAGAAGTGTCAGAAGTCCTTTGGCCAACAGTACTGGCTTGTGAGGCAGGGAGAAGGGGAGTCTTGGACAGCACTGAATTAAAAAGGGACTGGAGCAAAACGAATCCTCTCTTCTTGCCAAAATCCCAGAATTGCTTTAAGCTCAGTTTGAGAAACTCAAGGGTGGCTGAAATAGAAGTCTCTGTCATTTAACAAGTAGTCACGGCTGAGCATGACATAGGTCTTCATCTCCCCTGTTGTTGGAGTTTGTGCATCAGAACTAAAGTGCACGTCGGCCCTTAGAGAAACAGTGTGCCTGGGCTCCTCCTTTGGGCCACAGGTTGCCAAAGTTCTGTCTCACTGTTTTCCAGAAGTGCTGGATTTCTATGAAGATGGTTAAAACCTGTAAGTAACAGAGTCAGTGCATGGTGTGGTGTTCACAGGCCAAAATAAAAAATACACTATTTTAAAAGGTCTGTGTGTGTCTTACCTTTAGCCTCTCCCCACTGTCACTTACAGTGACTTTATCACCATGTTTATTTTAACCGCACCCACTCTCAGACTTCAGATATGACCTGTTGATGTTGCTTGGCAACTTGACCTCTGCCTGTGTTGAAGAAAATTCCTGGATGTTAGGAGATTTGAGAAATGAAGACACTAGAACTAAGAAGGGTGGGGCCGTCATTGCTCACCAGGTGCTCTGCCCCGAAGACTGTCCCAGCCTCAGTGGACCAGCTAGCAGCAGTTTGTCTTCTAACAGCTGAGATGTGTTTAGACCAGGTGGGCCCAGCATCCTTACCTGGTAGCAGCCACAGGTATTCAGAGCTCTGAGTTTGGGGCAGTGCAGATCTCTGCCAAAATGCCCCAAGGTCTCTGCTTGCTGCTCTCCTACCTGAACAGAAAGCTGGCTGCTTGTCAGCTGCCATGTCTTCTCTTAAATGGAGGCTTCTCCCTCTCCACATCTTCGCCTCCACCACCTCCTCCTCTGACTTCTCTTTCTGAAAGAAATCCACGGAGTCCTCCTAGCTCTCCCACCTCAGTTCCTCGTTTGCAGAAATGAGGATTGGGACCTAGACCCTGCTTCCTGCTTCCATCCACACGAAGTGCTTTCAAATAAAACACTGATCTGCAAAGTGATGCTGGAACTCCTAGGTCTCTTTCTGGTCAAGTTCGAAGGTTGAATTTCATTCAACAAATGTTTCTAAGTGTCTTTGATAATTCTGGGATCAGGCCTCCTTCCCAAAATATGATTATTTTAGTATGACTTCTGATTGAGGCTGGCTGGCAGTCCAGGTCACTGTTAACTGAAGCCTAGTGCTGATTAAAGAGAGACCTGTGTGTTTGAAAACCTGGTAAGCACATGCATAGTAGGGTTGGCACTCCAAACTTGAAGTGTTTGCTTGGTGCCTCTGGAGTGATGGGGAGGACATTTGAACAGGGAGCCAGGGCTTTCTGCACGTAGTGGTTTGGGGTCTGTGTCAGCAGTTGAACCAGTGCTCCATTGAGTGCTGCTCTGCAGAGGCTGGCCAACGTGTGACAGTCACCTCGAGGTGCCCACAAGTGGAGCCCAAGAAGGTCAGGGCATCACCTCACATGAGGGCCAGTCAGTCCCTAGTCCCATCCTGAGGGCCTCTCATACTCCCTGTCTCCTCACCTGAGGCTGACTTCCTGCTCAGGCAGGGCCAACACTTGGAATACTGGTGACGAGAGCCACCTAAGTGTGACCATGTAGAGACCTTAAAATGCCTCCTCCAGTTAATAAACTCTCTTGGTGTCAACATTTAAGGTCCATACCCGTGAAATAACCCAGCTCTTGTGCACTGATGCCAGACATAAACATTCCAAACATTCTAATAATAGTCACAGTTGTAGGGACTTTCCTAATGGTTGGGGGTTAAGACTCCAGGCTTCCAATGCAGAGAGTGTGAGTTCGATCCCTGGTCAGGGAACTAAGATCCCATATGCCACATAGCCAAATTAAAAGAGGTTCGCATTTGTAAAGAAGCAAAGAGGAACTGATTGGGGAAAAGGACTCAGAGCAAATGTTTGTCCACTTGCTTCCACAGGAAGACCAGAGAAAACAGACCACATTGAAAAAAGAAATTCTTCCAGTTCTGTTTCTTGTTATTAAACAGTAAATTGTGTTCCTCTATCTTGTTTCCTGCATTCCTGAAGTAGGGCAGCAAAGTATTTGGGCAGAAAAGTAGTGAAATTTGAGCCCATCTTAAAAATAACTGAGAAGAAAGCGATTTCTTTTTATAAAATAGTTTCTGGCTAATTGGCCCTCAACTGCTGAAATGATTTTTATCTGGACAGTGTTACTACAACAATATTTCCATGGTTCCTATAGCCCTTACTGTTTGCTCCTTTCTAACAACGTGTTTCTTTTTAGATGCTTCCTTGTGACTCTAGTTGTAAACTATTCAGAAGGTCTTGCTGGCCAGATATTTGCTGCTCTTTATACTCTTCGCTTCAAATTACAGTATTGCTTCTCTTCTGGCCTTCGGTGTTTAACTTTTCTGTGGAAATATACAGAAACGTACAGAAAAGTACTCTGCTTGACATGTGATCACGCTGTTATGTACCCGTGAAATCTCCACCTCAGAAGACCCCTTGGGCCCCATGTTTGGTAAGCCCTCTCCTATATAAAAAGTTTGCTTTCTAGTAGGAAACTCAAGAATCTATTAACCTTCATTTTACTGAGGACGAAGTGAGGAGGGGGGTTTTGAGTTTTTGCTTCATATTGTGTGTTGATTCCTATTTTACCATGAACAAAGTTTTAAACAGCATTTAACAAATGGGAAATGTTCTTTTTTAAACCTTGTTTTTTTTTTTTTTTAGATGGCTGTCCCAAAGCCTTTACATATTTTTAAAACTGATTTTTATATGACCACTGAATTTTCTCTGTACTAATTGCACAGGAACTCTTTAAAATATTTTTCTTACCCACAACTGCCTCCTCTTTGCTTCATTACAAGTGTGAGTCTGTGTTTATAATGTTTATTTCTGGCATCAGTGCATAAATGCTGTGCTACTCCAAGGGTATGGGGCTTAAACATTAGCACTGAGTCTATTTTGGGGCAAAATGGATAACCATTCTACTTATAATTTGAAGAGACACTATAAAATTCCCAAGTTGTTACTAATTAGAAACAGATTATTTAATATAAAAAAACATGTGTTCAGAATTTTCAGGTACCACCTGGAAGTCTTTATTTTTTTCTGATAATAAAAACAAGCTCATTGTTTAAAGAAGAAAAAAAAACCCTCAAATGAGGCAGAAGTGAGTGATGTAAAACACAGGCGTCTACCTTAATTTCACAGGCAAATGCTGAGAGGAGGTTGAATTTCTTTTTAAAAATAATTTTTGTTATAAAAGTTAACCGCATGATCAAGTATTAATTTATACCGAATTTGACCCACTTTCACATCTAATACCTGTTGGATTTTGAAGGATGTTAAATACATCCCCAGAGAAGCAGAGATTAAAAAGTCAAACAAAAAACAACAAAGCCCAGCAGAGTCAGATGGAAAAAGCACAGAAATGCTGGAAAGGGCTGGAGGGGGCTGGTTTGCTTAAGGGGCAGCAGTGAGAGGCAGGCGGGGTTTCTGGACCCGAGACCCCCATGGCTGTGGTTTTCCCCTTCAAACTGAGCCGCCAGCGGCGTGCTGAGGGTGCCCGTCTCTGGAAGGACTCCTCCTTCTCATCCTCAAGAATCTGGTGACGGCCCAAGTTTCAAGTGTGGGTCCTCCACGTTCACTAGTCCCTGGAAGAGAACTTGGCACCTGGCAGTCGTGGCCTCCGTGTGCAGAGGGCTTCTATCCGCCTGGCCGGCGCTCGCATGTCCTGTGAGGACTTCGGTCCGGCCTCGCATCCCTGCGGGGACCCAGGCCCACGTGGCGGGGGAGCCAGACGGCGCATGCGCACCCGGGCTGCGTGGGCCGGACCCTTGCCTTTCCCTTGGACTCCAATGCTCTAGGAAATGCTGTGAGCCAGTGATCCCGCTTGGTTTTGGCGGGGAGGGCGTGAGCTGATGTGCGTGGGACGGTTCAGGACTCTGTTTCTCCTCCCGGAACTCTTGATTCAAGGAGGCGGATCAAATAGTCAAGGAAAACAACTTGAGTGATGCAAGGCTAAGCCCTGCCTTTTCCTGAGGCCTTGGGAGGGGAGCGTGCCCCCTTTGACAGGTGTGTTAACCCCTCCCTGCCCAGCCTGCTGGATGACATTCTTCGTGTTCACTGACGTGCTGTTTGCCTCGGAATTCCTCAAGCAAAGGAAGCGTTTCTGAGAGTATTTAGGTAAAAGAGCAAGAAAACACACACCTTCCCCGCCCCCTCCAGCCCTAGCAGTGATCAGAGATGTCTACCTCTGCTCTTTACTGCGACCCGCAGCGCCTCGAGCGGGGCCTGGGTTTTCAGTACAACTTTGATAAATAAATGAATGGATTCTCTTTGCCATGGGGGCAGTGGTCATGGAACCCCTGGCCCAGAGGGAAGCACGGGCTGACCCCGGGACTGCCCGAGATCACTGGTTGTTGTCTTGTTTTTAAGTCAAGGGATGCTTCACACGCTGCCCAGCTGGCAGATCTGAAGTGTGCAGGTGAATGAGGCTGAGAACCCTGATGGACATGGGAACATTGTCGCCTGCCCTGCGAGTCATCCTATGCACCCCCCATCAAGGTCCTCTGTTCTCCACCCCCAGCCATATTCTCATTGCTCTTACTGTCAGTTTCTTTAGCCAGTGTTAGAATATCACACAAATGGAATCCCCCACTGTTAACAGTTTGCGCATGAAGTGATGTGTCTTAAATTGTGTGTGAGGAGCCTGTGGGCTCCCCTTGGGGCATCGTGTGGTGGGCTGTAAGACGGAGATGCTTTGGATCCACAGTGCTGGGTGTTTGTGTCTTGTCTCCTGTAAATTATTCATATTTCTCTTCCTACTCTCAGGCTTTGAAAGGCTCCCAGGCTGCTGTAGAGACGGCTCTCCCCACCCACCCCCAGATGGCTGCTCACTTGAACAAACGAGCTGAGCTGAGCTGAGCGTTCACGGTTTCCCTCACTCCCTGCTCTGTGCCCTTCAGCCCATTTTACTGATGAGCAGGGCGGTGCTGTGTGTCTGTCACTGGCTTATTTTTCCTTTTTTGCGCCATCCATCCTGAAGGCAAGAGCTTGGAGTCTGTTGTTGGTTTGTCAAGCCAGTAAGCCTGGTGCCTGCAGAATTTCACATTGGAGAGCCCTGGTGGTCTTTAACTCTGTGCCATGGATGAGTATGCACCAATCTTTCCTGTGCTTTGTTTGAGAAGGGGCCCAGAGTGCAGGGACAGGCCAGGGTGGTGCTCTGCCCCATTGGCATTATGATGGTGCCAGGCAACCCCTCCAGAATCTAGAGCAGTCCCATCCCATCCCGAGTCCCCAGGTTCTGAATCTCCAGCACTTGGCAGCTGGAGGGTGGCGTGGAGGATATGCCTGGGATGTTGGAGTTCACTCTGTCCTCTGGTTGGGTGCTCGCAGTCCCTCGGGAAGTTGGGTCTGGGAGCGCATGCCTAGGTAATCAGGCATCACCCCCAGCTACCACATGGCCATCGACACAGGGACCTGAGAGGTCATTTCAGCTCAGAAGGAAGATGACTCTTGCAGACAGCCCATGGGGACGAGGTTTAGGGAAGGAGAAAGGACAGGTGGAGAGGTGAGCGGGCTGGCCCTTCATCGTCTTGGAGAATCCAATTTCTGTCCCTTCTAGAAATGCTCCTCTCACCCACCCCTGAAGGCCAAGGGCAGGACGCAGACCCGGCAAGCCCAGGGAGAACTCTTGCTGCAGGCCTGAACTGTGTCTTCTGGCATACCTTGTGTCCCTGCTATCGTAGGATCTGTGTGTTTGTGTCTTTGTTGGGAAATGCTCCAGCCCCCGAGGCTTGGGACAAAGGGCTGACTCTGTCGTCCAGTGAGTCTTCAGAGTCCTTGTCCCTTAAGCCTGTAGGGCAGCACATAGCAACAGGAGGGCAGTCCTTGGCTGAAGTTTCCAGGTGGACAAGTGGGGTCCCCACAGGTGTCAGATGTCAGTCTCCCGGCCTCTCCCCCAGTGATGGACCAGCACTGCCCACTGTATCACCTCCATCTTGACCACCACCCCACCCCCCAAACATCCCTTTTTCTCTGGCATGTGGGTGCCAGATTCTCCCTTCTCCCCTCCTGTCAGCTGGGCTCGGGCAGATTAGGCTCTATAATATACTACATTTCCCCTTAGATGTGACGTGTCTCTATTTTTAAATCAAGGCATCTAAAGAACGGCCTTTGAAAACATCCAAGTACTTTTAATAGGGATGTGAGAATCCACAAATAGCTGTGTGTCTTAGAGGCCAGTGTTCTTCATGAATGCTGAACAGGGAAATCCTGCCCCTTTGATTAAGAGCATTGTCACAGGGACACTAGGGTGAAATGTATAAATCCCAGGATGTGCGAGTTGCTCATTTATTATCAGTCTCTCCCTTGGCTGTCACTCCTCAACCTTTAAAATGTCTTAAAACCAACTTTATTGAAGTTTAATATACATCAGAATATACCCAATGAGTTTAATATATGTGTATATATGTTTGTGTGTATAACCACCACCGTCAAGATACAAAACATTTCCGTCCCCTCGGGAAGCGCCCACCCCAGCCTCTTTGTAGTCAGCCCCCTGACACAGGTACCACAGGTTAAAGCCTTGCTTCCTGGTGCTCCCTGTGGCGCCAGCTCCCCAGGTACCCCGCGTCTGCCCCTGGCTCTGCGGCTCTGGGGTTGTCAGTTACCGGCACTTGTCCTGCCGACTCTGGAGAGAGACTGGTGAGTGTGAGCCGACCCCTCCTGTCCTGCAGCTCCTCCCGCGGAGCTTAGAGCACCCCAGCTGTTGATTGAGAACCTAGTGGGCACAGCCAGTGAGACACCTGGAGCTCTGCCAAGGGGGATGACGGCCGGCAGTCTTGTTACCCTCTTTCTCAGGCTGGCCTGTGCTCGTCAAACCCCCGGCCAGCCTCCTGGAGCCGGTCTTCTAGGGAAGAGGAGAGCATGGCGTTTCCGGCAGCTGGAGGGCTCTGGCCTTGGGCACCCTTTGCCCTCTGGCATTGCCTGGGCCCTTGCGGTGCCCCCTCACAGAACCGTCGTTTCCCGCACCCCGACCCCAACTTTTATTAAGGAAAATTGCAAATACGTAGAAAATTGGAACGTGCAAACAGTCAGTTTCTATTTTATATACACTTGCCACTTAGATGCAACTGCTAACAGCATTTTGTCACATTTACTTCCTAAGCAGTTGAAAAGATTCTGAGTTATTTAGTTTTAAACCTAATGATGCCTCGCTCTGAAGTATTTCAGCAGAGCATCTATAAGACCGTCTGCAGGAGTACTCCACCTTCCAACGTCTGAGACAGTTAGTAACAGGTCATAATCATTTTATAATCAGTTCATCATCTGGCGTCCAGCCCATATTTAAGTTTCTCCCAAATGTTTGACTTCTTGTGTTTCCCGGAAGGAGTTTGCACATCATGTTTGGTTGTAGGTCACTTTGTCTCTTTCAGTCTACTTCTGTTTTTTTAATGACATTGAGTGGTTGAAGAGACCAGGCAGCTGTCATGTAGAGTGCCACCCATTCTGTGTGTGTCAGATGTCATGGTGCCTGTGTACCAGGTGGCCTGGAGGCTTGATCTGCTTCAGGCCCAGCACTTTAGGCGGGGGCCCTGAGGGCTTTGTGTGTTTCACTGGAGGCACTGGCAAGCTGGCTTCCATCCCTGGGGGTCCTGTGGCTGCAGGAACTCAGGGGGTGCAGAGTTCGGCTTTTCCTTGGCAATTGCTCAGTCCTGGACATGTAGGTGTTTCATCAGAGCCCAAGCTTGGCGCTCCTGTCTGGACTGAGCGTAGCTTCCTGATTTAGTCGTTGCAACTCGTGGCCCCTGACTTGAACTTCGGTGTCTCTCGAAGTCTTTCTCTGTACATGAATCTTCATCTCCTGGATGGGGGAGGAGAAACAGCACACCCAGTAGGCGCCGCTCTAAATCCAGCAGGTCGCTAGGGCCCCCCAGCCCAGGCCTGGGGCCGTTGAGCTCTGGGTCATAGGATGCCACTGACCTGGGCAGAGAGGCAGGGCCATGTGCCCTCCCAGTGGAGGAACAGTGGGTGAGGGGAAGCGGGGCGGGTGTGGGCAGTCAATGTGCAGCTCAGAGGGGCTGAGAGGGGAGAGAACAGAGACCAGAAGCCAGCTGCCCTCCGCGGGGCTCAGGAGTGTCCCGGGTGAGCAGGGAGGGGGCCTCTGGGTGTCCCCATCCTCTCAGGCCTTCTCTGCAGGGTGGGGTATCTGTGATGCCTGGTGCGGGAACACTCGTGAGGGGAGAAGCCCTCCATCCGTGGGGCCAGTGCGAGCCTTCCCATCCCGCCAGCCTTGCAGATTGCTGTGGAGGAGATTGGGGGGTGGGGGGTGGTGCTCTGCCCTCCTGACACCCCTCCCCTGCAGGTGTGAATGACAGAGGCGGTGCCGTCCAGCGCCCTCAGTGAGGTTAGCCTGCGCCTCCTCTGCCATGATGACATAGACACCGTGAAGCACCTGTGTGGCGACTGGTTCCCCATCGAGTAAGTCCAGCGGGTCTGCAGCTGGGGATTGGGGTGGGGGTGGCTGGGGGCCTTTGCGCAGGGTGTTGAAGCTGGGGGGCTTGCTGTGTTGGTGCTTTGGTGACTGAGAGCCCCCTCACCCATCCGGGCCCTGGCCCTGCTCCCTGGTGCCCCCGGGCTCTCTGCACCTCATTGCGTTCTTGTACAAAGAGATCGGGAAGGGCCTTGCTGAGAATCTTTAGTTACAAAGATGCTTCACGCAGTGCTGCTTATGACATTCAGAAAATCGAGAAGCAACCTAAGTGTCCTAACAGAAAGGAATTGGTTCCCTACCTCAGGGGATGTACATGCAGAAGTATTATCCAGCCAGGGACAGAGAAATCTGCCCTGGAGTTTTATATGTTGACAAGGAGAGGGTTTGTGTGTGTGGGTGTGTGTGTGAGATAAAAGCAGACTAGAAGCCAGAATATACCACAATTCCTCATTCATTTGAAAACATGTACAAGATAAAAGCTTAGCAGGAAATGTGCCATGTAGCAAATGTGTTCGGTGGGTGGATGATTAGTAACTACAAGTTTTGTCTGGTTTTGCTTGTCTCTGTTTCCTGCATTTTCTTGTAATATGCTTGTAGAGCTTTTATAGTGAGGAAAAATAGCACAGACTCTTAAAAACTGAAAATAAACAAGCTCCTGCCAACATCACATCTCCGTGAGTCTCAGCCTCAGACCTGTTGAAGCCGGTCGTCCACCCCTTACTTCCCTGATGGGAGTGTGCTGTGGGCTAGATGTTCATAGAAAGTGAACATCAGCCCAGTGGTTCTACCACTGGGCAGGAATCCAGCAAGTCCATGGAGTAGACCCTGCTGAGGGCGACCTGGGGCGGGTGGAGCCTCACCAGCTGGAGTCTCTGTGCCTCCGAGGAGCCTGGCCTGCCTGCCTGCTTGGAGACAGCTGGGCTGGAGGCCTCACGTTCCAAAAACAGTGGACAGAACTGTAGTCCCCTCAGGCCGTGTGGTGGCAGCTCACTCCTGGCCGCTGCGCCAGCCTGACACTGCTGGTCAGAAGGTGGGATTGTGACAGGGACCAGGAGAGGAGGCTGGGTGATGCTCAGCTTTTGTGGAACTTTCTGGCGGGGGATGGGGGAGCAGTGGCCTCTACAGAGCAGACCTGAGCAGAGCACCTCCCTGGGTCTCCAGTTGGGGGGATCTAAGACTCTCCTCTGCTCTTGGTCCCAAGAAAGGAATCCCAGGCTAATCTAGCCTGTCAGGAAACCATCTCTTATTCCCACCTATCTGAGTCTCTTGGACTGCAGCTGAATCTGCCTTTTCAGCATTGCCTTGCTGCTCTGTTCCCTGCTGCCCTCAGGGCTCTCGTTGAGCAACCCCAGCGGCTCTGGACACACCTTGCCCTTGTGTGCCTGAAACTCAAATGCCACTCAGTAGTGAACCGTCCTGCCTGAACAGATAACGGCTATCAGAAGTTGAAACTCTGAGGGTGATGCACTTTGGTGGAAACGGTGGTAGGCAGACCCTGAGTGGTGGACGGAGCAGCCGAGGGTCCCCTGTGTTTCCACTCTCTGAAGCACGATGATGGTTGGACCTGATCTTTGGCCGGTCCTTTTGCATTTATCTCCTCCTCAGGTACCCAGACTCATGGTATCGTGATATCACCTCCAACAAGAAGTTCTTTTCCCTCGCCGCGACCTACAGGGGTGACATAGTGGGGATGATTGTAGCTGAAATTAAGAATCGGACCAAGATACACAAGGAGGTGAGTGTCTGCAGCGGTGGCTCAGGGGCTGACACCTCTGGACGCTGCCTGCTCTATGCCCTGTCCTCTCGGGAGCCTGGACAGCGTGTGAGAGTCATAGGTGGTTGGTTTCATTCTGTGTGTTTGTGACACAGTCATAAGTCATACACGCGTTAAGTTGCACAACCTGTCTGTGGGCTTCGTAGCGACCGTCATTGTGAAGTAGGGAGGAGGGTAATCAGTACAGGGGCTTCTTGTGGCTTCGAGTCACAAGAGCCAGAAGGAGGCTTCTTCCCTGAGGCTGGCGGTGTGTCCACCTGCGTCCAGGTTAACTGTGGGGTGGAGGCTGGGGTGAGAACGGGCCGGGCCACCCCTGGTCCTTCACCTGGGAGCCACTTGGTGAGCACGGGGCGGACACAGGCCGAGTCACAAGTGTCCTTTCCAGTGAGGGAGAGAAAACCACACACATGGCTGAGCTTTCCCGTTCTTTGTGAGGCAGAAGAACACAAGAACCTGGTCCTGGCCAGAGGTGTGACTCTCCCAGTCCGGTGGTCCATCTCCGGAACCAAGAGGCCGCGTGGGGTGCATGTGGCTCGGCCGCCCCCACCTGCCTCCCCCTGTACTCCAGGACCCCACGGGACCATGTGGGATCTTTCAGTTACAGCGCCCATGCTCTATGGAGCTGCCTTGTTTCCTGGCACGTGGACTGACACGGACCGAAGGCCCCCTGAGCGGCGCTTCCTTCCCGCCATGGCTGCTCTGGTCTGGCTTCGCTAACCCTCCTGCCTGGTCTATCACCCACCCCAAGAGAAGCAATTCTGCGTGTGCTGTGTTGGCAGCAGTTTCTCACAGAAGGGCCCACAGCCTCTCGCTTCCATGGGGGTGGGGTGGCCCTCCATTGTCCTCTGTCCTGTGTTCTCCTGCCCCGGTGTCCCCCTGGATGTGTGTCCTGGAAGTCGGCCTGGTAGCTGGGAGCCAGGAGCTGGGAGCCGGCAGCGGGATTGGGGCCTCCACTGCTGACATGGCCGTCTCTGACATTCTCTCTAGGACGGGGATATTCTGGCCTCCAGCTTCTCTGTGGACACACAGGTCGCATACATCCTCAGCCTGGGAGTGGTGAAGGAGTTCAGGAAGCACGGGATAGGTAAGGGGGTGGAGCCCGTAAGTCCCCCCAGCTCGCCCCTGCTTCCTGCCGACTCTCTCATAAGTACTGCTTAGTCTCTCTGTTGCTCTATCCCTCGGCCCTCTGCTGGGGCCAGACCCGCACCCTTCCTTCATTACCTGCCCCCAACAAGTCTGCTGCCCCACCCACTCTTGGCCTTCAGCCCGTCTTCTTTCCACATTTTGCTGGGTCTTTCTGCTGTGGCCTCCTTCCCAGATCTGGTGAGATCAGATGAATAACCCCTCCTGAGCATCCTCGTTAGAGAATGGGCACCTCTTACTGTGCCTGTCACCACACTCCTAGCTCATGTCCAGCCCCAGGGTTTTCTTGACTAAGAGTAGAAAGTGTCATTGAAGAAACAGTCCCAACCACAGTTTATCAGATGCCGCCACCCTTGGGGGCCCTGCCACCCGCACAACTCCAAGCTCCCGTACCACACAGCCACACAGCCCTCGAGCGTCAGGGTCTTCCCTCGTAACCCAGGCCCATCCACCTGCTCCACATTTTCCTGGGCTAAAAGGTCAGCGAGTTTCACTGTAGGTCCAGCCCCTGGGAGGGACCTTGGCTGGCTCACATCTTCGTCTGGAACACCTGAGCCTCAGTCGACATGCCCCACCAGGGGATAGGATGTTAGGGACTCCAGCAGTGGGTGGTTCTGGAAGGTCAGCCTTTGCCTCACGCTCCCTTCCCCCCATCGCCCCTTTCCTCTCACCCCTCAGGGTCCCTGTTACTTGAGAGTCTAAAGGATCACATATCAACCACTGCCCAGGACCACTGCAAAGCCATCTACCTGCACGTCCTCACCACCAACAACACAGCCATAAACTTCTACGAGAACAGAGACTTCAAGCAGCATCACTATCTTCCTTATTACTACTCCATCCGCGGGGTCCTCAAAGATGGCTTTACCTACGTCCTCTACATCAATGGCGGCCACCCTCCCTGGACCATCCTATATCCTTTCTCTCTCGGGGCTGAGGGATGGTGGCTTCCTAGTGGGTCCGTGCGCCAACTGAAGCCACAGTTGCCTTCATGTGGCATCCCTGAGGCCAAGTTCATGGGACCCAAGTGTTGTGGGTGAGTCTGACCAGCACATCTTGGCGGGATATGATGGTCTGGGTGTGGACGCTGGAAAAGTAGGTGCTCCCCGGACGTCAGCCTGGTGTGAGGGGAGGGTTTTGTCCCTCCGGGCCCAAGATCCATCCATCAGGTATCTACTGAGCGCCTCCTATTCCAGGTCGAGGGGGATATAGCAGTGACCAAAACAGACAGAAACCCCAGCTCTAGTGCTGATGGGAGAAAACACAGGAGGCGAAAATAGTTGTGTGTTGATTTTGAACTCTGGATTCAAACCTTCCTTATCAGGTGCGTGACCCAGCTGGGTTACCCTGCCCTCCACCCTCCTCTTCAACCTTTCTCTTCAAGGGCCAATTCTCTCTGGCCCTTGACAGATTCGATGGAGGCCAGGAGACTTCCTCACAGTCACAGGGAGTGGCCCCCAAAATAATGTGTGTATGTGAGAAACAGAAGTTAAACGAATGAGTCCAGGCTTTATCCACTTCATAGGGAAATAAATGGGAAAGACAGGGGTGACCCAAAAGCCTGCAGGCCTGGCTCATGTGAAGCGGGGGCTTTCTGTGGGTGTCCATGGGGTCAGGACCGCTGACCCCTCCTCGTCGCAGGGACAGGGTCCCTGCCTAGGGGAAACAGGAGCTCTTGCTTTGCCAGACCCAGCCCCCGGCACCCAGGCCCGTCCAGCCTCAGTCTGGGGTCCGGGTGTGCGGGGCTGTACCCAGAAGGTCCTGTGTTCCTTTGCACAGCAGAGCCCCCTCCATCTGATGGGGCTCCCAGCCCTGCAGAGGCCATGCAGGCTCGTGGCCACCCACAGGAGCGGTGTGTTGTGTGCAGGCAGCCCCTGCCGGTCACCATGCTGACCGAGCAGCCCAGGGTGGGCGGGCGGGCAGGCTAGGCGGAATCTTCCTTAACGGAGCCCCACGGACTACATCCAGCACCTGGGCTCTGCGCTAGCAAACCTGAGCCCCTGCTCCATCCCACACAGGATCTACCGCCAGGCCCAGAGCCTGCTCTGCAGCTTCCTGCCATGGTCGAGCATCTCCGCCAAGGGTGGCATAGAGTACAGCCGGACCATGTGACGCCAGCCAGGCAGCCTCCGCCGGGCCCCACCCCCCCGGCATCTGGCGGACACCGCCTTCCTGGCCATCTGACTTCGGCTGTCCCCTGCAGAGGAACTGGTGGTCACCTGCTGGGCCCGTCGGCCCACCCCAGCTGCAGGCCGGTGCTACGTGGGTTCGGGAGCAGAGCAATGTGGGGCATGCCCTGTCTCCCCAGGTACCTGGAGCAGGGAGTGCGGGAAGAAGAGCAGAGCCTAGGGGGTGATGGACAGGGAAGTGGGGGGCCCTACACCGTCAGCAGTGAGAACAGGTGGCCCTGGGTGGCATCTGCCACGCAGGTCATGGGCGACAGAGCCCAGGGCTGGAGGGTCCCTGACCACCTCTCGGAAACTTTTGGAGGAAAAGCAAAGTCCTTGAGCCCTGGTCAGAGCGTCGTCCTTTCACGTCCTAAACTCCTTTTATAAAAAAAAAACATTTACCTGGTTCAAAAATTGAAAAGTTATCGAAAGATCAAGTCTCTTTCACCCGGGCCCCAGATGCTCAGCTTCTCCTTCCCAGGGATGTGGTGCCACCATTTCCCCGGCTGTGCTTCCCTGGGTGTAAACGTGGCCTCAACAGCAGCAGCAGCGCCCACTCACTCTCTGAGCTCCTGGCTGAGCGCTCTGCCCGGACACAACCACTTCTGAGAGCCGTGGGGACACCAGGGTGCACTCATGCGTGGACACGGCCTGAAGCAGGTTGTGACGGGGGCTGAGCCCACACGGCAGGGCACCGTGGCCTCCTGGGCTGGCACCCCTGTTGGTGTCATGGTTTGTGCTGGGACCAAGGGGAGCTGGTGGTCCCTGGAAGGGACTCTGAACCTGGAGAGGTGCTGGTGCCTGGCTTGGCGCTCCTAGGCCAGTTCCCCGGGGTGGGGGCAGAGTGTTTCTGCCCCAGCCTTCACCCTGCTCCCCTCTTGTCTACCACAGGCGCTCCCAGGCCTCCTACCAGCTCTGCAAACCTTCAGTTCCGCTGAGCCCTGGCCCGGCCCTGCGTGTGCGCACCGGCCTCAAGGGCGGCCCTGGTGGCAGCGTTCACTGTGGTCTGTTTTTTCCGCTGCCCCGGGCTCAAGGCTGTGGGAAGGGGCTTCTTCTCTGCGCCCCTCACCGGCCTCCCCCTCTGCAGCCCGTTCCTTCCAGTTCCTTCCTCCAAAGCCAGAATTCACTTCTCGGAGGGAGTATTCCCCACGTATTATTACAGACACACTTGACCCTAAAGAGACAGGAGCCTGAGAACAGCAAGGGGTCGAATACCGGGAATGCCAGCCCCTTGTCCAGAGCCAGCCCCCAGAGGCCGGGGGTGGGGCAGGGACCCATCTGACCCCTCCACCTGGGGCTGGGACTCGCGGGGGACAGCCAGGGAGGCCCCTCACCCACACCCTGAGCTCCGACTCTCAGGCTCCACTCCCCATATGGGCCTCAGGAAAACGGGGCCGGGAGGCTGAGCCCTCCCACGGGCTGGCTCCGTTCTGTCCCAGGTGACCGAAGCTGCACGGCCGACGGTGGACATGCCATTCACCTGAGCTGCCACAGGGAGCCAGGCTGAGGACATGTGCCTCCGAGGGTCCCCGGGGTCCTAGCCCCCAGGCCCCCAGCCCCGTGAGCTGCAGCTCCAAGGCCTGGCCGGATGCAAAGGGGACAGCAGGGATGAGGTGGGGGCGACGCTGCGCACCACATTGATGAAGTGAGACCCGGCCTTTGGGGCTGGGGGCAGTCACGTGCCTTGTGGTCCCTCCGCCTCTGGGGCTGAGACTCTGGGGGGAGTGTGCACGGGTCCCCCAGAGCTGCTCGCTGTCCACCCTGCCTTCTGGAACAGATGGAGTGGTGCAGAGTCGTGGATAGCCCAAGAGCCGGAGAGGGAACACGGCCAGCAGGGCTGCATGACCACGTCCTTCCCTCCCTTGAGACTTCCAAGCCTGGGGTCTCCCAGGATGAAGGGCCTCTAGGCAGGAGGGCCTCGGCCTCCCCACCTCCAAGCTGACATCAGCTTCACGCTGAGGCCCAGCTGGTGTCCACCCTAATCTGAATCAGCGATGACCATGTGATTTTTTTTTTCTTCTGCTCTTGGGGTAAGGGAAGAGTCTTCCAGAAAGTTCCGCCTTGGACATTGGTAATGAGCTCAGAGGCTTTGCCCTGCCCCTCTGTCCCCGCCCCCTAATCATTGCAGTGTCCAGCCCAGTGTTGAACAGATTGTAGTGTTTCTTCTCATTACAAACAAATAAATAGACTTCAGTTGGTCACATTCAGTCTTTGCAGGCTCTTTGTGCTCCTGGCCTTGCTCCTTGGACCCACCCCAAGGCTGAGGGCGGCTCAGGAGCTGCCTGTCCCCTGGCAAGTCCTAAGGCCAGCTTCCAGCTCAATGGGCAATTGTTTTTTACAATTCTAGTTGTAACTTCCCCTGTTAAGGAATGTAGCCCTGGAAGAGGCTCTAGAACTGATGACAAGGCAGTGATCAGGCGGGGGGCTCTGCCTCTGGCCTCCCTGGGGACAGGGGTCATGCCTGTCCCTCCATCAGACAAATGAGGAAAACTGGTTGAGGGGCTGGGAGTTGCCCGGGAGCCACACAGCTGTGAGCAGTGGGCCTCAGAGCCCAGCCAGGTCGGGCTCCTTCACAGCTGGATGTGTTGCTCCCCAAGGGCCTGTCCTCCTGCAGGACCAGGGCCTAGGGGTGGTGGCCCTGACTAGACCTCTCCCTTGAGGAGGTCCCCAGAATCTGCCATCCGAGGATACAGGGATGGGGCAGGGCCCAAGGGAGCCTTCCCCTGTGTCTGGAAGGAGGCCCGATGTCCAGAACGTGCTTGACACCATCGCATGTGGTCTGACAGATGCCTTTGAGGGGCAGGTGGGCCCTGGCCTGACTCGGGCTGCCAGGACAGGAAGCCAGAGATGACGAGGGTCATGGAGGCAAACCCAGGTCCTCCCACCCGGTGTCCACAGGCCATAGTGATCTCCACAGTGATGTGGAGCAGGGGGTCTCGGCCAGAGTGATTCTACCTGCAAGGGGACATGAGACCACTAAGAGGTTGTGGTTACCACATTGGGAGGAGGGCGCTCCTGGAATCCAGTAAATGGAGGCCAGGGACACCACTAAACATCCTACAGCACACAGGACGGCCCCCAAGACAGAGTGGCCCAGCCCCAGATGTCAGCAGGGCCAGGATGAGGGCCTCCTGGTACAGCAAGCCCATGCCTGGGTGCCTGGAGCCTCGCCCTGCTGGGAGAAGGGCTGTGCCCATTCTGCCTGGAGAGTCAGAGCGGCCAGGGGTCCCCAGGGAGGGTGAACTCCACTGTGGCCTCAGTGATGGGCGGCATGGGGCCAAGACCGACCCTTCTGTCCAGGTTGGGAACTTGTTTTCCTTCCTGACATCCTCCCTGAACCCGGCCTAACCTTTCTGTCCTCTGCCCTCTCCACCCAGAACACCACACCCTGTTTGTGCCTGCCGAGACCCTGCCCATCCAGAAGGGGACGGCACCCTCTTCAGGGTGGGAGCACCTTGGATTTTCCTGGGCGCGACACCGAACTTTGCTCTCACACATGCCAGGGGGCCATTTCTCTGACTGAATTGGCCCGACAACAGACAGACCCAGGGACTGAAGCGCAGGCCTTGGCTTTTATTGACATGAGACCTGTAGGCTCCCCAGGCCCTTGGGAGCCCAGCTCTCCACTCAGCCTCCACCCGGCCTCCCTAGTACCCGTGGCAGACGTGAGTTGAGGCAGGCTGCAGGGGCATGCCCCGGCTTCTTTCTCTCTGTCCCTCTCACAGCACCTCTTCCTCCTCCCTCCACCCTCAAGCTTTCCCAAGGCTGGCTCAGGCTCTGGTGCTGGGCAGCTGCCCAGGTGTCTCAGTGTGGGGTGTGGGGGCTGAGCCCTTCCCCCCCCCCCGCCCTGGACCTGTCTCCTCCTGCTCTTGGGGCCACCCTCTCCCCTCCTGTCCTGAGCTGGGAGAACCAGCCCTTGCCCTCGGATCCCTACAGCCTCTCCAGACCCCCAGAGCGGGTTCTCTTGCACAAGGGATATGTGGTCTCCTCGGGGGGCCCCCAGGATCTCTTAGGCCTGAGCCCTAAGCCTTCAGGGGGACCAGACTGGGAGGGGGCACCCTCGGCTGGGTCCATGCTGGAACTGGAAGCTGAGGAAAGAGAGAGAGAGAGTTGTTCAGAGGGACCCAGGGGAGGCTGCCAGCCCACCCTGTGACCCCTGGACCTGGCATCCTTCCAAGCCAGAGGGGAGAGGAGCAGTTCTCCCTAAAGAAAACCCCACAGGGGAGGAGAAAGAGGGAGACATGGTCCAAGCAGGAAGGACCCTTCTCTAACTCACACCCCTCATTTTACAAATTGGGAAGCCAGTCGGGAAAAGCAGCCCAAGGTCCCTCATCGAATGGAGAGCTGGGACAGGTACCCAGGCGCCTCGGGAGTGGAGAGGGGCCACCTGGGTCAATCTGAGTGCTTAGCCCACCCCTGCCCTGGGCCTGCCCCTCCTGTCCCTAGCTCCTGGACAGGCTCACCTGTATTTCCCCGGCTGTCCCTGGGCAGTTGAGCTTCCAGAAGGGCTGAGTGGTGGCTGTTATCTCGGCCCAGAGTCCCCTGTGCTAAGTCCAGGGGCCAGACCAGGCCCTCGGGCTGTGGCAGGCAGCCCCTGGCTAGGAGCCGACCCAGCCAGTGGCTCTCACACTGGCCGGCAGGCTGCAGGTGGCCCGGCAGGTAGAGAGCCAGGCCCCGGAGGTGGCGCAGCCGGAAGTTCTTGGGTTTGCTTCCCTGGGCACTGGGGCACTGCTGCTGCTGGGCCCCCAAGCCCCCCTCGTAGATGCTGGGTGGCGTGTCGGAGTGACTGGTGCATCCTTGGGCCCAGCTCACTGCATCTGTGGAGGGGAGAGCAGAAGGGGGTGGCCTGTGGGCCCCAGTGGCCGTGAGGGGAGAGCAGCCCCATGCCTCTGGGATGAGCCCCACCCCGGCCGCAGAGCCTCTGCTTGCCTGTCTGTCCTGTGGAGTCCGCCCCTGCCTCCCACGCCCCTCGTCCAACTTAGCACTCCTCCCTCCCAGCCCACAGGGAGGGCTGAGAAACCTGGTCTCAGCACCAAGACCGTTTCCGGACTCAGGCTCTTTCTGCCACCTGCTTTTGTCCCCTGCCCTGAAAAGAACATTCCAGTGTCCAGGATCACATGGCCTGGACCTGTGGCCATGCTCTTCTCCCAAGCATGCGTGTCCCCAGGGCCACCCTGGTGGCTTTGGGCCCAGGTCAGGACAGGAGGGCATCTCTCCTCCTGCCTCTCCTCCCCGCAGCCCGGCACCTTCTCTTATGCGCAGCTCAGAGAACGCACAGATCAAGGCTTCCATGGAGGGCCGGCGTGGTGGGGAGGAGCGGCTGGGCCTCCTGTGCAGCAGGGCTCTGCTTTCCACCACCTAGCAGGCGTGTCTGCAGGCCTCCCTTGGCAACCAGCTCTGTGATGTCACAGGGAAGACTCCCTCGTCTCCTGGACCTCCAGGTTTGGCAGGGGATGATGTACAGAGCAGGGGCAGGGTGGTGGGTGGGCAAGGGGATGGGGCAGAACCTTGGGGAGGTCCCTGGTCCCTCTGGCTTGTGACAGGCACGCAAAACAGATTCAGCACTTGCAGTCTGGGGAGTGACCCTCTGGGGTGACCTCTTGGGGTGTCCGTTTCCTCATCTGTGGGAGGAAAATGAACGTTTAGGGACGCAGACATGGTGAGGCCTGTAACAGTGCTTTGAGCATGCCAAGAAGGTGGTTCTGGGTGACTGGGCAGGTCCCTTAACTTTTCCGTTCATTTTCCCATAAGTAGGCAATGGGGTATCCTGTGGATTGTACCAAGTGTGAGGAAGGATTTGGAGAAACCAAAACTGTCATATTTCTGGGGATGAGGGGATGAAAACAATACCACCAATTTGGGAAACAATTTAAAAGTTAAACTTTTCAATTCTCTCTGTTCACAAATAACATGGTCCTATATAGAGAAGAAATTAATTCAACTCAAAGGGAAAAAAAAAAACCTATCTGAGCTGGTAAAACTATCAGAGCAAATAAGTTAGTTCAACAGTCTCAGGACACATGATCAACACACACAATGAACTATATTTCTATACACTAGGAAAGAACAAAAAGTAAAATCAGTCATGGAAGTGTAAGACAGCACTGAAAACTAGAAAACGTTGAAAAAAAGAAAAATGGAAAAAGAGCATGTTTGTGGATTGAAGGCTTAATATTAAAACAGCAGTCCTCTCCAAGGTGACCTACAGATTCAATGCAATTTTTGTAAAATCCCAACGGCCTCGAAGGCAGAAACAGGAAAACTGATCCTAAAATTAATACAGGATTACAAAGGAATCCAAAAGCCAAAAACAACCTTAAGAAGTTTGAAGACTAAGATTTTTCTATTTAAAAACTTCTTACATACAATTCAAGTGCTACAGTAACCGAAACAGTGTGGAACTAGTACAAGCCTAGACCAATGGAACAGAATAGAGAGCCCAGAATAAATTCATGCATCACTGGACAATTTATTTTCAACAAGATTATCAAGATTATTCCATGGAGGAAATAATAGTCACTTCAACAAAGAGTGCTGGGACAACTGGATATTAAAAAGATATGAATGAAGAGCAACTTAGATGTCCATGTACAGGTGAATGGAAAAGGAAGTTGTGGTATACATACACAATGGAATATTACTCAGCTATAAAAAGGAATGCATTTGAGTCAGTTCTAATGAAGTGGATGAACCCAGAACCTATTATACAGAGTGAAGTAAGTCAGAACAAGAAAGATAAATGTCGTATTCTAATGCATATATACGGAATCTAGAAAAATGATACTGAATTTATTAACAGGGCAGCAATGGAGAAGGAGACAGAAAATAGACTTATGGACATGGGGAGAGGGGAGGAGAGGGTGAGATGTATGTTGAAAGTAACATGGAAACTTATGTTACCGTATATAAAATAGATACCCATTGGGAATTTGCTGTATGGCTCAGGAAACTCAGACAGGGGCTCTGTATCAACTTAGAGGGGTGAGACGGGGAGGGAGATGGGAGGGAGTTTCAAAAGGGAGGGGATATGTGTATACCTATGGCTGCAGAGGAACCAGAGATCAAATTGCCAACATCCATTGGATCATCGAAAAAGCAAGACAGCTCCAGAAATAGACATCTGCTCTATTGACTACGCCAAAGCCTTTAACGTGTGGATCACAACAAACTGGAAAATTCTTCAAGAGATGGGAATCCCAGACCACCTGACCTGCCTCCTGAGAAATCTGTATGCAGGTCAAGAAGCAACAGTTAGAACTGGATATGGAACAACAGACTGCTTCCAAATTGGGAAAGGAGTATGTCAAGGCTGTATATTGTCACCCTGCTTATTTAACTTATATGCAGAGTACATCTGAGAAACACTGAACTGGATGAAGCACAAGCTGGAATCAAGATTGCTGGGAGAAATAACCAGATATGCAGATGACACCACCCTTATGACAGAAAGCAAAGAAGAACTAAAGAGCCTCTTGATGAAAGTGAAAGAGGAGAGTGAAAAAGTTGGCTTAAAACTCAACATTCAGAAAACTAAGATCATGACATCTGATCCCATCACTTCATGAGAAATAGATGGGGAAACAGTGGAAACAGTGGCAGACTTTATTTTTGGGGGCTCCAAAATCACTGCAGATGGTGATTGCAGCCGTGAAATTAAAAGACATTTGCTCCTTGGGAAAAAGTTATGATCAACCTAGGGAGCTTATTAAAAACTAGAGACATTACTTTGCCAACAAAGGTCCGTCTAGTCAAAGCTATGGTTTTTCCAGTAGTTGTGTATGGATGTGAGTTGGACTATAAAGAAAGCTGGGTGCTGAAGAATTGATGCTCAAAAACTGTGGTGTTGGAGAAGAACCTTGAGAGTCCCTTGGAATGCAAGGAGATCTAACCAGTCCATCCTAAAGGAAATCAGTCGTGGGTGTTCATTGGAAGGACTGATGTTGAAGCTGAAACTCCAATACTTTGACCACCTGATGTGAAGAACTGACTCATTGGAAAAGACCCTGATGCTGGGAAAGATTGAAAGCAGGAGGAGAAGGTGACAACAGAGGAGGAGATGGTTGGATGGCATCACCAACTCAGTGGACATGAATTTGAGCAAGCTCCAGGAGTTGGCGGTAGACAGGGAGGCCTGGCGTGCTGCAGTTCATGGGGTCATAAAGAGTGACCGACTGAGTGACCGAACTGAACTGAATCGCTGATTCGTGTTGAGGTTTGACAGAAAACAACAAAATTCTGTAAAGCAATTATCCTTCAGTTAAAAAGTTAATAAATTAAAAATATTTAGAAATATATGAATAAAGAAAGAAGTTGGACTCCTACCTCACATCACATACGAAAATTAAAACTCTTTGAAGAAATCATCATCATGGATTTGGTAATGGATTCCTAGATATGACAACAAAAGCACAAGCAAAAAAAAAAAAGAACAATTTGGTCTTTATAAAATTTGAAAATTTTTGTGCTGCAAGAAAAGCACAAACTCTCAAGAAGTGAAAAGACAGCCTACAGAATGAGAGAATATACTTGCAAATCATGTATCTGATTAGAGCATAGTATCTAGAACACAAGAAGAGCGCTTACAACTCAACAATAAAAAGACAAACAACCAATTTTAAAAATGGGTGAAGAACTTGCATAGATATTTCCCCAAACATGATACACAAATGGTCAACGAGCAGGTGAGATGTTCAATGTCCGAAATCACTGGGGAAATGCAAACTTAAGTCACTACTTCACACACTTGAGGATGGCTATAATTAAAAACCACATGAGATCTTCCCAGATGAGGGGTCGAACCCTCATCTCCCATGTCTCTTGCATTGGCATGCAGATTCTTTACCACTGAGCCAGCAGGGAAGCTCCAGATCTATGAGTTTTGGCAAACAGCTACTGTCATGTAATTACCACCACAAGATATGGAACAGTTTCATTACTTCCTCCCCACACACATTATTACATTATTATGTACCCAGCTCCTCCTGGGAACCACTGATTTGTTTTCTATCTCTATATTTTCATCTTATTCAGAATGTCATATAAATGGAATCAAATAGTACAAGGTATTTTGAGTCTCTGTCTTCTTCCACTTAGCATAAGGCATTGGAGATCCATCATTATTCCTGTG
This sequence comes from Antilocapra americana, assembly GCA_007570785.1. NCBI lineage: Eukaryota > Metazoa > Chordata > Mammalia > Artiodactyla > Antilocapridae > Antilocapra > Antilocapra americana. The sequence goes on along the minus strand of ML664186.1, from coordinate 14,700,529 downwards.
TATTTCAGCAGTTTGCTTCTTTTTTAATTCAGTATCAGTATCAGTTAGGTCGCTCAGTTGTGTTCGACTCTTTGCGAACCCATGAACTGCAGCACGCCAGGCCTCCCTGTCCATCACCAACTCCTGGAGTCCACCCAAACTCATGTCCATCGCAGCGGTGATGCCATCCAGCCATCTCATCCTCTGTCTTCCCCTTCTCCTCCTGCCCCCAATCCTTCCCAGCATCAGGGTCTTTTCCAGTGAGTCAACTCTTCGCATGAGGTGGCCAAAGTACTGGAGTTTCAGCTTCAACATCAGTCCTTCCAATGAACACCCAGGACTGATCTCCTTTAGGATGGACTTGTTGGATCTTCTTGCAGTCCAAGGGACTCTCAAGAGTTTTCTCCAACACCACAGTTCAAAAGCATCAATTCTTGGGCACTCATCCTTTTTCACTGTCCAACTCACATCCATACACAACTACTGGAAAAACCATAGCTTTGACTAGACGGACCTTTGTTGGCAAAATAATGTCTCTGCTTTTTAATATGCTATCCAGGTTGGCCATAACTTTCCTTCCAAGGAGTTAGGCATCTTTTGATTTCATGGCTGCAGTCACCATCTGCAGTGATTTTGGAGCCCAAAAAAATAAAGTCTGACACTGTTTCCACTGTTTCCTCATCTATTTCCTATGAAGTGATGGGACCAGATGCCATGATCTTAGTTTTCTTAATGTTGAGCCTTAAGCCAACTTTTTCACTCTCTTCTGTGACTTTCAGCAAGAGGCTTCCTCTTCACTTTCTGCCATAAGGGTAGTGTTATCTGCGTATCTGAGGTTATTGATATTTCTCCCGGCAGTCTTGATTCCAGCTTGTGCTTCTTCCAGCCCAGCATTTCTCATGATGTACTCTGCATATAAGTTAAATAAGCAGGGTGACAATATACAGCCTTGATGTACTCCTTTTCCTATTTGGAACCAGTCTGTTGTTCCATGTCCAGTTCATGTTTTTTAAATTACTGAATGGTAATCTATTGTACCACATGTGTTTGTCCATTTCTAAGTTGAGGGGCACCCAAGTGGTATCCAGTTTGGGGCAATTATAAATAAAGCTGCTCTTAATATTTGTGTATAGGTTTCTATACTACTACTTATGGTAGTTTTTGTTTCTCTTTGGTGAATACCTGGGAAAGGGGTTGCTAAACTGTGTGTTAAGTGTATGTTTAACTTTAGTAAGAAGTACCAGCTGTTTTCCAAAGTGGATGTACACGTTCATATTCTCACCAATAAGGCATGGAAGTCCAAGGTGCTCTCTATCCTTTCAAGCCCTTAGCAGTGTCAGGGGTTTTTGTGGTGGTTTGTTGTTTTAGCTATTCTAATAACTGCCTAGTGGTATCTTATGGTTTAAGATGAATTTTTCTAATGACTAATAATCTTAAGCATCCTTTCATTTGCTTATTACTTGTAAGAAAATAAGACTCATATTTAAGGCAAGACAAAATTTAAACATAAATTTCCCCCCATTTGTGCTTCCTCGTCTCCCCTCAAGTGTGCATTTTGTGTCGGCATTATGCATTAACCAGACCTCCGCAGTGGCAGAAAAACTGCTCAACTATAAAGATTCATTTTTCTCCTTCTAATACTAGCCATGTAACTCCTTAGAAGATAATGTTCCTTTCTCAATCCTGTCAGGGGTCATGATGCAGGTATGTTTGGTGAACTTTATGTGCAATATAAACAGTTCCCTTAAAGATAGCGATTTGGGCAGACAGACTGGGTCAGACAACCTAGGGAGATACTGGGCCACACCTAGTGGAAGTTCTTAAATACTTACTTGTGCACGCTAAGTCACTTCAGTCGTGTCTAATTCTTTGCAACCCTATGGACTGTAGCCCGCCAAACTCCTCTGTCCATAGGGTTCTCCAAGCAAGAATACTCGACTGGGTTGCCATTTCGTCCTCTAGGGATCTTCCTGACCCAGGGATCAAACCCAAGTCTTAATGTCTCCTGCATTGGCAGATGGATTCTTTACCACTGAGCCACCAGGGAATTCCTTCCCCAGTTTCCAGCCACTGGAACACCAGGGAATTCCCAAGGTTGATGACTTTAATAGTGTAACTCTAGATATGGAAGAAGCAATAAGAGAGAACCATTTCCTGAACCATAACAGACTAGAGAGATAGGCAAGATGGTCCAGATGCTTTTGGCTACAGTTAACAGTCCAATAATAGCACATTGAGTGGCCCGTCAATGAAATCCTTGCTTGACCTGGGTATGAACGTTCCTATTGCTGTGTGACAAACTGGTCAAAAAATGTCTCCAAGCCTTGGTTGAAATTAAAGTTGAAAGAGAGGAGATTGTAAAACCAAGAATGTTGCCCATCATCCAGTTCTACAACTGAGTCATTTGCCACTACAGTCACTGATCTACATACAACACACAGCGAAGGAACTTCAGGGCCAAGATCAGGATGAGGCATTTTGTGGTTTAGGAAGACTGGCAGAACTGCCCTCAGAAACTTAGATATTTTCAGGAGGAAATTGTATGAATTCAGTCTCTTATATCTTGTCTACTTAGAAAAGAACTACAACCATTAACTAAAATGTCTGTTCCTTGTTAATAGCAATAAACCTCTACAATGCTGTATTCTTGACTGCACCTACCCCTTACTTAAAACCACATACATAATAGCTTCACTCCTTTCCTCTTTGGAACATCCTTAGAGCTTTCTGAAAGACTCTTTGCCTGATTATAACCCTCAGATTGGCTCAAATTTATGCGTTTCTTATCTGGACTGATTTTTTGTTGACATTTGTGATATCTTTTGTGAACTAAGTTTTTTAATCTGCTTTCTAATTGATAGTTTTCTTCAGTGTGTTTTGAGAGTTTGTTAATGTATTTCAGAAATTTTTTTTAATCAGCTGTGTTTTGTGAATATATTCTTTTAAACTGTGGGTTTACCTTTTCATTTTCGTAAAAAGTGTCTTGAAGAGCAGTTCTAAATTTTGATGAATTCCAATTCATCAAAAAACATTTTTTAAAGGATACTACTTTTGGTGTATTGTATCTAAGGGCTCTTGTTTAAACCAGTCACAAAGCTTTCCAAGTTTTCTTCTAGAAAAGTCATAGTTTTTAGGTTTTACCCTTTACATGTAAAGATGCAGCTTCATTTATTTGCATTTCCAGTAGTTCCAAGATAATTTGCTAAAAAGGTTATTCTTTCTCTGCTAAAGGACTTTATTTATCCTAATGACCACGTATGTGCGGGTCTATTTTGAGAATCTTTAAGGTCAGCGAATTCATGCGTCTGTTATTTCACTAAAACCAATTCAGGGGCGGAGGGCATCTTAGCATTGGTAGTCCCTCTTCGCCCACCCTCTGGGCTCAGCTCACTTCACCTCCCCAGCCTTTCTGGTTGCCTACCCCCAGCCGCGGCAGCCAGGCAGTGTTCCCAACCGAGACCACAGCTGACCTGGCCACGGGCTGGGTGCGCCACCCGCGATCGGCCCCCTCCCTCCCCCATGCTCAAGAATCAGCTTCAAACTTCAGAGCTCACAGTTGCCAAGACAACCCCCCGGCGCGCGAAGATGCGCACCGGTTTCCGGCCGGTCGTAAAGCCGGAGCCCGCCGCGCATGCGCGGGTTGCGGCTTGGCCTGCTCTCGCCGCCCGTCGGTCTGCTCTGGCCTTCGCCTCGCAGTCCTTGTCCTCAACCACTTCACGCTGCAGGCGCTTCGGCCGCGGGTGTGGCCAGCCGTTTTACACGTGCCAGAGAGAAGAGTGCCGGCCATAGGATTCTAAAGAGAAACCTAGCTTCGTGACGTCGTGTACATCCTTTCTGGAGGAGTTTAGGCGGGAATGAGAAGTAGTATGTAGACCGCCTTGCACAGGCGCTTAGGTGCTCAGAACGTGTCAGCCAGTGCAGATGTCTCTAAACTGTGTGACGGGAGCCTGGACGCCACACCCGCTCCCTCAGCGTCGCGTTTCCCGCCGCCTGCTGGCCGCCTTCTCGCCCGCACATATACAGAGCATGCGCTCACGGCCCGGTCCGCTTCGCTTCCAGTGTTTTTGGCCCCGGCCGCGCGCCGTCGAGGACTCCGTGCGTTGCCATAGAAACCCGGGAGCGCTGAGGAGCTAGCGGTGGGGACTTCGGGATCGATCCTGGGCTCTTGAGCGCCATGTCTTTCCGTGATCTCCGCAGTAAGGCATCCCTGCCCTCTGTGACCTGCGCTCCTCCCGAGACTCGGGGCTCCGGCCCGCCGGCTCGCTGTCCGAGCCCCGCCGACGCTCTTGCGCCGGAGTCCGCCTCCGGGGCCTCTGCAACTCAGGCGCGCCCCTGACCCGAGCCGCCCCCCGGCCAGGCTGAGCGCCCCAGTCTGTTTCATAGCGCTTTCTGCGATGATGGGAGGTTGTGGATGTGCATGCGGCTAGTGCGACTGAGGAACCGAAGTTTTAATTTTATCTAATTTTAATTGACTTGGATCTGTTCGCTACGGTATTGGGAAACACCATTTTCCAAATCGGCCGTTTTTGAGCTGGGTTAGATTCGAGTTCCCAGAAGCGAACAAGAGAATCGAAGAGGGTGCTGGTGAATAATGATTGAGGCTAATATTTTTCGAGTTTTGTGATCTGTCAGGTAGTTAATTACTGTCCTATGTGTGTTCATCATTTCGTTTACTCCTCTGAACAGCAGTTCTCTTATGTTTGGGTGAGGAAATGGGCACACAGAGGTCAGGTCACTCGGTAGGGACATAGATGGTAAGAGCTGGCGCTGGAGTGTGAGATCGTGTCGTCTAACCTCCAAAGCCTGCAACTTTTCTAAAAGGGACTGGTGAGGAGAAGGGAACCCAAGTGCCTTTGCAAGGAGCTTGGGGAAGTGGAAAAATAGGGATTAGAGAACTAGTTATCATTGCTCTGGGGAACATCTGTTACAAAACAAAAATTTTACATTTAATATCTTATTTTAGTCCTCGCTGTTACAATGCGGTGGGTCATTCCTGGATGGAATGCTTTGAGGCAGGGAGGTGAAATAGCTGCTTTAGATCGTACAGCTAGAGCTGGGTGGAAATCAGGATCAAAACGTGGGACTGTGTGAATCAATCTTTTGCCTTTTATATGCTGTCATTTGCTGAATCTAAAGCAGTTCAGGGAACTGGCTCCAGCTGCACAAGTGTAGCAGGTGTTGCCAATTTGGTGTGATTTGAGGGGCCTCTTTAAGGCCAATTTTCTAATAGTTGCCAGTACCTGAAATTTCCCCATGAAAGATGACTCCTTTCAGTTGTGAAGGGCTCTTTCTGTAATGTAAATATATAGGAGGAAGCATCAACGTCTACTGATGCCTGCTAGCACTGTTGTGTGAATCTCTGCCCTCTGGGACTTGGACGTTCTTGGAGACCTTATATTGTAGACACATGTTTCTCCTCCCTCACAGTTGAAGGAGGCCAGCCTTCTGCTAAGGGACACTGAATGGAGTTGTTTTGGGAAAAGCGTACAAAAGGATTTCTGAACATTTTTTTTACTTTAAATGAATGCAATACTAGGCAGTTCATCATAAGAATCTTACTTGTCTCCTTTTGATGACCAAACTGCAGGATTAACAGAATTTGGCTGCTACTTAGAGAGAGGAAACGTTTAGGTCTTATCATGTGGTGGACAGGCTGCTGCTTTATTTACCATTGCTTTGTAGCCCCCCAAACAATGGCAGAGGCCCTCTGCTGCTCTTTCCACTGCTTCTACTTCTGTTGTCTGGTGAAATTCAGCCTCATTTCCAATGACCAGGTAGCTTATTTGTGAATGTCATTGGGACATTTTGAATATCCACCTTCAAGAAGAGTGAAGACAGACATTACTTAGAAGCGCTCTTGGCACATCATGAGACTAAAAGGATGTTATTTGCAAGTGTTGCTTAAAACAGTGATTGCAGTGTTAAGAACAAATGTTAGTATTACTGTTTCTTAGTCTGTTTCATAGTAGAGCTAAGCATTGCTCTATAGTTCAGTCATTCTCTTGAACATTCCTCTAAGTAACACAGAGACATCAATTTTACCCTACCACCATCACCTCCGCAAAAAAAAGGTTAACATTTAAAAATATTTTTCTCTATGACATTTTGTAAGACCAGATATTTCTCATTTTGAGTGGTGAAGAGAAAGATATCCGGGAGATCGTTGAGATACCTAAGAGAAATTAAATTCACAGCCAATCCCTAAACCCTGTTTCGACATAGTTTCCAGTTCTCCCCTTGAACTCAAATAAATGTTTTTCAGGAAGCAGGTTAGCTATTTTAACTTTTATCTCCTTTTTGTTTTTCTCTTAGAGAGTTGATAGTCCATTAATGTGTCAGTAGGTTGGGAGTAAGAAGAGAAAAACGAAGGCAGTATCTGTGTTGATAAGTAACTGATGTTTGAGGAGGAACTGACCACGCTGTGTTTTTTCACCTTGGACAGATTTTACAGAGATGATGAGAGCCTTGGGATACCCTCGACACATTTCCATGGAAAACTTCCGCACACCAAATTTTGGACTTGTATCTGAAGTGCTTCTCTGGCTTGTGAAAAGGTTAGAACCTGGACAGTTTACTGTGGTCTAAGAATAGACTCAAGATGTTATTTATTAGCCACCTAGAAACAGGATACTTCTTTGAAGCAAAAGCAAAATAAAATTTGACAGATTAGGCTGTAACCTGTTAAAAGTCAGATGAGTGTTAAGGAATGCTGTGGGAAAAGGGAGTGTACAGGGTGGTGGTAAAAGACGGTTTCTCAGTGGGAAGCTGACAGGAGCGCTGGTCCACACCTCATCATGCCCTCACCTTCATCAGGGATTGACAGGACCTCCTCACATTCTGCTGAGCATCTGGCTTAGGATTGGCAAACTTTTTACTAAGGAGATGGATCAAGATTTTAGGCATTGCAGGCTACCTAAGATCGTTGCCAGGCTTCCTTGTGTTTTATTGTTTATTGCCCTTTAAAGATGTAAAAATCCTTCTTAGCTGGCGAGCTGTACAGGAGAAGGGCAAGGACTGCAGGCTGTTGACCCCAGCATGTCATCAGTAACTCGAAGAAAGGAACTCTGGCCCCTCTGCTGAGTCAAGGGCTGTCAGCCAGAGTAATAATTCTGGATATTTTAATTAAACTTTGCTGTCTGATATAGATTTAATTTTGTAAGCTGAGCCTCAGATTTGGTTTTTGAAATTTGAAAAGACCTTGATGCTGGGAAAGATTGAGAAGAAGGGGACGGCAGAGGATGAGATGTTTGGATGGCATCACTAACTCGATGGACATGAGATTGAGTAAGTTCTGAGAGTTGGTGATGGCCAGGGAGGCCTGATGTGCTGCAGTCCATGAGGTTGCAAAGAGTCAGACATGAATGAGTGACTGAACTGAACTGAAACCTGTTTTTTTGCTGAGGATTTGTTCTCTTGGATGTTTGGTGTTTTGTGTTGCTTTTGAGGTCTTTCTTACTCTTACTGCCTTAGCTGGGGACTCAGAGAGCTTCCTGTTACAGATCTACTGTCCTCCCAGTTGTTTACTTTCTGTTTTGTGAACTTACAGCTTAATTAACTTGTGTTTTTCTCTCTCTATCTCTACAATAGGTATGAACCTCAGAATGACATCCCTTCTGATGTTGAGACTGAACAAGACCGAGTTTTCTTCATTAAGGCAATTGCCCAGTTCATGGTTAGTTCAGTTTTTTGATGAAGTTGTAAAATTAAATACATCAGGAGATGGAGCCTAATTAGAGCTGCCTTCAGCTTTCTTAACACTCTCCATTACCAGATTTCTGTGGAGTCATTTTTTAAATTTTAAACAATTTTTACTACACAAAGGTTATCACATAATTGGATAGTTCTCTACTCTGTATACAATTATTTTTACTCTCTACAGAAAGGCTGTTTCTTAACTTCTCATCTGGTGATGGCAAGCACTATTTGTGGAGTCATTTTACCAACAAAGTTTTCTGAGATTTTTGTTTTTAATTCATAATTTGTTAAGAATTTTAGAATCCCGTGAGACACCAGTGGTGGCAGTATACAGGATAGTTGTCTCAGAGGGGCAGTGAGAGAAAAGGATTAGCCATGTCACCTTTGACTGGAAAGGTGATCAGCACTGCAAAAGCCCCAGCGGCCATTTGTCCTACAGTCAGGCTGTGTTAATCGACGGGACACGTTTCAGGACTGCTAGAGCTAGGTATGGACCCTGCAGGTGGACAGCTTCTGCCAGAGAGAGGTGACAGAAGAGGCTGAACACACTGTTAAAAACATGGGTAAAATCCTGAGAGCAGCAGGCTGTGACTTCACAAATGTAAAAACAGCTGTTTGGCCAACTGACATAAATGACTTCCATATTGTCAGTGGCACATACAAACAATAAGTCCAGGGTAGCTTTCCTGTGAGAGAAGGTTCGCAGGTTGTTGCTCTGCCCAAAGGAAGCTATTTTGAGGTTGAAGCAGTAGCTGTCCAAGGGCCTCTTGTGACGTGATGTCTAAGGGCATCTCATGACAACATCACTCCCAGTGATGGGCCCAGTGTTATTTAGTCTGGAATTTTAATAATGTTTTTAAATTAACGTCTTAATTTTTTATAATCTTTGTTGGAAAGCATAAGATTGACTGAAATATATGAAGTTATTACAGAAATACCGTATAAGAGGAATTGAACATGAAGATTAATGACAAATCTAGTTATTGATTTTATAAATTACATTTATGTAACATTCGTATTACTGGATATGGGAAAAGAGACATATGTTACATAGTTACTCAGATAAATAAAAGGGAAATAACATGTAGGAAAGATGAGTTACTGTTTCTGAGAAATAATAAAGAAAACACGTAATTCAGTTAAGCTCTATTAATTTAGTGATGTGAAGTATTTCTCATGTCAGATACTATATGCTTCTGCTTTTACTTAATAAAATTATATAAGTTTGAATAGTAGATGTGAAGGAGAAGAAACTGGACCAAAATTTTATACAGATATTTTTCTTTTTAAGAGGTTAAAAGAAATAAAGTGATAGTTTATTTAAGCAAGGAAACACTCAGAGGGAGAGCAGACAGATGAAGAACTGCTGCCGGATAATACTTTCCTAATGTAATTAAAATAGCATGCAGATTTTAAAAAGAATTTTATTTACTTATTTTGAACAGTCAATATATTTTATGGCTCAAAAAAATTTTTTTAAATCATGAAACAGTATAGACTAAAATGACTTTCTATTCTGTCTGCCAACAGCCCAGTTCCATTCCCAGTAATCACTATTTTTAATATCTCTCAGTTTCTTAAGGCATCTTTAAGCAAATAGGATATATATTCTTTTTCCTTCCTTTTATACCAGTGTTGGCATACTGTACACCCCTGTTCAGAATCTTGTCTTTATGTAATAGTACATTTTGGAGAAATTTTCAAGTATAGAGTTTCTTCATTTTCTCTTACACCTGAATAGTGTTACTTGCATGTTTATACCATAAGTTGTATAATTTATACAGGTTGGCATTTAGATTGTTGGTAACTTTTGTTCCTGGAAACAGTGCTGTAACAGATAACCTGTACACATAGTTTTGTTTGTGACAACATATATCCTTAACATAAATTCTTAGGATTGGATTTCTTAGTCAAAAGATTTGTGCATTTATCATCTTGCTGTCATTTACCAAATTGCTTTCCGTCAGGATTGTACCAGTCTGTGTACCCACTCACAATATGAGAGTGACTTGAAAGTTTGACTCTTACTATGCTTTGGTTATATACCAGTTGTTGGCAGAGACATTTTCAAATGACCTACATGGGGTTTGGTTTAATTTTACATGGAAAGGATCTTTAAACTTTTTTTTTTTTTGTCTGCAAATAGGCCACCAAGGCTCATATAAAACTCAATACCAAGAAGCTTTATCAGGCAGACGGGTATGCAGTGAAAGAACTACTGAAGATCACCTCTGTCCTTTACAACGCTATGAAGACCAAAGGCATGGAGGGCTCTAAACTAGGAGGGGAAGACATCAGCAAGTTCAAGTTTGATCTTGGCTCAAAGGTTAGGACAGTACAGGGCTTGTAGAGAGAGATGGAATGTTTATTTCTCAGACTTGGAAATGGAATATAGTAATACAGCACCACTTCTTTCCTTACTCCTTGACTGAGGGCCATTTGTCGGTTTTGTTCTCATTCGTCAGCATTGTTTTTCAGTTTTTTAAGAATCTAGCTTGTTTGGCTCTGTTGGGTCTCAGCTGTGGCACGGGGGATCATCGTCGTGGTGGGATCTTCCCTGGCGGTGCCCGGACTCTCTAGTTGTGGCGCTTGGGCTCCAGAGCACGTGGGCTCAGTAGCTGCAGTGTGCGGGGTTAGTTGCTCCACGACATGTGGGATCTTAGTTCGCTGACCAGGGATCAAACCCACGTCGCTTACATTGCAAGGCAGATTCTTAACGACTGAACCACCAGGGAAGACTCAGTTTTGTGCTTGTCAGCATTTGGATCAAAGCAGAAGGGACAATAAATTCAGCCTGCTGAATTTATTTAAATTTATTGAAAGCCTGCTGTCTGCCAGCCACTGTTCAGGTGCTGGGGGTACAGGCGTGAACAACAAGCATGGGCTCCTCTACTCCTGCAGCTCCTTTGGGGGAGCCAGGTGGAACTGCACAGCAGAAGGAGCGGCATGTCAGATGGGCTGAATGGGTGAAGGATGGTGAAGAGGGAGGGTCCCTTGGTGCTGGGGGAGGGTCCTAAATTGGGAGATAGGGCAGCCCCAGGGACTGCGTGATGTCTCAGCGGAGATCTGAAGGAGGGAAGGAACAAGCTGTTCAGTGGAGGGTGTGCTGTGTGTGTGAGGAAACGCGAGGAGGGCAGCGGGTGAAAGCTGGGAGGGGAGGCGGCCAGGGTCCCTGCAGAGCCACTGCCAAGACTTCAAGGTGGGAAGTAGTCAAGTGTGGAGCAGAGAAGTCCATCATTTGAAGCCTCATATTAAAAGGATCGCTGTGGTTGCTGGATTGAGTCAGACTGAGTGGGGAGGCAAAGGTGGGAGCAGAGACACGTATGAGAGAGCCCAAGGTGATGGTGCCTGTGAGCGGCCGGTGAGTGCTCAGCTGAGCTTGGGGAGAGTGGGAGCTGCGAGGTGTCGAAGGACTTGGTTCAAGCAACAAGCCAAACTTGAAGGCTGCGTCTTTCATCACTGGCTGCTGTGGTGTAAGCAAGGTGCTAGAGCCAGAGGGAGTGTCGACTCCCTGTTTCATAGAGCTGCTCTGGCAGTTTTGACGATCCCCCTCTCCCATCAAGATGTGGGAGGCTCAGAATGGGAACATGGTGGGGACTGAATCGAGGAGAGAGTGTCATCAGGTGTTCGCAAGAGGAGGGCCTGGGCCCAAGGCCTTGGATAAAGAGACCTAGGGATGCAGATCTTTTTATTAATAAAAACATGACTGGCTGGGGGCCTGGGTCCTTGACTACAGCTCTGTTCAGAAGCTGCGGGGCACTGGTGTTGGGGGCAGCTTGCCCCAGGAGGCAAAAATTGAGCGAACGTGGCCACCATAAGGAAGGTCTGAGGCGGCTCTGTCTATTCACCCTTCCTGTGCTGGTGGATGTGGTCTGTGCCACATGGCATGGTAGCCGCTAGCCACATGTCACCAGCACAGCCCAGAACTGAGTTTAAGTTTTTCTTAGTTTTAGATGGTTTAACATTGAAACTGGCAGGTGACTGGTGGGCATGTGTTAGATGTCACAGCTCTAGAGTGTGGGTATGTGTTCCCGCCAGGATGGGGTTGCCATCCACTCAAATGGAGGAGAGTTCAGAAGGAGCAGGTCTGGCAGGAAAGAGGAGGAGTTTGGTTTGGGACATTACCTTTGCAGCATCTCAGGTCTGCTAGTGGGGACGTGGAGCCTCAGCTCATCGCTGTAATCTCAGCGTCCTTGCCAGGAGCTTGGGGGACGTGTGAGGGGAAGAGGTTGGGGGCTGAACTCTGCTGATTCCAGTGCTGAGAAGTGGGGGGCGGTGAGAAGACTCCCACAGGGGAAGCCAGAAGCTTGCTGCTGGTAGAAGCAGAGTCCTGAGGACTCGGGGAAACGGAAACAAGCCGCCTACTGTGAGTGAAGAAGGAGCATTGTTGCAGGTGGCTTGAAAAGGCTGTGGGAGTTCATTGACTGGGGGAGAGGGAGAGGGAGCAGAACTGGGAAACACTTGGCTCTTTGAAAATTTAGCGCATTCACGGAGGAGGCGGTGGCATGCAGACCCTAAGAGAGAAGCTCACCCCGGGCTGAGGGCTCAGTCGTCATCCCGTCCTCAAAGCAGAGCCTTGTGGGAGTGGGTCTGTTGTGAGGCCTTTGTGCCTGTGAGCGCCTCTGAATGTCTCGGCGGCCCTGGAGTACACCCTGAACACGGGGCGGCAGGGGTAAACACAGGGCCCCAGGGGGCCCCTCCTCTGCTCACCCCACATTGTAGGAGGCGTGCCAGCCTCACGCCCCACACACCTCCTGCTTGCAGAGTACATTTGACTTGACACTGGGGCTTTCAGAGAGACCCAGGGGGCCTGGAATTGATCTAATTTGTACTTAGATCAATGTTTCCTAAACTGGTGTCTTAGGAGCTCTGTTCTACTGGGTGTAAATATGTCTCCTGGGGAAAACACGTTCTATAGTTAGGTAAGTATTCTGACTGGAGGAGGGAACTGATAGGAACAGATTGGTTCTTTTTGCATGCTGAAAACCTTTTAGTGAAGTTTCTGTTTTTGATATCTTCCTTCTAGATTGCAGATTTAAAAGCAGCAAGGCAGCTTGCTTCTGAAATCACTTCCAAAGGAGCATCTCTGTATGATTTGCTGGGCAAGGAGGTGGAGCTGAGGGTGAGCAGTGTTCAGATACCTCCGTTACCTGCCTAATTACCTTGTCAGCTGAGCAGATTTCCAGGGTTTCTTTTCTAATTAAGTTTTTTCCTGTTCTCTTGGTTTTATTAAACAGTACCTAATAAAATGAGATACTGTGTGGGAAAGTACAGACCATAGCTGCAATTCATCCTTCTGGTGGGCTGGGGTCTGTTTCTGATGCCTTTGGCACCTGGTTTAGGAATGGCACACGTGTGCCGTGTTGCCTCAGCTCTTCTTCTTGTTCCTGTGGCAGACCTTATTGATCACTATGCTTTCCCCTGGTGCCCTCAGCCTCGACATGCTTCCCAACAAAATGCTCCTCCCAGCCTGTGGCTCCCGAGTGTTGTTGCCCAGTGGAATCACCCAGGGATCTTTACAAACTGCTGATATCTGGCTTCTGTGCTGATGTCACTGGTATGGAATGTGACTTGGACATCAGGAGTTTTAAGTCTCCTGGGTGATTCTAACACTCATCAGTTTGGGAACCAGTCACTAATCTAGGTAGTCAGTTGAAGTTGTTGTTACCGTTGAAATTAATTTGCAGTCCTTATTTTAGCCCCTGTCAGTCAAGGTGGATTTGCTGTCCTCTGTTTTTAAGGAGCTGTTGAAGTGTGGGTTGCTAAAACGCCCCTGAAGCTCCTGTAGGGCTTTTAAATAACCCGATATCCAGGTTGTCCCCTGGTCCAGTGGATTGAAATGTCTGCAGGTGAGAGCCAGATTTTTAAAGCTCTGGGTGATCCCAGTGTGCAGCAGAGTTTGGGACCTAGCTACTGGTTGAAGAGGAAATGGGAGCGTTGGTTGGTTCTTACCTTGAGGATTTACGGCCTGTGAAGCCTACAGGCTCACATCTAATATTTCTGAATTAAATGCGTTTAGTTGACTGCATCCTCATCAGGTGTGTTATCTGTGGCTGCTCTCTCGCTGCCTCGCCCGTGTCCTGGCGTTGCTGTCGCAGTGCGATGGTATTGTCCTTTTCTGCCCTAGAAGCGGACTGGATGCGGGACTTGGTGCCAGCTCACCATCCCGGCTCTGGATACATTGCCACCTGGTGCCCTGTGGTTGGCAGAACAAACCTGCCAGTGATGTCTGACAGCTGGTTTAGATAAGCAGCGAGGCAGTTCCAGGCTGCCATGTTTTCTGTTGATAGTGCAGTGAATGTGTGTTTGATCACGTTCCTCGCAGACCCAGAGACAAGAGCTGGTTACTCGCTGTTCACCAGCAGAGTTCCCTGGCTTCATTGTGAGGCTTCACTAGGATTCTGGGGCGCTCTTTCCATGCCAACCTGTAGTGAATTGATGAAGCAGTCAGAGGCTGACTGTTGCCGTGGGAGCCATGAAGCCCTGGGTGTAGGACTTATCAGATTCTGTGTAGTTGTGATCTGCAGAAGCTGCCATCCAGTACACTCAACAGACGCTCATCAAGGGCCGATTCCAGCCTCAGACCAGGAAGGCTCTGTGTTCTGTGTCCTTGAGGAGGTCATGTCCCTGTGTTCAGTAGTACTTCCCAGTGGGGAGACAAGGTGTACCATGGATTAAAAGAAGTACAAGACTGGGTTTGAGGAGGTGCTCCTGGAACCCCATAACTACATCCACGTTAAAGCTCTAGCTTTCAGAAACATCCAGTACTGACATGATAGGCACAGGTGCTGCCCTTGACGGTTAGTGGTCAGTACTGGGGCAGGGCCGAGTAGACCAGTTGTCAGTGATAGGCAACTTTGAGGGCCGTGAGCATAAGGAAGATAGTACAGGCTGGCAGAGGACTCAGACAGGAAGTTCACTTGCCCTTGGGTTGGGGTCTCTGAGTGGAATACAGATAACGAAGCAGATTTAGAGAGAAAAGATTCTGAGTGGTGAGTTCTGCTTCCCATGGTGTTGGGGTCCTGGGGGCCCGTAGCTGAAGAGTGGGGCCTGGAGCTCTGGAGAGAGGCCAGATTGGCAGAGTCATAGACGATACTTGGAGGAGGTGATGGCAGGAGTGTTTCTGCATCAGAGACCCATGTCATAATGAAACTTTGAGAACTAGTCCATAAGCCATATCTAGAGCTGGGAATTTGTTTTGAGAATTCCTCTTCTAAAAAAAAAATTTCATTTCGTTTCCTATAGGAACTGAGAACAGAAGCAGTTGCCAGACCTCTGGAAATAAATGAGACTGAAAAAGTGATGAGAATTGCAATAAAAGATATTTTGGTAAGATTATTTTTATTTAATGATTTTGTGCCTAGGACTGGAAAATAGTGAGTTCCTGGTTTTACAGGACAAAGCAGGCTGGGCCTTGTAACAAAGATAAAACATGTTAGTGGGGAAGTGAAAAATTTAAAGCATGTTCCGGAATAGGTAGGTGACTTACTATTATCTTCCCCTTGTTATTGTTTTCATGTTATTAAAATTGTGTCAGTTTTATTAATTTAATAATTCTCTTAAGTTTTCCAGTAAATACTGTTTTATGGACTCTTCACCACTTATTTAACCAGTTCCTCACTGTTGGGCATCTGGATTATTTCTAGGTTATCTTAATTCTAAACACTGAATAGAATGATCATCATTCTTTACTGATCATCCATGGTTAGTTATTATAAGCTCATTGCATCTGAATCATTCATTTGGAAGGCAGATAGTGAGAGAAACTCAGACTGCTTGGGCTTGAACCCCCCTCTGTGTGATGTCAGGCAAGTTACTGAACCTTTCTGTATCTTACTTTCCTTATCCATAAAACAAGAGGAATAGCAGTTCCTGCCACATGGGGTCCTCATGAGCATTCATTATGATGGTCTGTCATACAGAGACTCTTGCATATAGTAGGTATTCAGTCATTATTAAAGGTTCATTTTATTCAGAAGACAGAGATGAGGGGCCTTATGTAAATTAGGAGTAGTTCTAAAACAAAATTTGGTGAGAGTTGTACAGAACTCTAAGATGGATAGGTTTTTATAGTCCTCTTGTCATATAACAGTGATACTCCCTGGTCAGCCCAGCACAGAGAGGCAGAGCCTCAGCAGGGTGAGAGGTACAGGGCAGCCTAGATGGGAGATGGTTCCCTATCCGCAACTTGACCAAATGAGTGAATATATTAAAGATACGGAAGCCAAGGTTCTCACCATTGGAGACGGGGTTACAAATATGGAAAGGGAAAAAATTAGAGTGAACCCTGAAATAGGTGTTGATGGTTAAATGCATTTCAATATAGATAGATAGTTATGGGAATAAATCTTACGTACACATACCTTATATATGACATATCTTCGTACAGACACATGCATACCCGCACACGCATTCATATGTCTCTTAGCTCCAAGCACACCTAGCCCCGAGATCTTGGTTTCTAAATGCCATTTTTCACTAAAGGGAAGCAGGGCTTTTGGGAGAAATGACTGATTCCGGAGCTGAGAGGAGAAAATACAAGGTCTTCTTGTGCCAGAAAGCATGAAAGTACTCAAGGAATATGACAGGAACACAGAAGCCAGCCTAAATGAGCTTCCCCCAGCCACATCAGAGACAGGTTAAACGTCTCTTAATAAATATAGTAATGGATTATGGACTGTTGAATGAATACTCACAGATACAGAAGATAAATGAATACATTGAAAATTGATGAAAAGCAGATTTTTCATATGGTTTCAAAGTAACTCCCTACAAGATACTCATTAATTACGAAGAAGAAGATAGTGATATCATATGAGAAGCTTGACAGACATTCCATTAATCCAGTGATCAGGGTGAACATCTTCCATGATGGAGCAGGTCAGAATGATGCGTGCCTGTGGAAAGGCAGGGGGCAGTGATAATCTCCACTCTTCTGCTAAGGGTGCATCATCTGAAGCTAATTAGATGAAGGGAGGTTGAGGGACATTCTGAAGTTCCCTGGCCCCTACTCTTCAGCAGTGGAAAGGCCATGAACATCCAGGAGAGGCTGAGCTGTCTCAGACCGAAGGAGACCAGGTAGACCTGGTGGCTGAATGGATGCCCAGGGTCACTCCTGTCTGCTGCTTCACAGTGGGTTGTAGATTGTGGGTTGGATGAGGTTGCGTGTCAGGGTTCATCTTCTGTCTGGATGTATAGGAGGAAGTCCTTATTTGGAGGAAATACACATTGAAGTATTTAGAAGTGATAGAGCATCAAGTCAGCAGCTCGCTCTCATCTAGGTCAGGGGAAAATGGTTTGTATTATACTTCAGCTCTTTGTAAGTTTGTGATCGTTAATTTAAAACAAAATTTTAATGATAATACTCTTGTGCTTGCCAGTGTTCTGGCTGAATCAAGTTAGCATGGCATAAGTGTGCCTTTTCTAGTAAGTGGATTAATAGTGCAACAGCCAAATGAGGGCACAGTTCATTTCTTGGTGAAAATCTCTTAAGGTGTCTTTTCATTGTTGGAAAATATCCCTAATACTTGATAATTCAAAAAAATGAAACAACGTAGACACTTAAAGAGGATTATAAAATATAGGCCATTTATTTTAAAAAGAGCCTTTTTTAAGAAAAATATTTATTTGGCTGAGCTGGGTCTTAGTTGCAGCGTGTGGGGGTCTTAGTTTCTGCACGTGGGATCTAGTCCCCTGATCAGGAATCGAACCTGGGCCGCCTCCATTGGGAGCAAAGAGTCTTAGCCACTGGACCACCAGGAACATCCCAGAACCTTTTAAAAAACTTTACTTTTGAGGTCAGATAGATGATTCACTAGGTTTTAATCTGACTCTAATTCGGAGAAGTGTTGCCATTAGCTTGAGTAGTTTGTTCAAAACGAAGACCCACCTTGCCTTCCTCTGAGAGTAAACTCGGATCCCTGCTTGGGCTTTGTGAATACCTTCAACAAGTCAGTGGTTAGGTATGCGATTAGGCTTTATGAAGGCACCTTGGAAATGGTTAGTGTACTTGGACAAAAAAAATTAAGCCAAAAATTATCAATGAAAGTGACTGCCTCCACGTGTGCACCGGCTCTTGAGAGTCATGGAGTGTGTCTCGTCTCCTTAGGCAACTTCTCTGTGGACCACATAACATTTCAGAGGCCTGCGGGCAAACAGACTACACGTGTGTGAATTCCAAGGAGGTCAAACCAGTCAGTTCTAAAGGAAATCAACCCTGAATATTCATTAGAAGCAGTGATGCTGAAGCTCAAGCCCCAGTACTTTGGCCACCTGATGGGAAGAGCCAGCTCACTGGAAAAGACGCTGAGGCTGGGAAAGATGGAAGGCAGAAGGAGAAGGGGGTGGCAGAGGATGATATGGTTGGATGGCATCATTGATTCAGTGGACGTGAATTTGAGCAAACTCCAGGGAAGTGAGGCTAAGATAAAGCTTGTTTGTGCATCTGTTCTGTAAGTCAGTTCTTTGTAGCTTGGGAGAAGCCTGAACCAGGCAGGTGAAGGCAGACCATCACCTGCAAGTGAGGCGTAGCCATCTCAACAGGTGAGCCGACAGGTCTCAGGCTCTGCCTAGGGTACTTTCCTACACAGGATTCTCTCCACCTGCGTTCGTTTCCCTGGACAGAAACACCTTCTCATGGAAGAACAATGGATAATTTTTTTTCTGGGCATCTGTGGTGTTCCTTCTGGAAATAACCAGTTAAGTGAGTGGTGGCTTGCGGGAGGGGCTGATCTGTGTGCTTCCCTTTGTTTCTGTCTCCCGCGTTCTTGCTGGGCCTGAGGGGCTGAGACGCCCCGCTCAGAGTCAGGTTGGGGGTCTTTACTGGACCTTGTCTCCTTCATTTCCTGTTAAATGTAGGCGCAGGTTCAGAAGACAAAAGACTTGCTCAATAACGTGGCCTCTGACGAAGCTAACTTAGAAGCCAAAATTGAAAAGAGGAAATTAGAGCTGGAAAGAAATCGGAAGCGGCTGCAGACCCTGCAGAGCGTCAGGTAGGTGTGAGCAGCGGAGCAGGAGTGGAGGGCGGTCCCTGGACGTTGGAGCAGACCGGGAGAGTGTGTGGGCAGTGGTGCCGGCCTGAAAGCCGTGGGTCGCCTCTGCTGCAGGATGTGCGTGTGTCTCTTGTCCCAGCAAGCACACTGTTGGGTTCAGTCGGTTGGCTGTGTTTGGTGTGTCTGGAAAACTGCTTTGTTCTTGAACCTCTCTTCTAGCCTTTGTAGCTTTTTGAAATGCAAGGCAAAGTAAGTAAACCCAGATGGTGGAAGTTGTTATACAAGGCCTGGCTCCCCAGACCTGTGTCCTGCCATGAATTACGTGGGAATAGACACACTCTTGCCTCTTGGTTGGAGTTGGTTTTAGAGCTTTATAATACCTCACTGGTAATTCAACTTCCCTTTCCATTGTGTGCCTCACATCTTCTTGGGGTTCACTCTCTCTTCCCCCTACCTCTTTCTTTTTCTCCCCCTCCCTCCCTCCCCGCTTCCATTTCCCCCACTCGCCCCTTTCCCCCGCCCCAGCTCTATATCTGCTTTTCCTTGCTCTGTCCTGTTCTTCCTCCCTTCCCATTCTTCCATTATTTTTCTCTCTCCTCCTCCTCTGCTCAGCTGCTGGCCCGCTCTGAAGGTGCCTTGCTTGTCTGGGGCACTGGTGCCTGGTCCGCACTCTGGCTGCTGTCCTGAGACCTGCAGGAAGGCAGCACCTGGGGACGGCAGACAGTAGCCCAGAGAGCGTCAGCCTTCCTCCTCCCCAAGGGCACGCCCTGGCCTCTCCTGCCTCTGGAATCAGGGTCACTGGATAGATTTGTCTCATTAAAAAATTCTGCCTTTCAAGTGTAAATTCAATTTTGTTAAGCCTCAGGTCTTTTTAATAGAAAAATATCTGTGTTTTCCTCTACTCTAAGAGATTGTAAATTATTTTTCTAGTTTTATCTGTTTATATTTTTTTAAAAAGAGAGCTTTCTCTCTAAGATATTGATAGAAAAAAGAAAATTCAGCAAACCAGTTTAAACATTTTTTGTTTTTAAGTTTTAAAAAAATGATTTTTTATTGCTTGTTTGGCTGCACCGGGTGTTAGCTGCAGCATGTGGGATCTCGAGTTGTGGCTTGTGGTATCTAGTTCCCTGATGGAATAGAATGCAGGCCTCCTGCAGCGGGAGCAGGGAATCTTAGTAGCTGGACCACTGAGGAAGTCCCTGTTTTTAAGTTTTTATATTTTGATGTAATTAAAACTTAGCTTTAATTTGTAGCAACCTTTGTTTCTCTTTTTAGGGGACTGATTAAATTTTGCAACATGCAGACAGCAGAGTATTATGCCCAACTAAGTTAATGCATGGGGTTCCCAGGTGGCACTAGTGGTAAAGAACCCACCTGCCAATGCCAACTAAGAGACATGAGTTCAATCCCTGGGTCAGGAAGATCCCCTGGAGAAGGGCATGGCAACCCACTCCAGTATTCTTGCCTGGAGAATCCCATGGACAGAGGAGCCTGGCAAGCTACAGTCCGTGGGATTGCAAAGAGTCAGACATGACTGAAGTGACTTAGCACACACTCACAAGATAATGCATACATTTAATTTGTTGATTTTTAGAGATGTATACAGTTTATGATTAATTTTTAACTCTCTATTGAAATCTGTGCCACACTGAGTGAGAAAAAAAAGACCTCAGAGCTTCATTTAATATAATATACTTACTGTTTGTTAAAAAGAAATGTATTTCTGTACATACCTATCCACCAAAAAGTCTGGAAGGATGTATTTCAAATATTAAGTGGTAACACCTGTGATGAAATTAGCCATAATTTTAATTTTATTCTTAGTACTTTCAGGATTTTTTCTAGCTTTTATAAAGAGCCCATCTTAATTTTTGATTAAATGTATCTTCCTTTTGTGGGGAGGGAAGAGAAAAGGAGAAATTAGCTTTTGTTACAATAGAATGGGAAAGACTAGAGATCTCTTCAAGAAAATTAGAGATATCAAGGGAACATTTCATGCAGTGATGGGCTTAATAAAGGACAGAGATGGTATGGACCTAACAGAAGCAGAAGATATTAAGAAGAGGTGACAAGAATACACAGAAGAATTGTACAAAAAAGATTTTCATGACACAGATAATCACGATGGTGTGATCACTCATCTAAAGCCACACATTCTGGAATGTGAAGTCAAGTGGGCCTTAGGAAGCATCACTACGAACAAAGCTAGTGGAGGTGATGGAATTCCAGTTGAGCTATTTCAAATCCTAAAAGATGATGCTGTGGAAATGCTGCACTCAATATGCCAGCAAATTTGGAAAACTCAGCAGTGGCCACAAGACTGGAAAAGGTCAGTTTTCATTCTAATCTCTTAAGAAAGGCAATGCCAAAGAATGCTCAAACTATCACACAATTGTACTCATCTCACACATTAGCAAAGTAATGGTCAAAATTCTCTACGCCAGGCTTCAACAGTATGTGAACCATGAACTTCCAGATGTTCAAGCTGGATTTAGAAAAGGCAGAGGAACCAGAGGTCAAATTGCCAACATCTATTGGATCATCAAAAAAGCAAGAGAGTTCCAGAAAAACATCTGTTTCTGCTTGATTGACTATGCCAAAGCCTTTGACTGTGTGGATCACAATAAACTGTGGAAAATTCTAAAAGAGATGGGGATACCAGACCACCTGACCTGCCTCCTGAGAAATCTGTATGCAGGTCAAGAAGTAACAGTTAGAACTGAACATGGAACAACAGACTGGTTCCAAATAGGAAAAAGAGTACATCAGGGCTGTGTATTTAACTTGTATGCAAAGTACATCATGAGAAATGCTGGGCTTGATGAAGCACAAGCTGAAATCAAGGTTGCCGGGAGAAATATCAATAACCTCAGATATGCAAATGACACCACCCTTATGGCAGAAAGCAAAGAAGAACTAGATAGCCTCTTGATGGAAGTGAAAGAGGTGAGTGAAAAAGTTGGCTGAAAGTTCAACATTCAGAAAACTAAGATCATGGCATCTGGTCCCATCATTTCATAGCAAATAGATGGGGAAACAGTGGCAGACTTTATTTTTTTGGGCTCCAAAATCACTGCAGATGGTGACTGCAGCCATGAAATTAAAAGACGCTTTCTCCTTGGAAGGAAAGTTAATGGCCAACCTAGACAGCATATTAAAAAGCAAGACATTACTATGCCAACAAAGGACCGTTTAGTCACGGCTGTGGTTTTTCTAGTAGTCATGTATGGATGTGAGAGTTGGACTATAAAGAAAGCTGAGCACCAAAGAATGTGAACTGTGTTCACATTCTTGAGAGTCCCTTGTACTGCAAGGAGATCAGCTAGCCCATCCTAAAGATCAGTCCTGAGTGCTCATTGGAAGGACTGATGTTGAAGCTGAAACTCCAGTACTTTGGCCACCTCATGTGAAGAGTTGACTCACTGGAAAAGACCCTGATGCTGGGAAAGATTGAGGGCAGGAGGAGAAGGGGATGACAGAGGATGAGACGGTTGGATGGCATCACCGACTCGATGGACATGAGTTTGGATAAACTCCGGGAGTTGGTGATGGACAGGGAGGCCTGGCATGCTGCTGTCTATGAGGTCTCAAAAGAGACACAGCTGAGCGTCTGAACTGAACTGAACAAGAGTGAAGAACTTCCCCCAGGTAAAGGTTTTCCAGAAAACGCCAGAATGGAATCTGGAGCTCTGAATACCAACTTCAAAGTACTGTATGTTTGTGTATTGGTTAATCCTTCGTTTTTTATTTTTTCATTTTTTTGTTTTAGGCCAGCCTTTATGGATGAATATGAGAAGATTGAGGAAGAATTGCAGAAGCAGTATGAAATTTATCTCGAGAAGTTTCGGAATCTGGCTTATCTGGAGCAGCAGCTGGAGGATCATCACAGGATGGAGCAGGAGAGGTTTGAGGTGAGTGACGAGTCCCTTCTGCCCAGACTGTTGGTTCGGTTCTGGTGTGTTCCTTCATACTTGCTGACTTGCCAGTTTGTAAAGAGCATCGTGAAAAAGAATATCAGATGAGTGTTTTTTCTCCCTGATCAGGTTAAGGATTGCTCATGTGATTCTTCTATTTTCCTGATTGTGTAGCCTAGACTCAAAAGTTGTCAGGTTTTTGATAGCAGGTTTGGTCATTCAGGGCTACAGACAGGGCTGCTACGTGACCTGGGCAGCTGGTTATAACTGCAGGTTTAGAAATTCCTGGGCTGGCTTTAATACTCTATTGTCTTTTGAAATTCTTAATAATTTTAAACTGCATTTTATTTTGCACTGAGTCCCACAAATTATGTAACCTGTCCTGAGGACATATCTAAAAACTTGATTGGTCAATTCACTGAAAGATTTTCAAGCCCTGGCTAATTGAATCATCCAGACTAGCTTTTCAGAAACTGCTTGATAAAGTTTTAGGCTGGCCTAAAACAACTTTATTGAGTATTGTGGGAAAAAGGTAAGACCTTGAATGTGACCAGTTGTTTTACAGGTTCCTCTCTTCCCAGTGTATAAAGTCATTTAGGAAAGAGTATTTCAGATCCCAGCATCAGTTGATAAATACGGAATCAGAGCTAAGGAAGCTGGATCAGGTCACTGTCATTTTGAATTGTCCTTATCCCCTAATAATATTTCTCATTAACCCAAGAATCATCATTTGAAATCATATGTTCACAGTGAAACTGGTCTGCAACCTCCCTTTCCCCTGCTGTCCTTGACACCTTTTAGTATAAAGGTCATCCTTGCCTTCTTACAAACCTGGACATTTGAATTAGGTGATGCTACTTAGTTGTCCAGGAGAGCTGGCAGTGAGTGGCTTATCACCTTCATCTGGACAGGGAACCTGTTTCCTCTCTTGCTATATGGGAGAGGCAGGAGTGGGGGACCCAGGACAGGCACACTTTAAGGGCAATGAAAAGACCCTGCAGTTCTGGAGATCTTAAACACTGAGCATCTGGGGAAGAGCAGTAAAGAGAGTGAAAATAAGCTGACCATTTGATACTGTTTTCTGGGCCACCCCAGGCTTCAAGAACGTATGGAAGAACATGCCTCAGGACACATGTGGGTAGCCGGGTGACTTCTGAGGGGGTCCCTCCCTGCCCTCTGGTAGCACCTACTGCCTCACATCTGCTTCTGGGGTTCTGGTACCTGGTCCCTCAGAATATCTCAGCATGGAACACTGCTTCCTTTGTAGTGTTGAGAACAACAGCACCTTTTTTAAAGCCAATTTCCTCTCCCATTTTCTCTTGAGAATAATCAGGGTCATATTTTATAACCTAACTCAAGAGTTGGCTTTCTAAAAATATATCCTAGGAATTAAGATGAGTCTTTCTTTTCCTATTTGATCACTTCCACCATTTAGCACCTCTCAGGGCTAGAATTGTGCAGGGGAGGACAGTGGTAAAATTCCTGCCTTATTTTACTAGCAAGAGGCCCAGAGCTGGTGCATCTGTTTCTGTGTCCACGTCCCACACCGGCACAGGCAGCAGACGTTTCGTCATGTCGTCACTTTTCTTCAGAGGCAGTTAGATGTGATGGAAGGAGCGTGGGTTTGGAGGCTGGTCAGGCCCATCTTGTCCAGATGTGTCCTTTCTGGGAGCCCCCTCACTTTGATCCAGCTCCCAGGGGGATGATGGAGAAGGGGTATCAGGTTTCCTCCCCTTCCTGTAGCTCGGTCTCTTCTGTTTTTGCATCACAAGTCTAGCAGTACTTACATGGCAAAGAAGGAAACAATCCAAAAGGGTCCTTTCTCCTGGCTCTTGTTTCTCCTGCTCCACAGGAAGCTGAGAGCACTCTCCGTCTGATGCAGAACAAGCTCAAGGAGGAGGGAAAACGTCTGCTCAAGAGCGGAAGTAAGTCCACACATTTAAACAGATATGCTTTTTCTGGACTAGTGTTTTCAGCCTTGGAAAACTTACACGCACACTTTGTTTATTTTTTCAGAAAGTGATTTTATATCAGTACCATTTTAATTCAGGCGCTTAAGAGAATGTGTTAAAAATTACATACCATTTAAAGCACATTTTGTTTTCATGCCAACTGAAATCTTATTTTCCCCTATTTAAATGATAGTTATTAGTTGAAGGTATATATAACTAAAGACGAAATCTTATTGTCAGCAGTCTGTAGTGTTCCTTATTTTAGGATAAACTGAAGGGCAGCAAGTATTGTGATGAGGTGCAAGTGCATCTGCTTGAACGTAGTCCCCCCACCATAGTCCCAACGCGTGTCCCCCCAAAGTCCAGAGTCTTTTGTCTA
The DNA here is from genome assembly GCA_007570785.1 of Antilocapra americana. Classification (NCBI taxonomy): domain Eukaryota; kingdom Metazoa; phylum Chordata; class Mammalia; order Artiodactyla; family Antilocapridae; genus Antilocapra; species Antilocapra americana. The sequence continues at coordinate 14,675,619 of ML664186.1, read as the reverse complement.
GGCTCTCACCTACGGAGAAATGGGGGCTACCAATATATAAGACCTAGATTCTTGGAAGGAGTTGTCCCCGAGGCTGGTCAGCCCACTTCATCCACAGACTTCACCAGGGTGTCAGGTCAGCCCCGGGAGCAGTAGCAGCACCCGGTCGTCATGTGGGGTTGGTGGCTGTGTCTCTGAGACTCTCTTCTCGCTTATTTCTCTTTTCTTGTGATGGTTTCTCTTGCGTGCTCACAGGTGTCCCCGGGACAGCAGGCATGCATACTCTTTCTCTGTGTCTTTTCCTTCTGTATCTCTTTGCTGTTGTACTTGTTCTGTGCCTCTCTCTCCTGAATCTTAGGAAACTCTGTCTGGAAGGAGTGTAGGGACTGCTGGGGAATCCGATGGGGTGAGCTTAGAAAATTCCATGGGCCTCTCTAGCCAAAGCAGCCCCTCACCTTTATGGTTCCAGGTCAGCCAGGAGTGCCTGACGCGGCCCTCAGTGATAAGCCTGCGTGGAGTGTGTCCCCCTCCGAGAGGCCCGGCACAGGTAAGAGCCTGGTCCGACTGCTTCCTGCCCTGCCCTGGACCAGCACATCCAGACCTTTCTCACTGAGCCTGCCTTATGACCTTAAGTTTGTGATCCATTGGTTTGGGATCTTATGAAAGAGATTCTCATGAGTACAATTTAGTGTTTCTAGAAAAGTAATTTTCAGTTTAAACCAGCCTAATGAAGGGTAATGCTTAATTAGCCTGTGGTGAGCAAAGAAGTTAGAAAAATAACTTATGAAATACCATTCTCAGTTTGGTTCATCCTGAGCTACTTAAGCTTCCCTGTCTTTCTTTGCTTTTCTATACATGTGGGAATATTGCCCATAGTGGAAAGTGAAAGTGTCACTCAGTCATATCCAACTCTTTGCAACCCCATGGACTGCAACCTGGCAGGCTCCTCTGTCCATGGAATTCTACAGGCCAGAATACTGGAGTAGGTAGTCATTCCCTTCTCCAGGGGATCTTCCTGACACAGGGACGAAACCCAGGTCACCTGCATTGCAGGCAGATTCTTTACCATCTGAGCCTCCAAGGAAGCCCACCAGGAATATAAATGAAGTAAGTCTTCCTCACCAGGAAGACTTCCTAAACTTTTCTCTATCTGTGAAAAAGTCCTCTGAACAGAACAATGTAATAGTACATAGACTTGAAAAGAGATCATTTCGTTCAGGCTACTCTGTGGGTAGCTGATTTAACCCAGCAAAGCGTTATTGAGTATAGGTTCTGGATGCTGAGGACGTTTCAGTGGACAGTGAATGGGAATCCTTGCCTTAAATGAATTGATGGGCTGGCAACATGCTTAGGGACAAACAAGCAAACTATTTGTGGATGGTGAAAAATGCCACTGGGGGGAAGTGGAGCAGGTCAGGACACAGGGAGGGGGTCATGGAATCGCAGTTGTAAAGAGGAGTCAGTGGAGACCTCATGAGGAGACTCTGTTTAAGCAAAGATTAAATCAGCGGAGCTGGGAAGATGGGAGCTACCAGAAAGGGAAAGTCCAGAAAGGCTTGACCCCAGAAAGGGTCAAGGGTGAGTTTTGCTGAACAAGGAAGTGTATGAACACACAGGGCTGAAGCTGAGGCAATTCACTGAGCTGGAAGGTGGGTCGTATGCTTGAGGGCTCACATCCGATGGAGACTGTCTTCTCTGTTAAGCAAGAGGTGAAGTCACCTCAGATTTGGCTTTGGGCTTTGGAGTAAGGGGATTAAGGAAGAAAATGGCTGAGTAATTAGAGATGGGAAAGTGCCACAGGTCCCAGAGATTAAAAAGACTAAGTACTTTGTTCAGATGCCCAATAATAAAAGTCAATGGCAACTCCCATCTCCCCACCATCATCTTAAACCTTGATGCTGGTGGTTAAGTGTCTAACTGGATCCTCTGTAGAATTCAAGCACTGTAGCAATAGGAACTGAAGGACTCCTCTGATTTATAAAATGACCCAGGAATTTCTTGAAAGCAACTGAGTAACCCTGTCATGGAGTGGAGAGCAGATATCCATGCGTGTCACGCACACTTCCTGGGTGCCTGCTGCATCAGGCATTGGGCCAGCACCCAGCGATGGAGGAGGCGCTGACGGAGTTCTCTGGCCTGCAGCCCTGTCTCTTCCTGGCCATGAGCTGGTGTTCTTGAGTGCTTGAAACGTGGCTAGGCCAAATTGAGATGCACTGTTTCTAGAAAATACACACCAGATTTTGAAGACTTGATATAAAAGGAAAGTAAAATTACTCATTAATGTTATTTTGTTGTTGGTTATTTATTTAAATGACGTTTTAGGTATATTGGGTTAAACAGTACATTATTGAAATTAATTCACCTGTTTCTTTTGCTTTAATGTACTTCCTGGAAAATTTTAAATTGCATCTGGGGCTGGCATATTTCTGTTGGACGTGCTTTTCTAAAAGAAACATAAAAAAAAACTGCCTATAGTTTAATCATTGTGGTTTTGATTTGAGTTTCTCTAAAATAGCTAATGAAATGGAGCATCTTTTTGTCTGCTTTTGGCTGTCTGTATATCTTCTTTGGAGAGATCTATAAGTGCTGCACTCAATATGCCAGCAAATTGGAAAACTCAGCAGTGGCCACAGGACTGGAAAAGGTCAGTTTTCATTCCAATCCCAAAGAAAGGCAATGCCAAAGAATGCTCAAACTACCGCACAATTTCACTCATCTCACACGCTAGTAAAGTAATGCTCAAAATTCTCCAAGCCACGCTTCAGCAATACATGAACTGTGAACTTCCAGATGTTCAAGCTGGTTTTAGAAAAAGCAGAGGAAACTTCCAGATGTTCAAGCTGGTTTTAGAAAAGGCAGAGGAACCAGACAGAGGTCAAATTGCCAACATCTGCTGGATCATCGAAAAAGCAAGAGAGTTCCAGAAAAACATCTATTTCTGCTTGATTGACTATGCCAAAGCCTTTGACTGTGTGGATCACAATAAACTGTGGAAAATTCTGAAAGAGATGGGAATACCAGACCACCTGACTTGCCTCCTGAGAAATCTGTATGCAGGTCAGAACTGAACATGGAACAACAGACTGGTTCCAAATAAGAAAAGGAGTACATCAAGGCTTTATATTGTCACCCTGCTTATTTAACTTATATGCAGAGTACATCTGAGAAATACTGGGCTGGATGAAGCACAAGCTGGAGTCAGGACTGCTGGGAGAAATATCAATAACCTCAGATATGCAGATGACCCCACCCTAATGGCAGAAAGTGAAGAACTAAAGAGCCTCATGATGAAAGTGAAAGAGGAGAGTGAAAAAGTTGGCATAAACCTCAACATTCAGAAAACTAAGATCATGGCATCCAGTCCCATCATTTCATGGCAAATAGATGGGGAAATAGTGGAAACAGTGGCTGACTTTATTTTTGTGGGCTCCAAAATCACTGCAGATGGTGATTGCAGCAATGAAAGTAAAAGACGCTTATTCCTTGGAAGAAAAGTTATGACTAACCTAGACAGCATATTGAAAAGCAGAGACATTACTTTGCCAACAAAGGTCCATCTAGACAAGGCTATGGTTTTTCCAGTAGTCATGTATGGATGTAAGAGTTGAACTGTAAAGCTGAATGCCAAAGAATTGACGCTTTTGAACTGTGGTGTTGGAGAGGACTCTTAAGAGGTCCTTGGACTGCAAGGAGATCCAACCACTCCATCCTAAAGGAGATCAGTTCTGGGTATTCATTGGAAGGACTGATGTTGAAGCTGAAGCTCCAATACTTTGGCCACGTGATGTGAAGAGCTGACTCATTGGAAAAGACCCTGATGCTGGGAAGGACTGGGGGCAGGAGAAGGCGACGACAGAGGATGAGATGGTTGGATGGCATCACCAGCTCCTTGGACATGGGTTTGGGTGGACACTGGGAGTTGGTGATGGACAGGGAAGCCTGGCGTGCTGTGATTCATGGGGTTGCAAAGAGTCGGATACGACTGAGCAACTGACCTGATTCTAGACCTTCGCACATTTTTAAATTGGGTTATCTTTTTTTTTCCCAATGTTTTTATTTATTTATTTGGCTGCACTGGGTCTTGATTGTGGCATGTGGGATCTAGTTCCCTCACCACGCATTGAACCCAGGCCCCTTCCATTGGGAGCACTGAGTCTTAACCACTGGACCAGCAGGGAAGTCCCTGAGTTATCTTTTTATTATTGAGTTATGTGTTCTAGATAGTAGACCCTTATGTGATTTGAGAATATTTTCTGTCATTCGCTTTCATGATGCTGTCCTTTGTTGTTACAGGGTTTTAATCAAGTCCAGTTTATTGATTTTTTTTTAGTGACATGTTTGAGAAACTGCCGAATTCAAGGCCACCAAGATTTACCCATGTGTTTTCTTCTAGATGTTTTGCCATTTTAATTCTTATATTTAGATCTCTGACCCATTTCAGGTTAATCCTTTGTGTGTGGTGTGAGGTAGGGGTCCAGCTTCATTTTTTTGCACGTGGCTGTCTACTTGTCCCAGCAGCAAAGTCTGTTCTTTCCCTGGTGAATCTTCCCAGCACACTTGTTGGCTGTACTCATATTAATGTGTCACTGATAATTCTACTTCAGTGATTTTTGTGTTAGCACCATTGACTTTACGTGCTTGACCCTCAGTCCATTGCTGCGAGTTATCAAAAGAAATCATACTGAGTCTGAGGTACTTGTTTTAACGTTGGGTTAAAATTCATAGTATCATTTGCTTTGTATTGCATGGGATGAAGACTTAATGTCACATTTTTTCTGGAGGAAGTAAAAAGTGAACTAATCTGAAGAGTGATTTCACTTTACGGCTATTAATTTGTATTAGTATCTAATCCCATTCTCTGTAATGGCTTTTATAAGGGGGTAGTTTTTGGACCAGTTGTGCTGAGGTCCTCTCAGGATGCTGTTACTGACACTCTACAGCTCCTGGCTCTGGCCTCCATGCTGTAGAGCTCAGCGCTTTCCTCCAGGGTGGATGGAAGCAGAGAGCGTTTCCTCAGAGCCCACCCAGATGCAGCTGCCGTGTCATCACTGTCTACAGCAGGGGCTAGTAATAATAAGCAAAGCATTATCATAGATCAACAGTGACTCCACTTTCAAAATGTCTCCAAGAGTCAGTGATCGGAACAGCAACTGCATTCTTCCAGTTCCATCCTTCTGAAACCTCTGCAACTCTGGGCACAAAGAAGTCTGGCTGGGCAGTGACGTCTTTTCCTCCCCACTGTGGAAACTCTTGTAGGTTTACAGGAAATGTTCGACCTGCACAAGACTCCCGTGGAGTGTTTAGGAAATTAATGTAAAAGGCTGTTGCATTGAGAACAACCTCTTTTTACCTTTGTAGTGAATTTTCTCCCGTGAAGAACATCACAGGCCCCAGATTTAATTGCCAGTTACCAGGCAGTCGTTGTCCCAGGCAGCCGCGCAGACCCTTCCTGGCCCGCCTCCTTCTTGCCTCTAGGCTTGTTTTGCTGAACAGAGAACGGTTCCACCCGACCCCCAAACTAATAAAGAACTTCCAAGTCCCTTGACAGCTGGCTGTCAGTGTTGTAGTTTTATGTGCTGGAATAGCATTTCTGACATAACTGACCCACTTTTCTCTTGTTTTGAAAAACTTTTTTAAAAAAAACTAGTCTATCCTTGTCTGCATGAACCCTTCCCTAAGGAGCTATAGGCAATCCCCGAGAGACTTGTAGAGTCAGATGCATCCCAGGGAAAGCTGAGCAGCTCGGTTGGCTCTTCACAAGAGCCTCACTGGACAGGGGCTGTTTTAGAGGGAGTGGTGGCGCTGCCCTTTTATTTCACCTTCTTGTGTCCCTGCCAGGCAACGAGGACTCTGACATTGACATCCAGGAGGACGATGAATCCGACAGTGAGCTGGAAGAGAGACGGCTGTCCAAGCTGCGGACAGCCATGGAGGTGCTCATGCAAGGTGCCCAGCCTCACTCGCTCACCCCCTGCCCTGTGCCCGGGCCCAGGAAACTGCAGCCGGGCTGTGCTCGGGGCTGTTGGGTTTCCAGGCCCGTAAGCACCCTGCCCTGTTGTTTATCAGGATTTTGCTCTTAAACTAGACCACTAGATGCCTAGTGGTCATCTTTGCTGCTGATACTCTTACCTTTGGTCCCAAGAAAAGCCAGACTTGTAGATTGGTGCTTCTCACAGAGGCCACTGTGAGAAACATACTATCTCCACCAAGGAGCTGAATTCTTTCCTTTTTGGGTCCAAACTGGTCTCAATGCAATTACATCCTTTATGGTCTGAGAATTAATGTACAGATAAGGGACCTACACGAGCATCTCTGCTGGTAAAACCTGGGGCCTTCGTCATGTCCCACTCCCCCACCCTACAGGGGTCGGGCTTGGGGCTGAGTCCTTGTAAATTGCCTTTCCATACATGTACACAGCACAGGCAAACACACATATATATACCCATCACACACATACACACGTCACTGGGGGCCTTTCTCAGCCTTCAGGGGAGTGCAACTCTCCACCTCTACCTGGGAAGGATGGCTCTTGAGTTTTTGCAGAAATGACATGTAGATGACAGTGACTTCCCGAGGAGGAGTGGAGAACCACTTTGGTAATGATGTTGTTTTGAAGGATAAATCAGAATGACACTCTTTTTTTTTTAACTTTTTGAATCACAGATGTGGATCCCAGTACAAGTGACATTGGCCCACAAAGCGAGAACTTGTCTCTTCAGCAGAGAGCGCACTCCTATGTATTCTAGTAATGGGGTTCAGTGGTTTTTTTCTCCAGGACATTTCTAGGATGCATGTTTATTTTTCCGGTCCATGACTCATGCTCAGATTTCATGGCCCTTTTCCTCTTTTCCGAAGTGGAAATGCGGAAGATCTGTTACTGTTATACTTCTGAGTAGCTGGATGCTCCTCCTAAGTCAATTTTTTAGTATGAATTCTTCTTCCCACTTTCCTAAAAGAAAGCAGATCTTGGTGTCCACTTCCTGCCTCATGGTTCTCATGCTGTGTTCCCACTTCTTTTTCTCAGGACAACCCAGCAAGCGCGTCGTGGGCACGATGCAGGGTGGAGACACGGACGATGATGTGAGTCCTGACCAGCCCCTTGAGCAGCCCTGGTCTTGGTGGTCCTGGGCCAGCCTCGTAGACTAGGTTGACCAGGGAGCTGAGTGCATCTCACCAATTTAGTACAAGGAGCTGCTTCTCAGCCTGGCTCGTTGCTGGGTCTCTGGCAGAGCTTGGCCTCCCAGAGAGCTGACCTCTCATCTTTGCTTGTTGATGGCTCATTTCTTTGCTTTTCAAATGAACATGCTTGCCCTACTTTTGTTTTTTCCTTCTCATTGTTCTTTCCATTCTTGCTTTCCAAAGATGGAAGCAGCACCAGCTCTCTTAGGTAAATCCAAGACTTCCAGCTCCAAGAAGCAGGTTGGTTTTCTTTTTTGCCTCATCCATTTGTGTATGTGTGAGCTGCACAGGGCCAGCAGAGAACCTCCCCCAAGAGTGACGTGCAGTATCCGGGGCAGGAAGCCACGTATGTGGTTTCCACAGTGAGTGGTGGAGTTACCTAGAGGTCCCTGTGTTAATGAGGAGGAGGGGTGGAGGCTGAGCCAAGAGACAAGAAAGGTCGTCAGGCTCTGAACCGTATCCTAGAAAAAAAGAGCTGCTGTTGAGGGCTGGGGTCAAGATCAGCTCCATTCTTGGGAGGGGACATAGAAGGCAGGCTCTCCTGAGACGAGGGCCTAGAGAGGCTGTGACATCAGGCTGCCGGCGCCCTCAGCATTGTTGAATGAATAACGGGACCAGTGGAATGGAGTCTGGTTGTTGGGGCTGCACCATTCATTGCTCTGAACCTGCTTCTTTGTTGAGTCCCTGGCAGGGCTGTGAGGCCCAAGAGGTGAAGGGTGATTGGATTGATGGAGTCTAAGACCTTCTGTCCATGTGAATGCCACGTGTGTCTGGAGTATGGCACTAGCACCCTCACACAGAGCCTAGGCGATATTCTTCTACGAAAGATCCACTGGTTGGGTCCCAGCAGTGTGGCCTGGGGAGCACTGTCTGGCCCCCCTTATGATTTGCTTGATCATTGGTATAGCTTTCTATTTTTCTGAGCGATCACCTTATTTGTAGTTTCAAGTCTCCTCTGTGCCTATTGCTGCTTTTTGATTTCGAGGAGGCTGTTTCCATGCAACACCTTGGGTCTGTTCTTCACCTGTTCACTCATTCATTCGCCAGGTCCTTGTTGAGTGCTGGTTACGTCCCAGGCACCGCTAGGGGTTGGGGAATACAGCAGTGAACAGAACCAGTTCCCTGCCTCCATGACGCTTATAGTCTAATGGTCATCAAACAGATAGATCAGGGGTCATTGTGGTAAGAAAAATAAAGCAGGTTCAGGGAAAAGAGTGACAGGGATGAGGGTTCTGCCTGAGTGGTAGGGGGAGGGTTGAGCTTGGGAGGGGCTGTGAGGAATTGGCTGGAGGGCATTTGCAGGGGTCTGATTCATGAGCGAGAGTGGCAGTAGCAGCAGACTGTTGAGAAGTGGTGTTTCTAAGGTGAGAACCATCAGGTTTTGTTAGTTGGACATGAAATGTTAGAAGTGCCCTGTTGTGCTCATTGGCTGAAAGTGTAGTGTTCGTTTCCCAAGGAAGGCAGACCTCAGGACGGGGCCTGGAGAGCAGACATGAGGTCTGGTTTGGTCATTCTCGGAGTCAGTCACCTGCTAGGCCTCCACATACTGGTGATGAGAAGCCAGTTGTATTCAGGTCTGGACTTAAGATCTGAGCTGGAGATTGAATTTGGGGGAACCTCCTTAAGACCACCGTGAGGGGGGGGACATGATTGCTTGGGGAGGGAAGTAGAGAGGAAGAGCGGAGGCCCGAGCCAGCTCTGTATCACAGCAGTCAGGGAGGGAGAGCGGGTCTGCATGCTTGGCTGAGAAGATTCGAGAGTGAGGGTGGTCAGCACAGAAGAGGGTCTCAGGGGAGGAGCAGGCTGGTGTTCGGGTCACAGAAGGATGGAGAATTAATGACCTGTAAGATCTGAGTCCATTGACTGTTTCAGTCTTGGGGGCCTTGATGGGAGAGCGTGGCTGGAGGGTGCTGAGAAGGCAGAGAGCAGGGCCTGTGTGAGCTCAGAACTCGTTCAGGGGTTTGCGGTGAGGCCACAGGAGAGCAGGGCTGAGTAGCTGCGGAGGAGGATGGGTTGCATGTTGGGGTGTTCTGTGTTTTGAAACAGAGGGAAATTGTGCATTGGTGGGAATGGTCTTTGTAGAGTGACCAACCATTCTGGTTTCCCCAGGGGTACAGGACCTGCAGTTTGAAAAAGCTGGCTGAGTTGGTGACCCTCATCCAGATGATGAGAGAGAGCGAGAATGTTTCTTTTATTTTGCTGCTTACACCCAGTTCCTGAGTGGCTTTCCATCCAAAAGCCAAAGCAAGCCCCCCCACCTCTCTCCAAGCCCCTGTCCTCCTGACTGCCTGCTCTGACGGGGGGCGGGCGGGGGAGCCCTGGGCCTTCACGAGTAGATCCATGCTGCTCCTGAGACAGAAGCAGGAAAGCACCTCAGGCACCAGCCTCAGCTCACATGCTGGTGTGTAAGGACACACTTATGTATGTGCTACTGTCCCAGCCAGCAGTCTGTAGACCCTGGCCCTGGTCTTGTGCCCCACAGTCTGACCGCTTCTCTTTCAAGCTCTCCCTTCTCGTAGGTTTTGCTGGTTATTGAGCTGCTAGTGAAAAAGCAAGGTAGGGTCTCTGCTGACGTGATCTCAGCAACCAGAGGGGCCCCTCAGCTGTACTCACTCTCTCTCCTGCAGGAAGACTCGGAGGACAGTGAGATTGACATGGAGGATGACGAAGAAGACGACGATCTGGAAGATGAGAGCATGGCGCTCTCACCAGCCAGGCCCAGTCGGAGAGGCCGGAAACCTGAGCCCCTGGACGAGAGTGACAGTGACTTCTGACCTTCTTGCCAAGGGACCCAGGCAGATTAATACCCTCAGATTTGTAGGGAAAGGGGAAATTAAGGAGGCAGAAGGAAAGAGGCATCTGTTAGATATGCCAGCTGGACTTGTTCTTAATGAAGCAAAGCCTGTTTCGACTTTAGTCTCCTAGGTGTTGCTCACACACTCCAAAGCTTAAACAAGAACTGGAGCCAGCCCCACGGAGGATTTTTTTTTTTTGGCCTTTTCTATCTCCTAAAACTTGGGAGATGCATTTCTTCCTAGTGATTTGCACATCCACAGGGCAAAAACTTTTGAAAAATAACAGCCAACACCATGTAAGTCTTGGCTGTTATTTTTGTCACACTTTTTCTCTGGAAGTCAGTGGGACCTTCCCAGACCTAGGGCTGAAACTGGGCACAGGACTCATCTCAGGAACTGGAGGGCAGTCAGGACATTTACGTTGTATCAGGTTTTGATTCTAGGCTTTAATTCACTCTACAGTCTTATTTTCCTTCTGCACATTCACAATACCAAGCTTTAAATGTATTTTACTAACTAAAGTTTTCTGAAAGAAAGTAGCTAATTCAGATGAAAACCAGCTTTCCTTGAAAATCAGGCAGTAGAGAGTTGCTCCAGGTCATGCACACTTCATTTTCTCTCAGAAGGCTGATGTTCCTCCTTAGGAAGGAGGACATTAAGGGAAAAGTGTTGGTATGTATTCAGGTTTCTGACTTAAAAAAATAAAACATACTGAATTTGATAGAATAGCACTAGAAGAATTTCCCTTTGTGAAGCGAGAAGTGACAGGTATGTGGATTTTGCTTTGCTTTGGTTTTGTTAATACAGAGAACAAGCAAAGAGGAGTTTTTGTTTACTTTTCAATTATAAAGTCAGAAGACTTGTGAAGTTCTTTATCTCAATAAATGTATTTTACACCATATTTTTATACTATTAAGTTTTATTTGAAAGTATAATTATTTGTACCTATAACATATAAATACTTCTTCAAGAAAAGTTCATGGATTATTACTGGACATGTGAATTTTAGGAGACTATGATAATTATTTCTGACTTTGCTTTTTTCCTCTGTCTTTCCCTAAATTTTACATAAGAGATTACTCTTTTTTTTGTAAACATTCAGCGTTCACTTAATTCACCAAAAATTTGAGCTATCCCATCTTTGATAAGCTGACTGGGGAGTGAGTGTGTTGGGAGTCACGTGAACCTACTTGGAAGCCATGGCTTTTAAGCACAAGTTGCATCTTCCTGAATGTTACAGCTATGGTTTAGCTGAATCTGACCTGACTTCTGTTTTAAAAAACAGAAAATGTATTTGTTTCCCTCATGTAACATGGGAACCCTGCCTAAGCCACAGAAGATGTGTCCAACTATTTCTAGGTAATTGTGTCCCAGAATGAAGCTCAAGAATATTTTAAGAAATATAAAAATCATCAGTCAGTCCCCAACAAGAGAAAGTTTTCAATGTCTGGCATCAAAAATTAACAGGTGTAAGAAAAGTCAAGAAATGACCCAGAAATGCCAGTCAATTAGTGGAAAAGGACAGATAATTATGACTGTATTCCATATACTCAGACAACAGAGGAAAGTGTGAGCAGGCTGTGAGATGTGGAAGATGGAAAGTCTCTAGACTTTCATAGCTACTAGAGGTTTAAAAACCAAGAGGGAAACTATGCACACTGATATTGAGAGCAGATTAGATGCTGCAGAAGAAAACATTACTGACCCTGAAGACACAGGGCATGTTTGTCCAATATGGAATACAAAAATGACCCCCTAAGTCCCATTGTGTTGGTATCCATTTATTGCCTCAGCTTCAAATTCACCTTTTGGCCTGCTTTATGCTTGTGTAGCTGTTGCTTGTCAGTCTCCTTGGGAGGAAAGCTATGACAAACCTTAACTGTATCAAAAAGCAAAGACATAACTTTGCTGACAAAAGTCCAAATAGTCAAGGCTGTGGTCTTTTCAGTAGTCTTGTATGGATGTGAGAGTTGGGCCATAAAGAAGGCAGGGCACTGAAGAATTGGCACTTTCAAACTGGTGCTGGAGAAGACTCTTGAGAGTCCTTTGGACAGCAATGAGATCAAACTAGTCAATCCTAAAAGAAATCCACTCTGAATACTCATTGGAAGGACTGATGCTGAAGCTCCAATACTTTGGCCATCTGATGCAAATAGCCGACTCATTGGAAAAGACCCTGATGCTGGGGAAGATTGAGGGCAGAAGAAGGAGGGCAACAGAAGATGAGATAGTTGGATAGCATCACCAATTCAATGGACATGAACTTGGGCAAACTCTGGGAGATGGTGAGGGACAGGGACGTCTGCCATGCTGCAGTCTATGGGGTCGCAAAGAACGGGACACCACTTGGTGACTGAACAACGTGTTAAGCCTGGTCAGAAGGATGCTTGAGAGACTTCGAAGGAGGGAGGGGGCTCTCCTTCCAATTCTAGTGTGGCTTGCGTTGAGTTCCCTGGAGAGTACATTTTGGCCCCTGAGGTTTTTACAGTGCTAGTTTCCTGCCAGTCACAGCTGTCTCCAGCATTTGACTGCTGTGACTCTTGTCCATCACATTCTCAACTCAGCCAGAAACAGTGCAAACCAGAAGACAGTATAGCAACCTCTTGAAAGTGCTGAAAGAAAAGACTGTCATTCTGGAATTCTATACCCAGAAAAAATACCTTTCAGAACCAGTAATCTAGTGAAGATTATACAAGACTTATTAGCAAATGTCCTTGCCTTCCAAATAATGTTATTTATAGCTGATTCTTTCCCCTCTAGTCTTGGATCCAATCAAAGCTCTTAAGTTGTTAAGACTCTTTAATAAAACAGTTGCAGACTTTTGTACTTTTCACGATGTTGACAATTTTTAAGAGGTCATGCTAGTTTTTCCCAGAATACCCCACAATTCGGATTTTCTCTGACTGTTCCTTCATGATTAGATTCAGGTAAACACTTTTGGCAGGAATAGTACATCAGTGTAGAGAAAGCAATGGCAACCCACTCCAGTACTCTTGCCTGGAGAATCCCATGGACAGAGGATCCTGGTGAGCTGCAGTCCATGGGGTCGCTAAGAGTCTGACACGACTGAGTGACTTCACTTTCACGCATTGGAGAAGGAACTGGCAACCCACTCCAGTGTTCTTGCCTGGAGAGTCCCAGGGACTGGGGAGCCTGGTGGGCCGCCATCTATGGGGTCACACAGAGTTGGACATGACTGAAGTGACTTAGCAGCAGCAGCAGTACATCAGTGACATGTCCTTCTCAGCCATCACGCTAGGGGCACAGGGTGTCCATTTTCCCCATCATCAGTGATGTGAAGTTTCATCACTTTGCCAAGGTGACATTTGCAAAATGTCAATTTGAAAAAAAAATTATTATACCAGCATATTCTTGTTTTTATTTTTTAGCTTGTGGGATCTTAGTTTCCATGTCCAGAGATCTAACCCATGCCCCCCTGATTGGGAGTGCAGAGTCTTAACCTCTGGAATGCCAAGGAAGTCCTCAAAATGTCTCCATTTTTATGGAAGCTTTGTAAATACCTCTCTGTGGGGTGATACTCAGAGACTGTATGACTTTCTTCCTTAATAGTATTTCATTCATGGTTATACCATCCAATGATGTTTTTTGCCCAAATACTCAATTTTAAAGAAACATTTGGAACGATAGCTCCTGTTCAAATTTAAAAGTGATAATTATAACTTCCATAACTGTTTTCCTTGGTTATGTAGTTGAAGAACCCCTGATGTTCATTTGGAGTATTTTTCCTTTCAACACTGAAAGACATCTGAAGGAGTTTATGCCATGTGGAAGCTCAGCTCTCTTGCTCTCATGGGGAAGCTGTAGCTGCAGAAGTGCTTTGGGGAATCTAATGCAGAAAGATAGTATGAAGACATTGATATTTAACATGCTATTGATAACCAACATGCCAGATTCCAAGTGACATACAGTGGACATAATCTCTGTCTTTGAAAGATTTTGTAATGGGTGAAAGATGACAGAAACCTTGGAGAACTTTTTTTTTGTCTCTGCTTCGGAATCCTATAATTAAAGCCTTCCTTTCTCTTCAAAATTTTTTTCCTGATTTTTCCATATGACTCTAAAGATCGTACTCCTATAGCCTTTTCTTCTTGAAAAAAAGATGTTCCCTCTGTCACTAATGCCAAATTGACACTCTTAATACACTTATGGGCTTGAAGATGGCAGTTCATTTCAGAGTGAGGGAGTGATTTTATCCAGGGCAGTGGAAAAGGGCAGTCAGATAAGAAAAGGTAAGGGCATATTAAAGACCCCAGGATATATATAGGCGCTGACTGGCTTCTTGCTGAGCTCTGAGGCCTGTCTCTGAGTCCCTTGGCAGAAGACCATCTCTTCTCTATGCTGTAGTGGAGTGTCCGTCTCTCCTCTGCCTGGACTGACCCTGGACCAGGAGAGGGGCTCATATCCTCTTCTGGAAGCACCTTTCCTGCCTCCTTGCAGACCAGCTCTCTTGGAGGTCAACATCATTCCCAGACCACAGGAAGGCACCCTTGAGAAATGGTCCTTTTGTTGGAAAGCTTTCAGCTGTGTGTTTACCGGATCTACCAGGAACTTGTTTTGCTCACATTTCCACAGTGCACAAGGGAGCATTTGTCTTGATAGCCTCCGAGATCATCCTGGCACCAGACTCTCCAATGTGGTTTCCCTGGAGACTGGAAGAGAAGGATCAGTTCAGGGCTTGAGAAACTGGCTGGAGGCCTGAAGGTCCTCATCAGTAAGGAGCAAGTGGTCACTACCTGAAATGCTAAACCCAGGTGAAGCTTTCAGGCTTCCACCGTCCCTCCCATGGACGAGGCTCCAAATGGCCCCCTTGTATACAGAGTTCCCTGTGGAGCTACTGGGGGCCTGGGGTCAGCTGGCTCCGGGATTCAGAGGGGAGGTAGGCCTGACCTGGAAGCACTTCCAAGGGTGAACCAAGCTGGTGGGAAAGGGCAGGTGCTGCTGAGCCCCACTCACTTGATGTGCTGGAGCCCGTGGTTTCCAGCCAGTGCGGTGGCAACGCATATCGCCCCCTCCATTCCCAAGGAATTCTCTTGAAGACTAAGTCAGAGAAGAGATGGAGATGCCACAGTGAGCCCTTCAGGACAGAAGGACATGCCCAGGAAGCAGCAAAGCACTCCGTTGGAGGGACCCATCTGGGCCTCATTGGTCCACAGGTGCCATAGCAAGAGCCAAGTGGCATTTAACCCCGAGACCCAAGTCTGCAAGCAGCCAGGTTGTCTTGTGCAGATGCCACGGAGGACATGTGACCGAAAAATGCAGAAGGGAACAAACCCATCCACAGTACTGACTAATAATCACTGTATAGTGGCAGCTATTTATATTTTGAAGGGAGCAGCTATAGCGGAAAGCAAGTATTATGCTATAGGGAGAGTCTAGAAGAGAAGCCGGCTGCCCTGAGGCGCGGGTAGGTCTGTGCAGCCACTCACTTGAGTCTCCGGAGGCTGGAATTGACCTTGAGAGCATTCGCCAGGGCTTTGGCTCCAGCCACCCCGATGGTGTTCCCTCTTAAGCTGTTGAGAATGATGGGACCCCTGAGGCACAATCTCAGGCACAGTGACAGCTGAGAGGGGAGCCCGGCACCCCTTCAGGTGAGCATGGACTCAGCAACCGTGGGGGTGAGCTTGCTCCCCTCGCTCCAGGGCACAGAACAGGGGCTGGCTCTGGGGAGCAGGACGTGGGGAGGAGTGAGGCCAGCCCCAGCTGGTGGTCTGTTGGAGCCCGCATCCTCTGTTTTTATTCCAAAGAAAGAGGGGCGAAGACCAGAGAGGCAGCGCTCCACCCGGAGGTGCACATGCCCTGGAACCCCAGCTCTGCAGGAGCAGCGAGGACCAGACTTGCCCGAGAGCCCCACGGAGCTTGGGGTGGAGCGCGAATCTTCTCACAGGCTGGGTCTGTGGCCACTGCCCCCTCCCCAGGGCCCCTAAACGGCCTGGGGACATGGCAAGGCTATGGAGAAGAGGACCCACGAGTGACCCTCGGGAAAAGAGGGTGACGGGGGGTTGGAGAGGCCAGGGCTTCTTGATCTCTGTGAAGGTATTGAAGTGATCTGGGAGTTTCCACATACATGTCCTCCTTCCACTTATGATCACTCTGAGTCAACAGCTTGACTTCCTGGGCAAGAGGCTGTAGCCAGAGACTGGAATACTTACTCTAGAATCTCCAAGGTTCTGTTTACAGCCAGCGCCTCCCCGAGTGCCTGGGCCCCCGGAGCACCAATGGAGGCCACCTGGAGACTGTTAAGAGGAGATGCAGTCAATGCAGATGGGCAGCCTGCAGCCCTTAAACCCACTGGCCCAGCTCCATCCGTGTCCACCCTTCATCTCCACCACCGCCTTGACCTAAGGCCGAAACTGGTGAAATGGCGCTGAAAGTTGTTGGCCTGTGGTGTGTCCAAAGAATGCTGCATCTCCTGCCCACACTGATGCCAGGCAGAGATCTGGACACAGGAAGTGCAGGTGTTCTGAAAAGTTGGGGGGACACCCCTGGAACCCTTAGTTCTTACTTTTTAGATGTCTGATGTCCTAGTCACTAATATTAAGAAAGTCAAACCCACCTGCCTTGCCTGGGAAACAGGGATGTTGAGTGTGGAAAGATGGCTAAGGGCCAGCTGTGCACGTCAGGACTTACTAGAGAGCAGTGAGGACTGTGTTCACCTTCAGCGCACTGGCCACCGCAGAGGCACCTTCATCCCCAATGGCATTCTCCTGTAAACTGAACGCAGAGCCTGACCTCTGGGTGCACGGGACCCGAGCCAACACTCTGGCAGGACATGCTGAGCTTGGGCCTTCTGGATTTAAATCAGCACACACCCCATAGTAGATGATCTCTGGGGATCATTGCACCTCTCGTGTGGCCACTGCCCCATGGCCGCCTAATGACCGTGCATGGTGGTCTGGAGTCTGCATGAGTCTGGACCACCAGGCAAAACAGAAACGGACACATGGAAATACTGTCCGCAAGAAACTGGTGCGATCAAAGCCATCCTGAAAATCAAAGCCCCCAGTCCTTGAGCCATTCTTGCTGGTCAGTGTTTTACAGCTTTTTTTGTTTTTTCTCTTTTCCTTCCACATTGGAGGAAAGTGGCAGGCCCTGGAGCAATAAATAACTGAGTTTAGTTCAAGTGGACATTGGCACGTTTGAGGGGGCAGTTTGCATTGACAATTTTAGCAAACATTTAAGTGCCTTGGGGACCAGCAAGCCCCATTCTGGCCTCTTGGGACTCAGGTTGGGGAAGCTGTGAGATGAGAGTCACCAAGTGTGAGGTGCCCTCCCAGCGTGATCACAGAGGCTGCTCAGCAGAAATAGGTCTAGACCAAGCCCGCGGGTGAGAGATGGGGGCAGGCCTGGCACATCCAAGGAGCCCAGAGGAATTGGGTCCAGTTGCTGGGGTGTAGTGTGAGGCCCCAGGGGTGCAGAGGAAGCAGAACTTCTGGGGCCTGGGAGCCACACTGAGGGCTGGGCCTCACTCTGCAGGCACTGGGCAGCCAGCTAAACTTGGCCAGGATGGGGACAGATGGACATGTGGGAGAGATCTTTGGCCAGCAGTGTGAGAGGAGGGACTGGATGTGGAGGCCGCGGTGGTGAGGCAGGGGAGTGACGCTAGCGGCCTGGACAGCAGCTGTGTGGATGGTGGGGGCTGGATGGAATGTTGGGAGGAGAAGCGACAGGACTTGGAGATGAGCTGCGGTGGGAAGTGAGAAGGACGGTGATGTTTCTAGCTTGCACAGTTGGTGGCCAGAACCCCTCACACGGTGAGGAACCAAGAAGCAGGCTTGTTGGGGAGGTAAACTGGGTCCACCTAGGGGCAAGTGGAGTGGGCAATGGACACGGGGGTCTGAAGCTCAAGAGAGAGGTCTGAGCTGTAGATGTGGGTGCCTCCAGGACTTTGAAGGGGATTGGAACCCTGGCTGAGGAGGAGCTTCTAGAAAGAGACATCATTGAGGGGAAGATGACCCAGGACAGGACCCTGAGGAATAGCATGTTCAGAGCCAAACAGAAGGACCGGCCAGACAGGGTGTATATTGGATGCTGTGGGAGCACGAAAAGCAGCTGAAGCTCGAAGGTTAAATACAGAGTGAGCACCTCACTCAGCAGTTCTGCTCCCAGAAGTGCACAAGAGAGAACTAAAAGCAGGTATCCACACGCAGAAACCTGCGCATGAACATTCACAGCGGTGTTACTCATAATAGCCCAGAAGTGGAAACAACCCAAATGTGCATCAGCAGCTGAGTGGATAAGCATCATGTCTGTCCAGGCAGTGGAGTAGTATTTACTCATAAAAAGGGATGGAGCCCTGATACAGGCTACAGTGTGGGTGGACCTTGACACCGTTACACTAGATGAAAGACAGGAGTCAGAGAGATCACATAGTCTATGACTTAAGTTTTGTGAAATGTCCAGTATAAGCAAGTCCATAGAGACTGTAGATTAGTGTTTGTCAGGTCTAGGGGACTGGGGAGGAAGTGGAGAGTGTGTGCTGATGAGCATGAGGTTTCTCATGGGGTGACGAAGGGTTCAAAAATAGATTTTAGTGATGGTTACCCAGCTCTGTAAATATACTAGAAACCAGTGACTTGTACACCTTAAAGAGTGCATTATATCTCAGCAAAGCTGTTATTTTGTAAAAAAAAAAAAAATTATATATATATACAACACCAAGTCAGATGGAAACATGCTCTCTGGCCCTAGAGCAGAGGAGGCTGTGTGCTGAGGGCAGGAGCCCCGGTGGGCACCAGGGTAACTGACTCTGCACCTCCCACCCCGTTGGAGGCTCCACTTACTCGAGGCTGGTCAGGCTCATGTTGAGCTGTAGTGCTTGTCCCAGGGCCTTGGCAGCGCCGGCCTGGATGAAGTTCCACTGCAGGCTGGGCAGACACACACACACATGACCACATGCCCAGGTCAGAGCCAGGAGGTCCTGGGAGCTCCAGAAAGAAGGGGCTTCTCCCAGGAGAGTGACCAGAGGGGGTGGGACCCTTGGGGATGGGATCCTGGCCAGGGTGGGCAGGACTCCTGCAGCCCTCCCCCAGGCTGGTCCCAGGGGGTCAGCATGCACTCTGGTCAGTGGAGGGGCCTCTGCATGGAGCGTGTGACACACAGCACAGTGTGGGCGCCCACCTCCCACCCCTGGCCTCTGCATGGATCGGCCCCAGGAAGCACAGCAGGGAGCCAGGCACAACTGCTGAGGCCGTGCCAGGGGCGGGGACCCTGAGCCCGACTTGGCCTCCCACCTCCCCTGGTTTGAGTGGGGCCCCGCAGCTCTGGGAGGACAGGGCTGGGTGGGGTCTCCGTGGACTCACTGAAGGGATGTGAGGGCACGGTTTTCTCTCATTGCCTCTGCGATGGCCTGGGCACCCTTGTCGTGGAGTAGGTTGGCTGTCAGGCTGGGCAGAGGGGAGCAGGCGAGTGAGCCGGAGCCGGCAGTGCAGCCCCCGTCCTTGCTCCCTGGGGATCCAGACCACACCCCTATCCCCAACCCCACCCCAGGGCTGCATCTTGTCCGCTGGGATTGCCGGGCTCAGGCTCTCGGGGCACTTTAACGTGCTCCCGGGCGCCGCGCCTGCCACATGTCCTGGGGGTGGGCAGGGGGCAGGCTCTGCTTGGTGGGCCTCCATGACTGGTCACCTGCCAGGAGGTGGCAGAGCTGCCTGGTGACTCACTCACTCCTGGCCCCCTGTGCTGGGAGCACTCCCTCCCACTTGCTCCTATATTGTTGCAGGGGTGCAGGCTCAGGGCAGGGCGACTGTCACCACTCACTCCATCCTTGTGTGATTTGCAACATCAGAGGGGGGCTTGTGTCAGGGTCACCGCCAGGTCTCTTGGCCACTCCTCCCAACCATGTCCTTCTCCCAAGGGCCTGCTCATCAGTCCCAGCCTGTGGTGGGCAGGGCCCCCAGTGGCATGAGAGAGCCTTAGGAAGCCCAGCCTGTCCCCTCACGTACTCCAGGCTCTTCAGGGTGCTGTTGGTGCAGAGGGCGCGCGCCAGATCCTGGGCTCCCTCTGGGCTGATGGAATTTTCTCGAAGGCTGAGGAAAGAGACTACCCTGAGCTGCTGATGGACGGGGAGGCCTTTGGTGGGGTCAGGAGGGGGGTGCGGCATCTAGGTGCTCATGCTGTTTAGAAGCCAGGAACCCCAGGTAGACGCTGGGTAGAGGCGGGAAGAGCCTGCTCCAGGAAGCCCCCCTCTCAAGGCTTGCCACCCTTGCCTGTCCCAGGACTGGCCGCAGTAGGACAGACATTGCAGGAGGAAGAGGATAAGATGCCAGGACTCTGAGGTGTGAGGGGAGGGGCAGGCCGGTGGCTTGCCCTCAGGAAGCAGGCAGCAGACCCAGCCCGCTCCTCCCATCCCCATGAGCGGGGGCGCAGGGGACCAGGCTTCAGTGCCAAGCTGCCAACCGCGGCTCTTCCCCCTCCCAGGCCCTCGGGGTGGGGGTGGGAGTGGGGGCTTCTCAGCACCAGCCTTTCCCTCCTTGTCCCAGAGTCCCTTCAGACCCCCAGCCAAAGGAATGGAGGGAAGGGCAGGAACTTACTTGAGGCTGAGGAGCGTCTGGTTGGCGCAGAGGGCCCCCATCAGTGCTGCCACTCCCGGGTCGCTGATGGAGTTGCTTTGCAGGCTGCAAACAGGACAGTGTGCACTGGGCGTGGCCGCCTCAGGACCCAGAGGGAGTCGAGCTTGGGTCAGGGCACTGAGTCCAGCAGGGAGTTGGGGGCCCTGTGCCACCCCCATGCCCTCCTCATCCCTCATTCCTTTCCCATGCCCTTGGGTCCAGCCCCTGCCAGCTGAGGGCAGGTGGGTCCACCACAACCAGTGCTGGAGTTTGGACGTCACCTTGATTTGGGCAGCTCTGTGCAACTTCTGAGGGGACGTGTGTCTGCAGCCCCCAGAGAAAGCGGCACAGCCAGAATGTCCCCACTCCCCACCACGGCCCCCCGAGCCAGCCCCCCACCCACAGCCACCTAGACCAGCTTCTAAAGGGCACTCAGTGCTTGTCACTCTGAGAACTCCAGACCAACACCAACTTACTGTCCAGGGAGAGGGAGCTGGCAGGGTGGGCTGGAGGGAGAGACATTCGGAGCACAGAGGGCTGACTGATAGCCCTCCACCAGGACTGCCCCCCCATGCTGGCCAGGGAACCTGGGCGGGGCATCACCCTCTGCCCACAGTCACCCCCTGGGGACTCACTCCAGGCTCTGCAGGCCCTGGTTCACCATCAGGGCCTCCGCCAGGGCCTTGGCACCTCCATCGCCAATGCTGTTACTGGAGAACCTGCAAGAGAAGGGACGTAGGTGGAGCTGCCTGGTGGGGTGAGGCCAGGGGGGTCAGAGTCCAGGAGCCCTCCAGGGAAGGGCTGTCTCTGGTCTCAAGGGTGCCCAGTACACAGTTTCTTCTGCCTGAGGCCAGCTGGCAGGTAGCCTTTGTAAGAGATCAAGGTAGCAGTGTCCTTCTCGACTCCTTGACGGGGGCAGGGCCAACCCTTCAGCGAGAGGCATTTGTGATCTTTATATGAAGGTGGCTGGGATGGCAGTAAAGGTGAGGCTGAGACAGTTGGAGCTCACTCCTTCCTGGGAATCTGGATCTCCATTCTCCTGGCTCAGGGTTTTGGAGTCCAAAACCAGCTATCTAGTACCCACGCATTCAATTTTCATTCATCCATCCACTCACCCATCATCCATCCACCCATCCATCTACTGACTCATCCACCCACCCACCCATCCATCCATCTATTCATCTACCCACTGAGCCATCCATCATCCATCCATCCATTTACCCATCCTGTGCTCACAAATATTTGTGATAAGCTGGGCATTGTGCCAGGCATGAAGGGTACCAGTCTGGCCCTTCTGCATTTCTCACATGAGCTCCTTCAGACTCCTGTTTTGCTTCAGAGCATCTGCTATCCGCTGGGTTCCCACTGGCCCGATGGAGTTCTTCTGCAGGCTGAAGGAGAGGGGTCCTTCAGTAAAGCTGGCCACAGGCATTCCCAGGCCAAGGACATTCTGGTTCAAGTTTGCCGCAGCATCAGGGCAGGGTCTCCAGGAAAGGTCCTTGGATTGTTGCCAAAATGTTGCTAATAGACTGATGGAATTATGTGAAGAGTTAAGAGGCTATAGGTGGGGGCTTCCCTGGTGGTTGAGTTGTAAATAACCCTGCTGCCAATGCAGGGATGTGGGTATGATCCCTGGGTCAGGAAGATCCCCTGGAGAAGGGCATGGCAACCCACTCCAGTATTCTTGCCTGGAGAATCCCATGGACAGAGGAGCCTAGCGGGCTGCAGTCTATGGGGTTGCAAAAGAGTCAGACATGACTTAGCAACTAAACAACAAAAAAAGGCAAGGGCAGTTGGGCCTTCCCTTGAGGGACCAGAAAGCAGTGACCAGCAGATACTGTTAATATCCATCAACCTCCAAACTGGAGACTTTTTGAAGACTTCTACATACAAGTCCCACTGGCCCCTCACTGACCAGCCTTCTCAACACTCAGCAGTACGCCCCCATTCAGACCAACCAGCAGCCTGCCCCCAACCCTACAGTCCTCCTGAGGGCAGACCCTGGCTTAGGCTACTCATCTGCAGAAGCTACTTCCTCTCACACTAAATCTGGAGGAGGAAGATGCTACAGGAGGGCCCCTGCGTTCATCCTAGAAGTACAGGCAGGCCAGGACCTCATCTGTATGAGGCTAACCATAGTCTAAACAAAATGGAACTTTCCTTGGCTCCAAAAGCGGGGGCATGGGGGTCGGGGGAGAAGGGAAACCCTCTCCTCCCTTAGAGTATTTCCTTGAGGAAACTAGGGATTATAAATCCTTTCTCTGTCCCTTTGAGAGTATGTAAATCTTTTTAAGAGCTATTAATAGAAGTTAGCCTCTTGCCAGGAACGTCTTTGGTAAGGGCCTCTGTGCCACCTCTTTGAACCCTGCACATCAAGGAGGAGAACACACTCGCTCCAGCTGTAAGTGTCTGCTTGCCATAAAGACAGGAGTTTTCATTTTCCTGGGCATGAAGGCAGGAGGCAGGCACAGACGGCTCCCCCTCCCAAATGTCAGGCAAATTTAGGATAAACTAAGTATGACAAACAATGCTATTCCAGTTCTCTTGTTTGAGGATGAGCTGTGGTTTTTCTTGAAAACCCGCATGTAAAGGGTTGTGTCTGCTCAGCTGTGGGAAAGGGTGAGATTCCTTTCTGTCTCTGCCATCCCACTGGCAGATCACCTTGGATGCTCACTGCAGGCTAGCTGAGTGCTCACTCCAGTAATTAAGCTGTTTCGTACTTTTCTGCATTTGTGGAGAGGATTTCCCATGTTTGCGGGAGGCTCTGTTTGTAATTATTCCCCCAACACCCGTTCTCCGGAAAAGCAATGGACGTCAGATTTTCCAGGGGCCATGCAGATGGCTCAGAAAGCCTCCAGGCCTTGTCCCATGCACCCCTCTGTGCAGGAAACAGAGAGGCCCTTGGGGAAGGAGAAGAGAGGAGAGAAAACCGTTCTCTGCCAGCCAGCATGCCCACTCACTGCAGCACGGAGAGGGTCCGGTTGGCAACCAAGGCCTCAGCCATGGACCTGGCACCGTCGTCCCTGATCCTGTTGCTCTGGAGGCTGTGGAGGCAAGGATGGGCATCACTGGTGGAGCCCAGGAAGGCACCCAGCAGGCCCTCACCTCGCACACCCAAGAAGTGGGGGAGCTGGCCCTTCCCACCGCTGATCTGGCCTCAGGGTTTCCTTGGGTTCTCCAGGCACCTGCCTGCTGGCTGTGGACAAGGAGCCCCTGATAACTGGACCACAAGGTCATCAATAGTCTGAATTACAGCTGAAACATAGCATCCAGGTGTTGGTGAGGATGTGGAGAAATTGGAGCCCTCATCTCGGTTGCTGGTAGGAACATCAGACGGTGTGGCCTCTGAGGAAAGCAGCCTGGCTGTTTCCTCAAAAGGTTAAACATAGGGTCACCTGTGACCCAGCAGATCCCACTGCTATATATGCACCCGGAAAAACTGATAAAAGGTCCTCAAATGCTTGTACACAGATGTGTACAGCACAATAGCCAATAGGTGGAAATAACCCATGTCCAACAACTGATAAATGGATAAACAAATCGTGGTCCATGTAATAGAATATTATTCAGCCTTAAAATAGAATGAAATGCACATGCTTCGACATGGATGAACCTTGAAAACATTCCACCAGGTGTAAGAAGATAGGCACAAAAAGTCTTACTGTTTGATTCCGTTTACATGAAATCTTCAGACAGAAAGCAGATTGGTGGTTGCCAGGGGCTGAGGGGAGAGGGGGGCATGGGAAGTAATTGCTGATGGGTAGAGGGACTCCTTTTAGGGGGATGTGTTGATGGGTAGAGGGGCTCCTTTAAGGGGGATGTAAATACTTAGGAACTAGATCGAGGTGTTGGTTGCAGAACTGTGACTGTACTAGATGCCATTCAACTGTACACTCCAAAATGGTAAATTTTATGTGAATTTTGCCTCAGTAAAAAGTAAATGAACAAAACAGACTGATAGTACGCACTCAACTAAGGATGGATACAACCACTGGCCCCTAAAAGGAGCCCAGCAAACCTCAGCAAACCATGGGAGCCATCTGGAAGATGGGATTTCAGTATCTTGGAAGACACCTCAGGGGTCATCCTGATGCCATGGCCTTGGGGACTTCCCACTCATGGAGACGAGAACTTTTCCTCGTAGATTATTTTGCCTGTCAGACCTCCATGTACCTCTCCCCCTCTTCTCCTCCCTTCCCAGTTCGGACCCTGAACACAGGTGTAGGGCAGAACTGGACTTAGCAGCTTGCTCAGCACACAGGATGCCCTGGCACCCACTGGATGGGAGCCAGTATCTTGTGGCTGCTGTTGGGAATTACCTCCCGCTCCACCGGTGGCACCTGAGGAGATGGTTTTCTGAGCCACCTCCTGGGGGCAGAGAGGCAGCAAGCAGGTGACACGTACCTCAGAGAGGCCAGGGTGCGGTTAATCTTCAGAGCATCTGCCAGTGCCTTGGCCCCCTGAGGTCCGATGGAGTTACTGCGGAGACTGGAGGAGGAAGAGAAAGGACCAGTTATCTAGTTCCCAGGAAGGGAAGGCAGAACAGAAGTTACTCAGACCTTTAAATCCACCCTCCTCAAAGAGAATGTGCCAGGGTTTGTTGTGTTAGTTGCTCAGTCATGTCCGACTCTTTGTGACTCCGTGGACTGCAGCCCGCCAGGCTCCTCTGTCCATGGGGTTCTCCAGGCAAGAATACTGGAGTGGGTTGCCATGCCCTTCTCCAGGGGATCTTCCTGAACCAGGGATTGAACCTGGGTCTCCTGCATCGCAGGTGGACTCTTTACTGTCTGAGCTACCAGGGAAGCCCTGTTTGGTGGGACTGGGGCAGAGATCTTTGTTTAGGTAAATGAGGAAGGCATTCCCTATGACAGCCCCACACGA
Source organism: Antilocapra americana (assembly GCA_007570785.1). Taxonomy (NCBI): domain Eukaryota; kingdom Metazoa; phylum Chordata; class Mammalia; order Artiodactyla; family Antilocapridae; genus Antilocapra; species Antilocapra americana. The sequence continues at coordinate 14,650,217 of ML664186.1, read as the reverse complement.
AGAGGAGAAGAAAGCAGGGTCCGATGGACTAGGGGGCTTGGGCTGAGTGTGGAGAGGAGATGAGGACGCCAGGTTCAAGGCCAATACTCTGGTGCTTCCATGAGCGAGTCCCAGCAGCCAAGCAGGAGCCAAGACTTGGCTGGCTCAGCTGCCCTGTCTTTCCAGCCCACCCTGGGGAGAGTGTTGCCTCAGGGGCTTCACATGATGGCTCACAGGCTCCCCCCATCCCAGTGGTGAGGGTCCTACTTACTCCAGAGTGGTCAGGCTTCTGTTGACGAGGAGAGATCTGGCCAGAGCTTTGGCCCCTTTGTTACTGATCTGGTTCTCAGCCAAGCTGCCCGAAGAGAAGGAGAGGGTGCTTAATGTGGGTCTGTCACCTCCTCACCTCTTCTGTAACTCCAGGCCTGTGATGCAAACCTGTCAGCCACCATAGCATCATCAGGGCCTGGATGCAGGTGGAATCCAGATGAGCCAGGCCCAGCAGATGGGCAGGGTAGGGCCAGAGTGGGCGGACAGACCCTCACATTAGCAGAGGGCCCCATGTGTGTGTGCTCAGTTACTTCAGTTACCTCTATGCAACCCTATGGACTGCAGCCCGCCAGGCTCCTCTGTCCATGGGGTTCTCCAGGCAAGAATACTGGAGTGGGTTGCCATGACCTCCTCCAGGGGATCTTCTCAACACAGGGATCAAATCTTTGTCTCATCATGTGTCCTGCACTGGCAGGCGGGTTCTTTACCACTAGCACCACCTGGGAAGCCCAGCAGAGGGCCCCAGGGAGAAGTTTGACCAGAATCAACAGCTTCTACACAAACAGTGCAGCAGAGAGGATGGGCAATTACTGGAGACTCCAGCCAGGGCGTGCTGGAGAACCAACCCTCAGGAAAAAGCAAAATAACAAAAGCCCTGAATTGTTGCATTGGCTAATTTCCATGGTGCAAATACTCCCACCGTAGCCAATTTCTAGCACTGTCAACATGTAAAAATTCCTGAAAACATAACAGTCAGCTCTCATGAATTAATGGCTGAACTTGTGACTCCAGCACACCCTTGGCCCCTGTCCTTTCTCTAAAGCAAGAAAGGAAAATGGTTGAGTTATGAAGCTGACTTTAGCAAAATGTACATCTCTATCTACCTTGAAAGGGTGTACCCTGGACACACTGAGGAGTGGTTCAGAGGACCCCTGAACCCCTACTCTTTACCTTCCTCAGGCACAAAGGTATCTGTCCAAGGTCACACAGAGCTCGTCACTATCCTTAATGACTTACTTTAGGTCTGGACTCAGTCTATATTTTTGTCTTTTTAGATAAAGATTTCAAAAGCTGGAAGCTTATGTGAGGCTTATGAAAAGTTAGTCTCTGAGTCTTATTTTCTCTAAATTCACTTCCCTAGTTCTCCCAAAGCCAGCTGCTGGTCATCACATCAATTCAAATCAGGTGTTATTTATAGGAGAGATTTCATGAGCCTATAGATCTGTTCTGCAGTTAGTATATTAACTGTCATCTAATTAGAATATTAAATATGTGATGTTTAAAATTGTAATTAATATGAATTTTTTAAATTTAAAAGTTTGGATTTTATTTAAAGATGTAATCCTGTGCTCAGAATACCATCTGAGGGCAGACTCTGAGAGGAATGTAGAGTGAATCGGGCCTGACAGTACATCTGCACATATAGTATTGGGGAAAATGGTTCTGTATCTATGGTAGCATCTGACCCTCACCATATTCTTTCTCTCTTCTTACAAGTGAGGTACCTGGGCCTCTGGAACTTTCTGGAATGGGTGGAAACAAGCAATCCGCACCTTGAGCCAAACACCCCGAAGGTACGTCTCTTGGAAAGCATCACAGGCCACTTGAGCAGAAAGGAAGATGTGAAAAGAGCCCCAGATCCTGCGAGACAGGTCAGCACCCTGTGCGGGGTCTCCTGGGTCTGTGTTACCTGATCCTCTGAATGCGACAGTCTTTCCCACTCAGCACGCTGCCCAGCAGCTCCATCACGGGGTCCTGGAATTGGTTGGTGTCCAGCCTGGTCAGGAGGAACAGCGGTAGTGAGCAGTCCTACCACTGCCCGTTGGCAGGTGGGATGAGGCCCCTGGCAGCGGAGTGGGCACTGAGCTCAGACACCTAGGCTGAGACCCTCCGCCTCCCCCTCCTCTCCATCCCAGCAAAGCCCCCACCGAGCGGCTCAGAGATCTGTGCCAGGATACCTGTGTGCTCAGAGTTCTCCCACTAGGCGACTTGGGAGGTTCAGTGGCATAAACAGTGGATTTCTGACCTGCAGGGCTGTCTTTCCTGCAGCCCCCACACTGTGTGTGTCGGTAGGACCCCAGCTGCCCTTCTTTAAGGACTGTAGAAGCTACTCTGAGGTCCCCAGTGGCCCTGGTCCTCCAGCTTTCCCCTCCCCACCACCGAAATCCAGAGAGTGGACAGAGGAAGACGGGCTGAGGGTGGAGTGAATGGGTGTGGCCTCTGTCAGCACTGGGGTGGTATATGGGGTGTTGTAGGTCGAGTGGTGTCCCCCTATAAGATACACCAGTGTTTACAACCCCCCACCCCCATTCCTCAGGAATGCAATCTTCTTTGGAAATAGGGTCATTGCAGATAACGAGTGAGGATGAGGTCACAGTGCAGTGAGGTGGTCTATAACCAAGCGTGGGGACCAGTGTTCCCATGAGAGAGAGACATCTACGAGAAGACAGACACGGAGGAGACAGCCATGTGACCTCAGAGGCAGAGATTGCGTCTGCAAGCCAAGGACTGCCGGCAGACACCGTAGGCTGGGAAGGCCAGGGATGACCCACGGACCGTCCCTACAGGTTTCCCAGGGAGCACAGCCCTGCTGACCACGTCCTCTTAGACTCCAATCTCCACAACTGGGAGAGAAGAGGTTTCTGTCGTTTGAAGCTGCCGGTCGTGGTCCTTGGTGATGGCAGCCCCAGGACGGGATACAGTGGGGCGTGGGGGCGGGAGGAGCCCGCCCAGTCCTCACTGTACCCTCCTCCTGCCCACCCTGCGCTGCCCCTGCCCCCAGGGCCCACCTCAGGCTCTGGCAGTAGAGCAGCTGGGGCAGCAGGCTCTGGAGGACGCCCGGGCTGAGGCACAGGGGCAGGCTGGCATCCCGGGCGCAGACGTCGGACACCTGCAGGAAGTAAGCCAGGGCGACGCGGTGCGCAGGGCTGGTCAGCCTGGCTAGGCCCCCGCTGACCATGGCCTCCTCCACGCTGCGGGCCAGCTCGGTGTGCTGCAGCTCATGCAAACAGTGCAGGATGTTGATGGCCCGGGCGCAGACCGCCACGTCGGGGCGCAGACAGCCCTGCAGGAGCTCGGCCACCTGGGCCCGGTAGCCCTGGTGCTCGCCCTGGGTCAGCAGGGAGCCAGCCAGCAGTGCGTTGACCCTCGGGGACAAGAGGCCTGAGAGGAATCGCAGGAAGACGTCGAGCCGCCCGTCCTCTGCCTGCATGGCCCGGTGGGCCACGCTCCGGAAGTGCGTGAGGAAGCCCAGCCGGGGCCAGGACACACCGCCCTCAGTGAAGAGGTCAAAGATGGCCCTCTTGGAGGCGCTGCAGTAGTACGCGGCTGCCACGAACTCCTGCAGGGACAGGTGGGTGAAACAGTAGGCGGCCGCGGAGGCCAGAGTCTCCTCCCGCTGCAAGAAGCGGCCACACAGGGCCGTCTGTAGCAGCGCGAGGTCCACGCCCTGCACCTTCAGGTCGGGCTCGTAGAACACGTACTTCTTCCTGACCAGCCCGTGGAAGGCCAGCCGGCCCAGAGTGCCCACCAGCTTGCGGCTGCTGTGGGCCAGCTGCTCGATGCGGGGGCTCCCCTTGATCTTCTCCTGCCCTTCTCCGCCAAGGGCCATCCTGAAGTACCACGAGTACAGCTCACACAGGGTCCTCGGGGGCCACAGCTCGGCATCCAGGGGCCCCGGTCTGCTGCGGTGCAGGTGGCCCAGCGCTGCCCCCGCCAGCCGGCAGAAGGCTGGGACGGTGCACATGAGGTACAGGGCCTGGTCAGCCTGCACCTGACTCAGGACCCAGCCCGTGAGGACAGGGTCCTCAGGGAACATCTGCTCCAGACAGGTCTTGATCTCCTCCTCGCTGAAGCCCCGGATCTCGGTCATCCGGTCCACCAGGCCCCCCGGAATCTGGCCAGCCGCGCCAGGACGGGAGGTGATCCAGACAGACATTTCTGGGAAGAGGTTGCCCCGGATGATATTGGTGATGAGGTGGTCCACCTGGATCTCCTTCTTGGGGTCCATGCAGGCCACGGTGTTGGAGAAGTCCAGGGGCGTCTTACACTCGTCCAGGCCATCCAGGACCAGGAGGGCTTTGCTCAGCGCCTCTGACGCCAGGCCTGCCTCCCCAGTGTGCGGGAAGACGAAGCGGACAAGTCTGTCTGCAGACAGCTTCTCTTGGGTGTTGAGATCCCGGAAGGTCAGGGGTAGTACCAGCGAGAAATCCTTGCCCACCTGCCCCCGGGCCCAGAGGTGGACAAAGTTCCTCACCAGGGTGGTCTTGCCCACTCCGGCCACCCCGATGGTGATGGAGATGCGGGGGGGGATGGACACCCGCGACAGGGGCAGGAAGAGCCTATCCAGGGCGATGGTCTTGGCCGAGCCCCAGCCCCCGCGTGTGGCCTCTACCTGTGTGAAGTCGTGCTCCCTCAACTGCAGGTCCGTCAGGCCCTCCACCAGCAGGAGGCTGGTCAGCCTTGGGGAGGGGCTGCCCAGCTCGGGGCCGCCCCCGGTCCTGTTCAGCAGGGCCTCCCGGTGCCTCTGTATCCTCAAGTCTGCGGGACAGAGGCCATGGGGGAAGGTGGGAGAGGGGAAGGAGGAGGGGAGGGGAAAAAGGCCTGGGGATCCCCATCCATGGGCCTACCATTGCCGTGGGGCTTCAGCGGGCATTCTGGCGTCCTGCTGGGGGACTGCGGGGCCTGGGAGCCCTGACTGCCTTTCCCGGCCAGCAGGTCTACGAGGGCTTTCACCTGTTCGGCTGGGGAGCTGGCGCCATGGCCCTGGCCAGCCTCCCCGCCTGGGCGCAACTCCTGCTTCCTCATGGAGTCGGGGACTGCGGCCAGGGGCTGTGGAGAAAGGCCTGGGCCTGCTGCCTCTGTCGCCCTGCCCAGTGACCTGGGACAGGTGACCAGCCTCAGGGTCCTGGGTGGGATGAAGGCCCACCATTTCTCCCTCCTAGATGGCAGGCGGCCGGCCCTCGGTCTGGCCTCCCAGGACGGGTTTCAGGGCAGGGGTGTGGTTTGTTCCTGGGTGGCCACAGTAGGCCCTGCTGCCAGGAGTATCGCCAGGGGCAGGGGGCCTCGGGCTGGAGTCTGAGCTCTGCCACTTACTGTCTGTGTGACACTGGACAGGCCGCCTGAGCTCTCTGTGCCGTGGTGTCCTCATTTGTAACCTGGAAATGAAGCTAATTAGGAACAGGTCCACCTGCACGAAGGGACGGGTGGAAGAGGCCAACGTGGAAAGGCTGCGAGCGGTACATTTCCAGCCCCATGGCCCTCCAGAAAAGGCAGAGCCTGGAGACAGTGGCTGGCAGGGCTTTGGGGATGTAGGATGAGTTGGCGGAGCACAGAGGGTCGCCAAAGCACGGAAGCAACTGGGTGACGCTGCAGCGGTGTGTTCACGTCGCTGCACGTTTGTCCAAAGCTGCAGAGGGGACAACAGCACCACGAGCAATGCTGATACTGGGTCTGGACTCTGGGTGACCATGGTGTGTCGGTGTGGGTGACGACCGTAACCAACATGCCCCTCCGGTGGGGGAGGGTGTGTGTAGGTGGGCGGGGCGGGGAGAGGGAAATCTCTGTCTTTCCCACTCGGTTCTTTTGTGAACCTTAAAGTGCTCTATAAACTAAAGTCTGCTAATTTAAAAAGAAAGAAGGAGACGAAAGGGAGGGAGAACTGGTTCTCAGAGCAGCCACTCAGCTCCTTTTCTTTTGTGTCTTGCGTCCTGGGAAGCACAGGGCTCCTCCTGAACTGCAGGCAGCATGTTTTCCGCCGGGGACAGTGATGCGGGCCCTGAGAGGCAAAGCCCCAGCCACCCACGTTTGCTTTCCTCCCTGGAGTGGATCCCATGGCCAAGGCTGGCGGCCCCCATGTGCCCCTCCTTTAACTAAGGCGGACACCTGAGGACCCCTTCCTCACCTGCAGTGGGCAGGGTGTCCAGCCCTCGGCAGCCCCTCCAGCAGGGCCCCAGGCACTCAGCGGGCAGGGGTCGGCCATCCTTTGTCCACGGGTCTAGGAGAGTAAACAGGACGTGAGGCTGGGCAGAGGCTACACCTGCTGCCTTTGGTGGCAGTGACTCATTGAAACTGGTTGACCCACACCCTCTAGCCCTGGAGGTCTCTGGGTTATTTAAGAGAGATCCACTGGCTGTAGCCCCCAGGATCCAACACACTCCTCGATCTTGGATTTGAATTGGGCTTCCCAGGCATTTTAAGTTAAGATGGATCGTTCTACCTGGAAAATACTAGAAGAAGTTTGTGTGTGTGTGTGTTTAGTCCTATCCAACTCTTTGCGACCCAGCAGACTGGAGCCTGCCAGGCTCTTCTGTCCATGCGATTCTCCAGGCAAGAAGACTGGAGTGGGTTGCCATTTCCTCCTTCAGGGGATCTTCCCAGCCCAGGGATCAAATCCAAGTCTCTTGCATCTCCTGCATTGGCAGGCAGATTCTGTACCACTGAGCTGCTTGGGAAATGCAAAAGAAGCTTGGCAATAAATAAAACAGTATTTTCCAAGCATTCAGTTCATGGTGACACTGAAGAGTCAGTGCAGCAGACTTGAGGGAGATAATGTCCAACTGAGCTGAACTACTTTGGGACTTCAGAAATAGGCCAGGGCAAGGCCATGCTCCCTCTACTTCTCCAGGTCCCTTCTGGCCCTTTTATTTCATTTTTCTGAATGTTAGGACCAAGGGGAAAAGAAACTGGCTAGGATACCGGTTTAAGTTGTGTTAATGTGCACGGATTAATGGAGGTATTATTAAGGTTTTCCTTTAGGCCCTTTGCTAAGCTATAGTTTCTTTTATCTAGATCTTGCCAGTTTCTTCTTTGTGTCTAAGTGTTTTTAAATAATTCTCGTTGTTATGAATTTTGTTGGTGTCAAAGAAGACGATTAGTTTTCGTGTATTTTAATCTCATTATCCCATCCAGGTGTTAAGTATTCCTGGTAGTTTTCAGCGTTTTTCAGTTAACTCTCTTTAGGCTTTTGAGGGGCTTCCCTGGTGGCTCAGGGGTAAAGAATCCACCTGCAAATGCAGGAAACACGGGTTCCACCTGTGACCTGGGAAGATCCCACCTGCCGAGGAGCAACTAAGCCCGTGTGCCCATAGCTTTTGAGCTGTGCTCTAAACCTCTCAGACCTTGCCTCCTGACCCTTTGGTGAGTCACAACTACTGGACGCTTTGCTGCAACTGATAAAGCCTGTGACCCTAAGGGCCCTTGCTCTGCAACAAGAGAAGCCACCACAGTGAGAAGCCACAAGTGGAGAGTAGCCCTTTCTCACCATAACTAGAGAAGAGCCCAGGGGGAACAAAGACCCAGCACAGCCAAAAATAAATGAATTATAAACCAGAAAAAAAAATTCTCAGTTCTACTCAGGTGGACGGAACTGGAGCCTATTATCCAGAGTGAAGTAAGCCAGAAGGAAAAACAACAATACAGTATACTAACACATATATATATGGAATTTAGAAAGATGACAGCGAGAACCCAGCATGCGAGACAGCAAAAGGAACGCAGATGTATAGAACAGACTCGTGGACTTTGTGGAAGAGGGCAAGGGTGGGATGATATGGGAGAATGGCAGTGAAACATGTTAATTATCATATGTGAAATCAATCGCCAGCCCAGGATTGATGCTCTGGGCTGGTGCACCGAGATTGCCCAGGGGCAGGGAATCGGGAGGGAGGAGGGAGGGGGGTTCTGGAAGGGGAGCATATGTAAACCCATGGCGATTTCATGTCATTGTATGGCAAAACCAATAAAAAAAAAAATTCTACAACCAAAATAACCCTACAAAAGGAGTCTGCAAAACATGCTTGGGCATGCCTGGAAAGAGACGACAGGAACAGCATATAATGCTTAATGAAATGTATAAGGGACAGAACTGGGCTTTTATTTGAAACATGATCTTAATTTTGTTGCCAAATAAAATAAAACAAGTATGAAACAGGGGGGGAAAAATTCTCTTCAGGCTTTTGAATGACTACCATACAAATAATTTCATCTCTTCTCTAAAAGCATAACTCTGATTCTGAACACTTTCTCTGCATGGCCAAACCTCAGCGCTGCTGCCAGCAGTGTTGAAGGACAGCAGTTGTAGGCGGCATCCTTGTCCGACTCCTGACCCTCCCAGGAGTAGTTCTAGCCCAAACTGTTAGACCTGATGTTTGTGACCAGTTTATTTTATTTCTTTTTAACTAAAAGTTTCTGTTTATTTTTAAACTTCTTGGGCACACCGAGTGGCATGGGTGATCTTAGTGCCCCGACCAGGAATGGAACCCGTGCAATGGAATCTTCACTGCTGGACTGCCAAGGAAGTCCCTATGACCAGTTTCTAATTAGTTCTCCTCTTGGAAAAGATTCCTTCAATCCCTCATTTCTTCTTGCCATGCAGGTTGTCACTGTATAATACTTGTTGAAGGTTTATTGTGTTCCAGACCTTCTGTTAAGCACTGGACTCGTATAATTTCCTTATGGTCTATAACAATTCTTGTTGCCATTGTTTCTCCCGTTTTATAGATGAGGATACAGAGGTTCAGAGACGTTCAACGACTTTCCCTAGGGATGCACGACTGGGAAGCAGTTGAATTGGCCTAAAAACCATGGATTCACTGACAATGACACTTGTGCTGTATAATCTACCTGCTTCTTAAGGTATGTCTCCACATTTTAGAAAACTTTTAGGCTTGTCTGTTAAATGAGCAAATGACTTTTTAGTGGCATTGATCTAATCGCATGATTTATTATGCTTTCAGTCATTCATCCAGCCAGCAGATGTTTACTGGGGGCCTGATGTGTGTTGCAGGCACTGGTGATGTAACAGTGAACAGTTAGACCAAGTCCTTACCTTGTGAATGTGGTGGGGATGGAGATTAGTGACACAAGAAGAAAACAAGTGACTTAGGGAGGGCAGTTCTGATGGCAGCTAGTGCCTGAATAAAATAAACTATGTGAGTGATGGAGAGGATCAGGGTCCCAGGGGAGGGCAGGGGGAGTCCCCGTGGCCAGGGAACCACACATGAGCAGAGATCTGAAAGGTGGGAGAGAGTCATACAGAGAACCAGGAGACCAGCAGGCGCAAATCTCCTGCGTGTTAGAGCAGCAGGACAAGACCAGAGTGGACTCCCCTGGCGGTGCAGCCGTGAAAACTCTGTGCAGCCACTGCCGGTTGCTGGAGCATAGTCGGCGAGTGAGTGGGCTCACCACAGGGTCAGGAGGCAAGGTCAGAGGGCTTGAGACCTGGTCACTGTCCTCAGGAGTGTGGACGTATCTCAGTGTGTGTGAAGCCACGGAGGAAGTGCCGTGACTGATGTGCATCAGATCCTGCCTTTAAACTGTGAGCTGCACTTGTAGATTTCCTAACATCAAACCGAACTTGCATTCTTTTTTTTTTTTTTTAATATTTATTTGGTTGCTTTGGGTCTTTGTTGTGGCAAGAACTTGCATTCTTTTTTTTTTTAATTGACTAAATCTATACTTTGTTTTGGTTTCCATCATTTTTTTCTCCAGACTGTAAACTTTTCATTTTGTATTGGGGTATAGCCAGTTAACAATGTTGTGGTAGTTTGAGGTGAACAGGGAAGCGACTCAGCCATACATATGCCTGTATCCATTCTGCCCCAAACCCTGCTCCCATCCAGGCAGGCACATAACATCGATCAGAGTTCCCTGGTTATCCATTTTATAGTGGTGTGTACATGTCCATCTCAAACTCCCTAACTATCCCTTCCCCATATTTTCCCCAACAGAATTTGCATTCTTGAATATAATCTTCCATTATTATTAAGCTATGTATATAGCAGGGTGGGATAGCACAAAAATAGAATCATAAGTCAATAAAACATAATATAGGATCCAGGAACAAGTACATATTTATATTATTTATGTAGGAAGGGATTTGGTAGTGTAACAAAAATAATATTTCAAGTCAATGGATTTGGCCAGCCCATGAAAAAAATTTTTTTGAACTGTACGTCACATTGAACACAAAATTTCTCCTTTAGGTTTGAAGGACAGTTTTGCTGGTTTTAGGACTCTTGGTTGATAGTTCCTCTCTTTGAGCACTTTGAGCACTTTGAACACATCAGCCTACTCCTTTCTGGTCTCCAAAGTTTCTGGTGAGAAGTCTGCTGATAATCTTATTAAGGATCCCTTGTATGTGATGATTTGTTTCTCTCTTGCTGATTTCAAGATTCTTTTTGTTTTTTTGAAAGTTTGATTATAATGTGTCTTGATGTGGGTCTCTGAATTAATCTGACCTGGGGTTTGTTGAACTTCCCATATGTTTTACAGTGTATTTCTATGTGGGAAAAAAATCAATATGCAAAGCAGAATTATGATAGGATACTTAAAAAAAATAGGATACCATTTTTGTCTGGCTAGAGGATAGCTGGAAATATATGACAGTGGGATTAAGGACATGTTTCTTATTTTGTGAATTTCAATTGCTTAGATTTTGCTAACTTATATGTGTTGCTCTCCCCTCATTTAAAAAGATCCCTTATAGAATTATAAAAGTAAAACACTAAAATCATGTAAGTAATATAAAAGTAAGTAAGATATAAACCTTACTTCCACTCCTCAGGGATATTCTGGTTGATGGTTGCTTTTTTTTTTTTTTAATAAATTAGGTGCTAGTGCAATAGGGCAAATGAAAGAAAGAAAAGACATCAAAATTGGAAAAGGAAAAGATAAATGTATGTGATCACTGTTCATAGTTGACATGATTGTATATATTGAAAATCCAAAGGAATCTACGATAGAACTGTTAGAACAAATATACGAACTTCAGGTTTCTGGACACAAGATCAATACACAAAAAGGATCAGTTATATTTCTACTTACTGAGTAACACTCAAATCAAAAGTAAAAATTCTAAATGCTATAAAAATATCCAATATACAAGAATAAATCTAGCAAAAAATTTTCATTTTTTGCTCTACACTGAAAATTATAAAACAATTAAGAAGATCTAAAATTAGGGATTTGCTATGTTCATAGACCAAAAGATTTAATATTATTAAGATGTCTGTTTTTCCCAAATAGATTAATAGATTGACATCCCAATCAGAATCCTAGCAGGCTTTTTGGAGAGGGGGAAGAGAGGCAAGCTGATTGTAAAACATTAACAGAAAACCTTGAAATAGACAAGATCATTTTGAAGAAGAACAAAGCCTGAGGACTTATAGTACACAGTATCAAGACTTAGTATAGGGACTTCCCTGGTGGTCCAGTAGTTAAGAGTCCACCTGCCGATGCAGGGGAAATGGGCTCCATCTCTGGTCTGATAAGATCCCACATGCCATTGGGTAGATAAACCCATGTACCACAACTATTGAGCCCTCAAGCTGCAACAGGAGAAGCCAGCAGCGAGAAGCCCACCCACAGCAACTGGGGAGTAGCCCCCACTCATTGCAACTAGAGAAATCCTGCACACAGCAACAAAGACCCAGTGCAGCCAAAGTAAATAATTTTTTAAGAAACTTCTCTTAAAAAAAACAAAAAAAACACAAAACCTAGTATAGAGTTACAGATATTGGTACAAGGGCAGACAAATAGACCAGTGCAGTAGAACAGAGGGTCTAGAAACCGACCCACATATATACGATCACTTGGCCATATATGATCGCTGGGTTTATAACAGGGCTCCACTGCAGTTCAGTGGGGAAAGGGTGGTCCTTGCATTAAACTGTGCTGGCTAATGGGATATTCATGTGGGAAAAAGGAACCATGAGCCCTACCTCACACCATACAAAAAACATTAATTTAAGCTGGATCTAAATGTGAATGTTGACACAGTCAAGCCTTGGAAAAAACAAGGGAGAGCATCTTTATGAACTTGGCCTAGGTAAAGATTAAACAGGACACAAGATGCGCTAACCATGAAAGAAAAGAACAGTACTTTGGGATTCAGGAATATCTGAATAAAATAAAATCAGGAATATCTGCTTGTTAGAAGGCAGGATGAGAAAGAAAACCACTGACTAGGAGATGACACCCCAAACACATTAATCAATCAGTAAGGAACAAAAACCCAATGATAAAATGAGCCAAAACCTTGAAGAATATCACAAAAGAGAGTATCAGTAGTCATTTGAGAAATGCAAGTTAAGGTCACTCTGGAAAAATGTTTGTTAGTAATAAGGTTAAATATGCATATTTCTGTGAGCCAGTAATTTCCCCCTGAGGTATAAACCCGACAAAATTGAGTGATTATGTCCACCAAACCACAGACCAGAATATTTACAGCAGCTTTGTTCATAAAGTCCAAAAAAATTGGAAACAACCAATGTCCATCAACAAAAGAATGAGATTTTTTTTTAACGTTCATATAATGAAACCCTACATAATAAAGAAAAAGAATAAGCTACTGATATCCTCAACAATATGTCTGACTCTCACAGACATTGTGAGAGAAAGAAATCTGATGCGAAAAAGACACCCTCTGTGATTCCATTTGCAGGGAGTTTAAAATCAGGCCAGACCAATCTGAAAAGATAGAAAGGAATATAGTGGTCACCCTTGGAGGTGGTTCTGACTGGACGGGGGTGTGAGGGAGCCTTCAAGGTGCTGGGCACCTCTACCTATTAATTCGGACAGGGTCCACACAGGCGTACACATATGTAAAACTCCACTGAGCTCACTTTGAGCGTGCATGCGTAAGTTGCTTCAGGCGTGAGCTCTGTGTGACCCCATGTACTATAGCCCCCGAGGCTCCTCTGTCCATGGGATTCTCCAGGCAAGAGTACTGGAGTGGGGTGCCGTGCCCTCCTGCAGGGGTTCTTCCCCGACCCAGGAATCGAGCCAGTGCCTTTTATGTCTCCTGCATTGGCAGGTGGGTTCTTTATAGCTAGTGCCACCTGGGAAGCCCCAGGTATACTTTGCTGGCTAAGTTATACCTCAGTTTAGAGAAGGCTATGCTAGCAGCTATCTAAAAGTTCAAATATACATAAACCAAAACAAAGCAATGCTCCTGCAGCCTCTTCTTACATGAGCTGGGACACCCAGGCCTGTGTCCTGCGCTCAGTGTGATGTCAGGGTGTGTCCCAGGTTGAACACAGCCCTCTGCATTGGATGTCCAGGTGCACTCACCGGGTAACTGACTGTGCCCTGGTGGGGACGGGGTGGTGGCCAGGAGCACGCAGGACCATGTGGCAGAAGGGCCAGGCTCAGTGCCTCTAGGACATTATCTGGAGCACTGTATATTTTTTTTAATTTAAAAATTTTATTGTGGTAAAGGCCTGGTGGCTCAGTGGTAAGGAATCTGCTTGCAATGCAGGAGACCACCTACAGTGTAGGAGACCCAGATTCGATTCCCGTGTCAGAAAGATCCGCTGGAGAAGGGGATGGCAACCCACGCCAATATTCTTTCCTGGGAAATCCCATGTACAGAGAAGCCTGGAGAGCCTCAGTCCACGGGGTCCCAAAGAGTCAGACATGACTCAGCGACTAAACCACCACCACCAAAATGTACATAACATAAAATTTACTCTTTTAACCGTTTTTAAGCATTCGATTCAGTGGCACTGGGTACATTTAAAGTGTTGTGCAGCATCACTAACGTCCACCTCTAGAACTTCTCCATCTTCCCGAATGGAGACTCTGGCTCCCGTCCCTCATTCCCCAGCCCCTGGTCACCACCAGGCCACTTTCTATTCCTGCGAATCTGATGACTCTGGGTTCCTCATGTAAGTGGGATCATGCAGTGTATTTGGCCTTTTGCATCTGGCCTCTGTCACTGAGCATAATGTTTTCCAGGTTCATCCATGTTGTAACGTGTATTAGAATGTCTTTCCTTTTTAAGGCTATATCATATTCCATTTTATGGATGGACCACATTTGGTTTAGGCCTTCACCCGTTGGCAGATACTGGTTGTTTCCAGTTTTTGGCTCTTGTGAGTAATGCTGCTGTGAACAAGGGAGGACAGATGAGCATTTCGAGGCCCTACTTTCAGCTCTTCCGTGTGTCCACCCAGAAGTGGGGTGGCTGGATTACATGGCCATTCTCTGCAGCACTGTGTTAGAAAAGCCACTGCTTAGTCTGGCCACACAGAGACTTCACTGGTTTAGGGAAGAGCCCCTAGGTGGATGCATGGTAAACTGCTCAGATGATTCTAATGAGCAGGCAGAATGGAGAACCCCTGGGCCAGAGAGCAGTTAGGCAAGTGACAAAGAAGGGACAGTAGCAGGCAGGAGTGAGTGGGGAGGAAGAGGCCAGCAGCGTGTGCCTGGGAAAGTGAGGGGGTGAGCTCCCCCACTCTGGGTCCCGTTAGCCACCAGCACGGGGGCAGATACGCCCTCCTCAGACACCCATCCTTCTTGCCCCACTAAGCCTTGCCTAGGGTTGCCAGGTTTATAAAATTAAGATACAGGACACCTAGTGAAATTTTAGTTTCAGGTAAATGACAAGTAATTCTTATTTAAATTTTGTTTTTGTTTTTGGCTGTACCGTGCAGCATGCAGGGTCTGAGTTCCCTGACCAGGGTTCAAACCCATGCCACCACATTGGGAACACAGTCTTAACTGCTGGACCTCCAGGGAAGTCCCCAAATAATTCTTTTAGTATCTCTTATGTAATACTTGGGACATACTTATACTTAAAAAAAAAACACCTCATTGTTTTATCTGAGATTCAAAATTAATAGACTGTTCTGTCATCTGACACCCCTTCTCCGATAAGAGCCCCCCGCAACCTGGCCTCCACCTTTGGACCAGTAAGAACAGAGGAGGGGAACCCAGCAGGTGGCCCAGGAGCCACCCCACTTCCAGGACCTCCCGGGCCAGCAGCAGTGGCTGCTGAGGGGTGTTTGTTGCAGGGTGGCCTGTGATGACTAAAGGTGAGCCCCAGGGCTTGGGGAAGTAGGAGTCTGCACTGAGGGGACAGGGAGGAAGCCTGGGGCCCAGGAGCCTGGCCATGGGAGAGGACCCCAGGCCGACAGTCACCCTGGACCCGCTCCGTGGCGCCTCTTCTGAGAAGGAGTCTGTGGTTACTGTCCCTCTCGGGATGATGAGCCTCATCTCCATCCATGGGTGTGGCTGGGTGAGGCCCCTGCCGGCTGCTCACCCAACATGAGGGCAACATTTAGGAAGCAGGCTCTGGCTGACCGACCCCATCCCACCTGCACCACCTCCCTGGGTCCTCAGGACACTGGGCAGGTCTGGTGTTGTCCCCTCCATCTTAAGGAAGGAAGGGGGCTGCCAGGATGGGGCCCAGGTCTGCTGATTTCAAAGCTTAACCACTGGGCTGCCCTGCTCAGCATCACCTCTGCCTGCCTGCAGCGCTTTCCAGCTACTTCCTGCTCCTCCTGTCCTGTCGTTGGTACCTGGGGAGGTGGGCTTTGTCCCCTTCGTCCATGGTGGGCTGCCCTTGGGCATGTGTTCGTTTATCCACACTGTGATCTCGTCCTGCCCAGCAGCTCCCGGCACCTGCAGGGACCAGCTCTCTGCAGGGCAGCTCAGGCCTTAAGAGTCATGGTCCTTCCTGTCACCTGTCTCGTCTTCCTCCCCCATCCTGCAGTCGACTTACCTCCCGGGCCTCATTTCCCCAGGGAGGCTGAGACAGGGGGACTGGGGGTGCTCCATCCTGGCACTTCTGGGCTCTGCCCTGCTCCAGTGGACAGAGGCAGCTGGGCGGAGGGGAAGATGTCCTGGAAATCTCTGCAGCCAGTCAGCCAGGCCCCTCAGCCGACAGAATCCATCCAGGGTGGGAGTGAAGCCCCGTCCGGAGGGATTGGGCAGTGCTGACCGTGCAGGGCAGCGGGGACGTGGCCCGCCAGCTCCTGCCCTCCCCCGAGCCCGCCGGCTGTCACGGCAGCTGGGGCTCCTCACCTCTTCCTGTGCCGGGCCCCACCTCAACCCTCCTTCCTGTCTCATTTCAAAAGCCAACAAGCCTCACAGACAAATGAGTGAGCCATGGCTGCCTCGGGCCAGCTCTCTGGCTTCGTCATCACCCCGAAAGCCAGAGGCAGGGGTTGCTGCCAGGGCTTCTTCCGAGGACCAGGTGCCCCGGCAGACCTGATGCTCAGGGGAAAGCGGTCCGCCAAGGCTACAGAGGAGACAGGCTCACATCAGCAGACCTTTGCCTTTTGGGGGTGGTGGTGGTGGTAGGGCAACCAGGTGCATGCGGGGCGTTCAGTGATGTGCCCAAGGCCGCATGGCAGGCAGCCAACCTGGCCAGGGCTGGAGCCGCGTCCTCCCGCCCCAGACCACACGGTCACCCCTCCTCCCCCACCCCACCCTGCTTTCCTTCTCCCTAGAACCCAACAGGCACCTTTGCCCCACAGTCTCTTCCTGTCCAGGCTGTGGCGGTTCACTCAGGGCCCTGGAAGCGGACCTCAGCACACGTGCTGCCTCGATGGGGAAGGACGCAGCCCAGCGGGAATGTGAGAAAAGTTACAAAGGAGAAGAAATACAGGACATCCTCTGGTGACTCAGGGAGCAATCCACTCCATGGGAAGCCACCAGGAACAGCAGGTGACGTGGGGGCAGAGTGACGGGAGGGGGCCTCAGCTTCCCTCTGCGAGCAGGTGGAAGCCAGCGATGGTTGCAGAGCAGGAAGGTGGTCGACTTAGATGCCTGCAGCAGCTTCTGTGTGAGGGGAAGCGGGAGGGGCAGGGGGCATGTGTTGTCAAGAGCTGTGTGGGTGATGGAGGGGAGAGGGGAACCAGGGCAGCAGATCGGAAGTGCTTTGTACAGGGACACCCTCCTGGCCACCCTTCCCATCCCTCCCTCTCATGGGCCAGCCGGATGCTGGGGGCACACACAGTGGCTGCCCTCGAGGAGCCCCTGGGGCGCAGGAAGGCAGAGCGCAGACTAGCGGCTGCAACCTCATCCGGTGGTGCAGCCGAGGTGTCTGAGAGCAGGCGCCCACAGGATGTGGGACCCGCAGGGGCCTGAGGGTGCCTGTCATGCAGCAGAGGCCCGGAGGCCACTCTGCTCCTCCCTCTACCGTTCAGGATCCTGGGTGCGGGAGGAAACAGCAGCCTCTGTGGGGATCTCAGGATCACCCCAAGTAGGTACTGCCCCCCTACTTCTCTCCCCCAGCCCTCCCCACCCCTGAAGGGATGGCCCGTGGCCGGCAGGGCTGGACCCCAGGCTGCCTCCACGGGCTGCTCTGACAAGTTCGAGGCCCTCTCTTGGATTTCTTACAGGTGTTCGTGAGTTTGAGGTGGGTGTCTCCCATGGTGGTTCTCACTCTGGGGCTTTCCATCCATCTGGAGTTGTGGTCCACTGGATGGGCCCTTCCCAGCTTGGCCACAGCCTGAGGCTTCCTGCCTGCAGGAGCCTCTCTGGGGATGTGCAGGCCCCTGGGACCCCCTTGCCTGGGCCCCGCTCGAGCTGGGCTGTGGCCCTCCTTCAACTGCCATAAGTGGCCCTGTCCAGGCCGAGGCCAGGCCACGGGAAGTGGGGCCCCCTCGGGAGGTCACATCAGAGTGTGCGCAGCGTGGGCGACCTGTCGTTTCCTCCAAAGGGCGAATGTTCAGCTGCCTGGAGCTCAGTGTGCGTCCTTCCTGTGCTGGGTCCCCGCAGCAGAGCCTCTGCAGGCCAGCCGGGCCTCTGGCTCCCTGTGGGTGGTGGGAGAGGCCAGCTCCTCATCACTGGCTCCTTTTCAGCCAGTTAGCTGGACCTAGTCCCTCATGCCTGATTCGGGTCTAATTCTTTCAGAAAGTCATGCTGTCCCGGGCGCTGCCGGCTATCTGGATGTAGTGGTCTTTGCTGTAGTGGCTGGTTTAACTGCCTTTCCATGCGCTGCACTCAGTTCAGGCTGCGCCTTGAGCCTGGCCAGGCCCATTGCTGACTCCTGCTGGCCTCCAGGGATGCCCCAGCCAGACCACACAGGCCAGGGTCTTCAGGGTCTTTGGCCCCCAGGCCCACCTTCCCTGCCTTCACCAGCTGGTAGCTTTTTATCAACTTTAATCTCTCCCCCAATGCCTCCTTATCCACCTGGAGTTGGTAGTGTTATGGGAGTCGGGATGCCGTCTGAAGAGGGCGGCTCCCAAGACCCCCATCGCCGACCCCGGACTGTGCACCTGAGGCCGCAGGGCCCCCAGCCAGCCAGCGACCCAGGGGAGGAGCTCCCTCCTGACTTCATCTCGTTCCCTAACACAGCCCACGTGGAAGCAGGCCTCAGGCCCTTCATACAGGAAACACACTGTCGCTTCTTCGGTCTGATCAAGTGGGGATCTGAGCCCCGGCTTCTCTCTTGTCATCCGCCCCCGGGCAGCACACAGGGGGAAGGCTAGGTTCCCCTCTGCCTGGTCATGAGTCAGGACACACAGTACATGTTCCAGAAGCCCCATCTCACCTCCCCGAATGCTGCATGCCGCTGAAGCCCAGCTCACAAACCCCTCTTCCGGGAAGCTGTCCCTTTGGGCCACCCCAAGCACTGACCCTCACAGCTGGCACAGGACAGGTCTCCACTAGGTGACCAGGAGCGCTGGCCTGTTCCCACTTCTCCACAGGACCCAGCACCTGGGCCAGAGCAAGCTTCACAAACTCACCCCGTTAAAATGCAGATTCTGACCCAGAGGGACGGAGCCTGCAGGTAACAAACCAGCAGGGGAGCATGGAGGGCGGAGCTCAGTGCCTGCTGCAGACCCTTGACTGTGGGCGAGCGAGCGGGTGGCAGCATATGCATGAGGGAACGAACCTCTATTGGTAATAACCAGCAGGCCTGGGTTCCCGGAGATGCAGACACTGCGTGGGGGTGCTGGGGGCCCCTCCCCACAGCCTGTTGCTGGAGTGTGGCATCTAGAAGCTTTCTGTAAAGCCTTTATGTTTTTATTGCACATCATATAAAATGAACTGCACTGTACTTGAAACAGACAAGACATTCACAAGGACACAGAGACCAAACTTTTCTTCCTTTCCAGCCCTCACCTGCGTTCCGCAGCTGCCACATGCACTGGCAGAACCAAGTAACAAAGAACTGTTTATTTGGGGGCTTGCGCACCGTGCTGGCCTTCAGGACTGCCTGGTCTGGGGACTGCTGGTGACATTGCAGGTGTCCGGGCAGGCTGGGCCAGCAGAGCACCTGGGGCTGTGGACAGTCGATCTGCTGGTGGAGGCCCAAGTACTGAGAAGGAAGACAGGGCAGGGGCAGGCTGGACCTGTTGCCTGTCTCAGGACACGGACACTGGTGACTGGTGGATAGAGTGGAAGACACGCCCGACTCAGGCCTCACCCTGGCAGCTGGCGGTGGCCCATCAACCCTCCTGACACACATGGAGACAAACAGTGGGCACCAATGGAGGGGGCAGCTGGGCCCCAAATCCAGCAGACCACTCTGAGGACACTCCAGGATGTTGAAGGCAGGCTGTTCCAGGGCAGTCACTCACAGGGGGAGGGTATGGTCACAAGATCCAGAAGCACCGCGGGGGCCTGGCCTGTGGATGGACAGGGTCCGCAGGCCCTCAGAGGCTGTTGATGGCTGGGCCTGGGGAGCAAGGGGCAGGCCTGTTGGCTCTGCCCCTCTTCTTGCCCGCAGGCTGCCATCTCTTCCTCCCAAGCTTCTCCTTGCGGGTGGCAGCCGTGGTGAAGGTGATGCACTGGGTGTCCAGGAAGTCCAGCAGCTTCCCCGAGGCCACGCGGATACCCTGCTGCTTCAGCTCAGCCTGAAGCTCCGCCAGCTCGAGGGGCTGGTACAGCAGGACCTTGCGGTAGAGGGCCGGCTGGGAGAGGATATAGCGCCGCAAGGCCTCCTCTGTGGCCACTGCCTGGACGGCTGCCTGCGAGGTGCAGACCGCCTCTTCGCCCGCCTCCTCTTCTCCCACAGATTCCAAGGCTGCTCCAAACTCACAGGAAGAGCTGAAAAGCACCAGATGGTAACACCTTGCAACACCCCTTCTTTCCACCTCCACCCCAAGACCAGGAGCCTCTCTGAGGGCAGGAGTGTGTGCCTGCATCCCCTCCGAGCCCGGCACGTGGCAGGGACGACCCCGGGGCAGCAGGAAGCCCCAGGCTGCTGTCCTTGGCACTGTAGCCGCCGGCCTGAGCAGGACCATGCCCTCAGCCAGTATCTAATGCTGAGGGCAGCCGCACTAGGCTGGCTCCACTTATGGGCGAGCATATGGGAGCCCCAGAGGTCTGCCTGGGAGGCCCACAGGGAGCTGACCTTTAACCCCACCTCAGTCTCCTTTCGTCCAAACCCAGAAGGCAACTGGGATTTCTGAGTGTCGGCCATCAAGCCTTGCTTCTGCCAACTCTCGCGGCTCCCTGGTCACAGGACCCATGAAGCCACTGGCCCTGTTACCTCATCTGGTTACCTCTGTGAGCTGCAGGAGCTATCCCCGCTGTCCACAGAGGTGGCCGTGGATTCCTGGGAGCCCGGGAGCTGGGCGTCCCCACCAGGGTCCATAGGCTCCTCCTTGGCTGGTGACACGCTCAGGGCGGAGAGGCTGCCACCAGGCTGCTGCTTGCGATGTTGGGGGCCCTTGGTCTTGGCAGGGCCCTTGGACCTCTGGGTAATGCGGCCAGGAAGGGCCTCCAGCTGGGGGTGGCCAGCTGCCCTTGAAGTCTTAGAGGTCTGGGTGGGGGAGGTCTGGCTGCAAGAAGGCTCCAAGGGCAGCTGTGAGGACTGGCCCTCGTCCTCGGAGTCTGACCCCAGCGTCTGGTGAGTGTACTGGAATATCTCCTTCAGTTTCAGGACCATCTGGCGTTTGGGCAGAGGGCGGACCCCAAACCTGAATGGGGAAACAGGTTTGCACTTCAGAAAAGAGCAGTTATCAACAAATTAAACTGGTGGCATTGTGTATATGACTCTTAAATGCTTGACTCATGAGCCTTCGGAGCTTGGTATCCATCCTGAATAGCTACAGAGCAGACTCAGGGATATTCCAGAAGGGCCACACTCTGAGTTGTGAGTGGTGGGGTAGCAAGGACCTTCCTGGGGCCCAGGGTGAACAGTGGAATCACTGGAATGTGATAGTTGTGATGTTCTTTTAAAAAACTGGGTCTCCGGTCTCAGACTGTTGAGTCCCATTCCTACCCACATGGCGCATGGAAGCCTGTCCCCAGCGGGTGACCTGGAGGAGCATGTTTCTCAGCCCTGAGTCACATGGGGAACAGTAGGTGAAGAGCCAGGAGTCACCCACAGCCCCCACCAACCAGAGGCTCCTGCCACCAGAGCCCAGGGCGGACCCCTACGGCAGACCCTCCTGTTCCCCACTTCGCTGAGCCTGGACGCACATGGGAGGGAGGGTCTGCTCAGAACAAGCTTTCCAGAATGACACTGACCTGTCCAGCTCTTTCTTCAGCACTGGAGTCTCCATGATGGAGTACCTTGGCATTGGGGTTATGGGCACTTTCGGGGGCAAGTTCTTCTTCCGATCTGCACCTTCTGGACAGAAAAAAAGAAACACATTTCAGCAGGAGGGCCTCTTCTGACTCAAGTGTCACCCAGATGCTTTGCTTGAGCCGCCCTTGCTCTGGGAGAGCAGTGATGTCCACCCTTCCCTGCGTGACTCTGGCATCCTGTCTCCCCATGAGGAAGCATCACACGGCACACGGTGAAGGCCAGGGCTCCGTGGTGCTGACGCTGCTAGGGGCTCAAAGGCAGCTAAGCGGGGGCCAGGGGTCAGGCCGAAGGGTCAGTGGGGTGTCTGCTTATGGGGACAGGATTTATTTTCAGGTGATGATGCAAACATCCTGGTATCAGACAGTTGTGGAATATTGTATTAAAAGTACTGAATTGTACATGTGAAAGGGTGAATTTTATGGTATGTGAATAACATCTTAGTAATACTGTTTGTGTTTTTTTAATCAATATTTAAAAGACAACTTAGGGACAACTTAGGTACATCTGGACTTTGGTTCTTATCCTTTTTATGAGCATGGAGCTCTTTGAGACACCAATGAAAACAACAGGCTCGGTCTCCTGAAAAATGCACAAGGTTCTTTATATAATTTCAGAGAGTCTGTCACCCCTGTGAATCTCCCCTCAGATTTTAAGATCCCCTGGTCCCAAGTCTCCCAAAGTGGTTCTCACATGCCACCTGGGCACCTGTTAAAAATGCAAATTCTTGGTCACACCCCAGATCCCCTGAAGCAGCAGATCTGGGGTGGAACCTGGCCTGATTTTCTGTTGACATGAAAAGTCACGTAACTTTTTGTGTGTACCATTCGGTAGCACTCAGAACATTCACAGCGTTGTGCAGCCACCACCTTTCTTGCTCTAAAACATTTCATTCCCCAGAGGAAGCTCCATGCCGGTCTGTCCCTGTTCTCTGCCCTACAGCCCCTGGCGACCACTTGTCCACTTGCTGTCTCTGTGGACCTGTTCATCTGGACAGTTCGTAGGTGGAATCACACAACACGTGGCCTTTCGTGTCTGGCTTCTCTCCCTGAGCACCGTGTTGTCGAGGTCCATCTACGCTGTAGCCTGTGTCCGTGTTTCATTCCTTTGTATGGCTGAGGAATATGCCACTGTCTGGATGGACCACCTTTTATTCACTTATCCACGGATGGACATTTGCGTTGTTTCTACTTTTTGGCTGTTGTGAATAGTGCTGCTGTGAACATGAGTGTACAGGATGTGTTTGAGGCCTAATCTCAAGTCCTTTAAATGCTGGAGTGGAATGACCTGGTAATAATGGCAATTGTTTGACCACCTGAGGAGCCACACGTGTCTGCTCTTAAGATGAACCTGAAGGGCTTGTCACAGTCTCCCTGAAGTGCTGGTGAGGTATTCTGGAGTGGGGCCGCAGACAGGGGTCCTTAACAGGTTCCCGGGTGAGCGGCAGGACCCAGGCAGCTTTAGGGTGCCCCCACTTACTAGCTTAGGCAGTGTATGTGTGACAGCAGGCCTTTCCTCCCTGGCCATGGAGAAGGTCAGGCAGGCAGGGGGGGGCTGGCCGCCCCTCGCTGTCATCATCACGCTTCACGCCCCGCAGTATGAAACAAAGACAAACACCCTCCCACTGCTCACGTGGCATCCGTAACTCGGGTGACCTCTGGGTTCCATCTGTGCACGGCGTCTGGGGCAGAGGAAGAGCCTCTGAGGACCTCTGATCTTCTTCGTTCCAGTCATCCCACAGAGCTGAGTTCAGAAAGCTCTGGCGGTGGCTCCCAGGGGAGCCGGCCCCAGAGGACTTCTCTCGAGACTTCCTCCGGCCAGTGTAGCTCCCTCGGATGGGGGTGGTGCCCAGCAGTGCTGGAGAGCAGCAGTCCCTGCTGTCTGGGGCCCCCTCTGCCCTGCTGCTGGGGCTACTGGTGCTCAAGGGGCCCGTCCGCTCGAGGTTCAGGTGGTCAATGGGAATCGGTGAGAGGGGCTCCATGTGCCAACACCAGTCCTCGGCTGGAATCGGGGGGTCACCGTCGAGCAGGGGGCTGCTGCTCACCTGTTGGGAGGCTGCCTCCTGCTCGTCCTCACTGTCCTCCACCTCCACCACTTCACTCACAGGAGCCTGAGCTGCCAGGCTCCGCGCAGGAGGCAGGCATCTCGGGAGCTGCCCGGGGAGGTCCGTGAGGCCTCCTAAGACAGGACGGGGAGCCAGAGGAGAAGCACGTGGGTGCTGTCTGCGGCGGGGGCTGGATGGGCTCCTACAGACCTGCCTTCTACTGTCAGAGCTTCTAGGAGTGGCAGGGCCTGGGCGTGGGGACGACGTCTGGGGTACAATGACTGAAAACTTATTCGTGGCTTTGGGTTCGTCCCTGTTCTCTAACTGGGCCCTGGGCGTGGGCGGAGCCAGCAAGTCTGCTGAAGGCCTGGCCCCGAGGCCTGTGATCTGGGTCTGTGATGAACAGTCACAGCTCCTGCTGGCCAGTGGGGTGGCGGGCACCAGCCACGAGGTGTCCATGGTGCTGTCCTCGTCGGTGCTGGCCCCCAGCTGCCCCTCCACCTTCTGTGGCAGTGGGGCCTGGCTTCCTGGTGGGCTTTGGGGAGGCTCCTGCTCCGCGTCGAGGTCGATGATGGAAAACAGTTCAGAGGACTTGGCACTGACTTCCAGAACTTTCTTGTCTTCTGAGGGACTGTTCAGAAATGACTTCACTTTGGTTTTCTCCAACTCCAGCTCTTCATCTGAATCCAGTAACAGGATCACTTCATCTTCTCTGTTCATGCTGCAGAGAGAGGTCTGAGGCCTGGAGCTCCGGCAGCCAAGTCCTGACTGGGTTAGATCCATGGGTGGAGATTTTTTTGGGACAATCAGGACCCCTTTACCTCTGTGTTCCAATGCGGAACTACATTCCTTGTCTTTCTGGCCTAGGTCCTCATATGATGAGGGCAGGCGTCTGGCCCTCTTTGGCTTCGGTGATGAGTTCTGGGAGGCCACGCTGGAAGCTGTGCCCTGCAACTGGGGTATTGGTGGGGACAGGTCACTGTGGCGACGAGGGCGAGGACGTGGCTGGCGAGGACTCCGGCCTTGATGGGGCTGTGGTGGGAAGAAGCATGAGTGGGAGGGGGATGCCTGCTGGTGGGCAGGGGGATGGAAACCCTCTACCTCCCTTTCCCGGATGGTCCTGTTTCCTTCCTCCCGATTGCTCATCACCCGGGAGAGTTCAGGGTATCCAGCTTGAGGTGATGAAAAAGGCTGTTGATCGTTATCATCATCAACTGAGCAGAGAGGGGCGCTTTCCTGCCTCTCTGCCTGGTCCTGGGCAGGGTTGGAGGAGCAGGGAGGAGCCAGGGTTCCCTTTGGGGCCTCTGCTTTCTTTTCCCCGTCCAAAGCCTGGTCACTGGGGGACACGAGTGTGGACGGTCTTGTGTTTCCTCGTTTGGCCGGGGTCTCATCTCTTCCTTGCCTGGATGATTCCACCTGCTCTGCATTTTCTGGCTGTTCTTTATCCTGAACACGTGTGAGGATTTCCCCAGAAACCGGACTGTCCTTCCTGAGCAGGTCGGCTTCGTCCTCTGGCTTTGGAGCTTTCTCCCTCTGGAGCAGCTTTCGCTGAGTAGCTGCGAATTCATAAATTTCTTCCATCTCCTCCTCGTTGACCTTTTCTCTGTCTTCTGTGTGACCCTCAGGTTTCACCAGGGCCTCTGCTCCCACCTCCTCACCCAGCCACACAGAGCACAGGAGCTCTTGGAAAGTCTCCACTCTGCCATCGGCATCATCTTCCTGCTCCCTTCTCTGTCCCTCTTCTGCATCCATCACAATGGGCACTTGTTTGCACAGGTGAATAAGCTCAGTCACCCCAAACCTGCAACAGGAAAGCCACGCGTCACCACCCCCTGTGCAGGGGAAGTGCCCTGGCTCAGAAGGCTCGGGGCGGGAGTCCTCACGGGCAGGACACCCATGACTCTCTCTGGCCCTTCCCTACTCCCCTGCGGAGACAGTGCCCATGTCCATGCCTAGCAATGCCCCAGGCCACTCAGCTCTAGAAACACAGCCTTTGGGGAGGGCCCACTAGCCCTGCTGTGCAGCCTGAGCATGGGCTGAGGGGGGACCGTGGGGCTGGGTGGTCTGTGACCGGACCCAAAGCACTGGGACTGACACACATGGGGAAGACCAGGCCAGTTTGGGTCAGCCCAGACACGTGTGCTGGCCTGCCTGGCACTCTGCCGTCTCATTGGCACCTCGGAGACCCCAGAGGCCAAGCCCGTCCCTCCCCAGGTTCCACCCCAGAGGCCTTGTTGGGAAGGAGGACATGGGGGTGGAGCGACCAGGCGGCTGCAGCGTCAGGGGCATCAGAACAAGCATCCTGCTCACGTCCACCTTCTGGAGGGGCAGCCGTTGGGCAGCTCCGGTGGCAGAACCACTGAGGAGTGGCGGTGCTGGGGGTGGGGGCTGAGACCACCCTCTCGTCCCTCCCAGTGAGCGAAAGCCCTGGGGCTCCCCTCCAAGTGTTCCCTGTGGCCAGAATCTTAGTCATACATCCTGTTCAAGGTCACCAACAGCCATAAACTTGCGATTAAAAGGTACAGGAAGGACTCAGCCCTGACCTCTCACGGGCCATCAACCAGCTAATCCCTGTCGGTTACTGTCAAAAACCGAGAAGAAAGTGGAAAGCAGAGCCCGGACCTGTGGGCCAGAGAGTGCAGGTCGGGGGCCAGCTGTGGAGTCAGGATGGTGTTGGCAGCATAGAGGTAGCGCAGGAACGCCTGGGCGGCCTCATCGCTGACGTCACTCAGCAGCACACGCTGGTGCCTCATGTCACCATCCTCTTCGGCCAGGAAGCCTTCACTGTTTACCTGAGGGACAGATGCACATGGGAGAGTTACTGATGGGACAGCTGTGACCTGGGGCAAAACAGGCCTCAGGAGGTTCTGGGAGCCTCGGATCTCATCCCAGGACAGGAGTTAGCCAGAGTAGCTCCATTTAGCTGACCAGGAATTCTGCAGGCTAGGGCACAAAACTGTCTGTTTCCAAAGCAAAGTCAGTGATAGAGGCTCAAGAAGCCAGTCAGTCCTCTCTTGACAAGGCACTAAAACTTTCTGATGAGACTGACAGCAGTGCCTGGGATTCTTGTGATGACATGTTCAAGTCCATGGCATGTTCAAGTAAAGACATGATAACACAGAAATACAGCAGCTCAGCTTCAAAGAGGCCAATTAGGGACTTCCCTGGTGATCCGGTGGTTAGGATTTCACACTCTCAAGGCCAAGGGTGAGGCTTCAGTCGATGGTTGGGGAATTTAAGATTCCTCAAGCCACATGGCATGGTAGAAAAAAACAGAAGGTGATTATAAGACTTTACTGATATATAAATAGAGGAAAAGGAAACAGTTCTGGGGAAAACAAGATTTTTATTCAATGGAACAAGAAATCTGGTGTTTCCCAACCCTGAGCTCATCTCCTCATAGCACTTCTTGACCTCAAACCTGTCTTCTCCAGGGAAGCACAACCTTGATGGCATCAGAGGAAGAACAGGTTGGGGCAGTGGACAAAGAGCGGGGGTATAGGGCGGAAAGGGGGCAGGAAGACAGAGGGAGAGGCTGGGCACAGAAGGGAAGGTGGGAAGGGGAAAGAGGGAGGGGGATGGAGGAGGGAAAAGAGCAAAGGGGGAGAAGGGGGAGGAGGCCACCTGGCCATGCACTTACATGTTGCATGAGAAGTGGGCATCGGGCATACAGCACAAACTTGTGGGCATAGAGCACCTCCCCACTGTCTGTCTGAAACTGGACGTCGCTCAGGTGTGGGTTGTTGACCATGGCACTGAAGTCGGCCACCAGCAAATCGAGGGCGAGCTGAAACGAGAGCAGCCACTCCCACCTGTGGGCCCCCCAACTGTGCAGGTGCCCAATGGACGAGGTGCAGGCAGCCAGTCAGGGCCTCCTGCTGCTCCCCATAAGGTCCAACGTTGGGCTCCACCCTGAAGTTACCTTCAGGTCCTCAGAGACGGGGAATAGTCCTTTCTCAAGTTCTCTGTCTCACCTGTTCCCTGGCCTAGACAGGAGGCCTAGCACGTGGAGAGGCGTGGGTGATGGCCTCACCCGGACACGGTGGCAGTGTCAGCAGCTGCTAGGTCTCTGTGAGGAAGCCACCAGCCCAGCTGGATGTGACAGGTGGGACCTGAGCCCAAGCCGGTGTGGGGCTGGCTAGAAGGAGTCCATGTCCCTTTTCTGACATGTGCCATGCCCCCAGGGAGAACTTGGTGACAAGCACTCGGCTGATACTGATGTACTCACGGGATGACACCTTCTCTAAGGAAAACCCAGTTTCTAACCTAGATAGTCACCAATACAGAACACGAACTGTGGGCTGGAGGCCTCCAGGACTCTCACAAGTCAGTCAGTCAGTCCCGTTGGCTGGATGAAGCACCCTCACAGAGCAAGGGTGCTCCCTGGGCCCCAGGACAGAGTAGGCTCCTGGGGCTGGGCTACTGAGGTGCCCCTAGGGTTCAACAACGAAAGGGACAGAAGCCTCATGGCAGAGCCCGGATGCAACAGGAGGTCCCGTGGGTGCTCGCCTGGCTCAGCTCAAAGGCCATCAAGGGGCGCCTGTGGACTCGGCAGGGGCCTGGAGGCTGGCTGTGAGCCAGCCACACTGAACATACAACAAGCATCGCAGCCATGACCACGGAGCCACGAGCAGGACCGGACATGCTCACCGAAGCCTGGCCGCCCTCCTCCGGGTACTTCTCCTTGGCTGGCAGGACAAACCCAGTCAGTGGAAGGCTGCTGAGTGACAAGTCCATCCCTGAAAGGATTCACAGGTTAAAAACATCAACCACCTGGGAAAGAGCATCACCTGGGCTGACCCAAGGATGTCATCATGGAACGCGAACTGCCCACAGGCCACCCGCACTGCCACCCCTGCCCAACAGAGCTGTACTCGGGAGAGAAAGCCGAAGTCAACCCTCACGACCACTTGCTCTGGCAGAAGGCTCTGTCCTCGGTCAAAGCTGAAGGAAAAATGACGGATTCGCCTGTCACATTCACCTTTGAGGAGAAAGGAAAGTACCCAGAGAGACTACCTCCTCCCGTCAGACAGGGTGAATCCAGGACTGCGGACCCGAGTGGCCACGGCGGCCCTGGTACCGGGACAGGGACGCTCTGAGGGTCGGGGTCTCACCTGCAGCCCCTCCGGAGCTGGCCAGGTCCCTGCTGCACGGGCTGGTGGGCAACCCCTCTCCCGCCAGCTCCAGCAGATCCTGCAGGGCCTGGCGCTCCCTCTGGCTGGCGGAGGGCACTGGGCTCCGGAGGCTATGGCCCATAGGGTGGGTGCTGTGGGCAGAAGGGGGAGTTCCCACACTCAGTCCTGGCAGCTTGGGTGGCCGTGGCAGCCGCATGGGCTCCTGGGTGAGACCCTGAAAGGAAAAGGTGAGCCAGAGTGAGCGTGTGGCCTCGACAGCAGCCAGCACCTCGAGGGCCCCTGGAGAGCGAGCTCCAGCCCAGAGCCACTTGGGAAGCGTGTCGCCACTGCCCCGTCAGCAGGCGCCTCTGTCTTGGCAGGGGCCACGCCTGGGGCCTTCGCATGCACAAAAGGGGCCCCCGCCCTCCTAGCATCATCTAAACTGTTTCAAGCAGGTGAGTGCCGATTCTAGACACCTGTACACAGGCCTGTCTGGTTCCTGGGTCCCATCACAGGAAGATTATACCCGTCCGGGGTAGGACCTGGTATAATTCTGAACTCTCCAGAATCTTAATACATTTGGAAACCTGTTCCTAGAATGCGAACTGTCTGGTTGTTGCAAAGACAACACACTAGACTCCATACCACGCCCCTCGGCTTCCTCCCCTCCGCGCTTGGCGCTGCAGCTGGAGCCGCCACCCTCTCCCGGAGCCCACCTGCCCCACCGGAAGGGAGCACACCTTGGCGGGCCGCTGGGGCACCAGGGGAGGCACCAGGCTGGCTGTGTAGAAGGACTCCAGGGCCCCAGGCCCGGTCAGGGCACTGGCCTCCCACAGCAAGTGCTGCGCCCCTCCAGGTGGTCGCAGGACCCGGCTGCCCCTGGCCAGCTCTTCCTCTAGAATCCTGCTGGCAGGGAGCGGCGGCGTGCTGGATGGCTCCACCTCCTCTGACAGGAGCTGGGCCACACGGTCCTCTATCTGCCGGCCTGTGGTCTCCGCGTCCTGGACTAACAGCTGTGGGGGGGATGTGGGGGCTTTCTTCTTGCGGGTCTTCTTCTCTGGAGAGAAAACAGAAACAGTGAGGAGTTGTCCTGCCACCAGGGACCCCAGGGGATGCTTTGGCAGCTGCCGCGCGGCCAGGCTTCTCAGCAACCCCCTCAGCCGCCGCACCTGCTCCTAGCCTCGTCCTCTCTGCAAACGCATTCCCCAGCCTGAGCGCTGCTGGCACCACCTCCTGCTCCATCTCCGAGCGGGACAGAGCCATGGCCACCAGCAGGTCCTCGGACGGCGCCTCAGGCTCAGTGACCCTCCGCCTCTTCTGTGATTCCTTCTTGGTGGTGGCTCCTTTCCGCTTCAGACAGCCAGCTCCATCGCTGAGGCTTAAATGGCAGCCAGACCGAAAGGTGAGTGAGGCTAGGGGGGTGAGCATTTCCTGCTCTGAGGGTCTCCGCTCAACCCGGGAGAGCTGGAGCCCTTCTCCTTGGTGGGGGGAATGAGAGGAAAGGGGTAAACGTGGATCCAACATACAGAAGGATCAGCAGCTTCTGTGCTCAAACTGCTAGGGGTGGGAGGATCTCAGGAAGGAGTCGTGGAAACCAGTCCCTGCCAGCTGGTCTGTTTAAGAGCCTCTGAGGACAGAGCTCTGTCCCCTCCCGGTCCCTGTGGAGACTGTGCCCAGTTTCCTTCTGAAGCATTTCATCTCCAGAATCAGCACTCTGTTGTCCTCCACCACTACAAAAGGCCTTTTTCTTTTTTTAAAAAAAATCAACATACTTTGGTTCTTCTTCCTTTTCCTTTGACTTACCGGGATGCCGGAGTGCCCGAGGCGCCCGCGGGCTGAGCCGTCTGCAGCCGCACAGCCTGGAGCAGCAGCTGCGGGCCGACCTCCATCTTCACCGCACACTGTTTCAGATGGCTGATTCTGCTCTTCAGGGTGAGAAATGGCTTGCCGCAGATGGGGCACGCAGGGATCTGGGGCAGGGGAAATCTCAGTGTCTTTTCAGCCTCATCCAAGCACCTGGAGGAAGACAGCAAAGGTGGGACCACCCTTCCCTGGTCATGTGATTGTAGATGGGGCTCAGGTCAGCGTGGTTGTGCTGTGGGTGAAGGCTTGCTCCCTCCACAAGCTGGTCCCTCCCCGCAGGCTGCAGTCAGCCTCCAGACACTGCATTTAGGTTTCTGTGAGCAAAGGTGTCTGAGGAAAGCAAGGATCTATTAAACACAGAGACACCAGACACCAGAGTCAACATATGACCCAGCAATTCTAATCCTAAATACAAACCCCAAAGAACCAACAACAGATACTCAAGCAAATACATGAAAAATGTGTTCACAGTAGCTCTATTCACAAAACCCAAAAGGTGGAGACAGATGTCCATCAGTAGATGAATGGATGAACAAGATGTGGTCCATCCACACAGTAGAATATCATAAAACCATAAAAAGGAGGAAAGCACTGGGACAGCACGCCACGGCTGACCCCTGCACACACTCTGCTGAGTGAAAGAAGCCAGACACAAAGGCCACATATTGAGTCCACTTATGTCCGGAACGGGCAAGTCCCCAGAGACAGAAGGCAGTTAAGTGGCTGCCAGGGGCTGAGGAGAAAAGGAAATGGGGGTGCCTGCTTCATGGGTCTGGGACTGACCGTGATGATGGCTGCACAACTCTGAATGCACTTAGTAAACATCAGTGCACTGTTCACTTTAAATGAAGTGAATACACAGATTATATCTCAAGCTGTTTTTTTTTTTTTAAAAAAAAGTAAGGCTGGAGCAACCCTGATACTGAAGTACTATCTTGAGAATCCTCCCTGGAGCCCTGGAGATTCCACAGGAGCCTCGGAGCTGGTCACACCGATGGGCAAGGTGAGCACAGACAGCTGACGGTCGAGCTGCTCCTACCGGTTCACGTGCTGCTGCCTCCGTGCCACGTTCATGGCTGAGAGGTTCTTCTGACAGATCTGGCAAAAGAACAACCCCGTCTCCTCCAGGCTGTCGTTGGGTGCGGATGCCTGCTCCTGCCCAAACTCCTGCTGGAGGGCCAAGGCCACTGCAGTGTCGCTGTCTGGGGCTGGGAGCCCGGGCCCACACCCTGTGGAGACACAGGCATCCATGAGGACCAGCTCGTCCTTGGACCTCGCGGAGCACGGACACTGGGCGGGGCGTGAGGGGCCCAGACCCAGCACCGCTCGGCCTCGTGTGCGGCCCTGTCCGGGGAGACCAGACACCAAGCAGGGTCCTCCCCAAACTTTTAACAGGCACAAAGACCCCCAGGAAGCTAGTTAAAGTGCAGGTCGGGAGGCTGGCACTCTGGGGGCCTAGGTGGAGCCTGAGACTCTGCATTTCGGCCAACTTCCAAGCGAGGCCGATGTGGCTGGTCCAGGACCACTCTCTGAGCATCAGAGCCCTGAAGAATTTGCCTTTTGTTTCCCGTTTCTGCTTAAGTGGCAACCCTGGGCATCCCGGGACTGTAAGGCTCCTACTCCAATGAATCCTAGGTTTCCTCTTTAAAGTTCAACCTCTCCTACTGCTCTGACTTTTTCTTGCCCTTCCAGGTCAGAGTAGAATGCTGCTCTTGGTTTTTCTCGGCATCTGACCAGAGGATGGACTGATTCTAATCTTGGGATGGTGCCCAAGGCGGCTGTGCCCACTGTTGTGGCCCGGTCATACCTGATGCTGCTGGAGCAGACCCTTGGCACTCACGTGGGACATGCCCAGACAACAAAGCCACAAAAGCACCATACTTCATTTTGGTCCAGTACTTTTTTTAAACAAAGAAATGGCTTATCTCTCCTGATTATTACTGGGTATGATGTGAAGACTGATGGAGACAACTGAGTCACATCAGGGCAGGGCTGGGCTCATGCACTGGCTGAGTGACCCCTCTGCACCCCTTGGTGCCCCGTGGACCAAGGGCTGATGCCACATCGCTGTGTCACCTGCATGGGCCTTTGGGGCAGCCTGAGAATGCTCAGTAGTCCTGAGGTGAAACCTGCACGTAAATACCAGGAAACTATGGATTTACTGGCTATAGATCTGTCAGTAGTTTCTTCCTATTTCTTTTCCTTTTGTGTATTTTCACCAGGAATGAGGATTCCTGTTGTTTAGGGGATAAAGCACCATGCTATACACCTGACCGTCCGAGCCTCCTGGGGTGGTGCAATGTGCAGCGTATGGCACTTCCCTGCAGGAAAGAGTTAAATGACACCAGGCAGAAACAAGCAAACCCAGAAAGTGGGGAGTTTTAAAAGACAATTGTCCTGGATTTTTCAAGAAGTCAGTATCACAAAAAACAAGGACAAGATAAGAGACTGTTATAGTCTAGACCAGAGACTATTGAGCCATGGCTATAAGCAGCGTGTGACAAATCCTTGTTCACGAAGAGTTCGCTACAGAAGTGGTCCTTGGGGCAACCGGGGAAATCTGAATGTGAGCTGGACAGCAGGCAGTGTTCTGGAATAACGTCTGTTTATGGAATTGTGGTTATGTAGGAGAGTCTGGGGTGAAGCATCATGATGTCTATGACTTGCTTTCCAATGGTACAGAAGAAGTGTTCACTTATAGAGACAAAAATAGGCGTGGCAGAGTGTCCACTGTTTGTTAAATCTAGGTTGAGGGCATAGGGATTTCATTAAAATGTATTTTTCTGACTCTTTTGAATGGGAAAATTTTTGTAATAAGAAGTCAAAATGAAAAAAAGAGGAAGTGGTACCTTCTCAAAGAAGCTAAGTGAGAAATGACCCAGGGGACCCTCTGTTCTCTGGCCAGAGTGGCAAAGGCAGAGCACGGGGCAGAAGGCCCACCGCCAACTGAGAAGGCAGGCTCCTTCCTGACCCCTTCTCCCCAACGTCATCCCTGTTGGGAAGACAGCGCTCCCTTCCTACCGTTCACCGCCATCACGTCTTGAGGGCCCTTTGGGATATTTTCTTCAGGTGCAGCCTCGAGTGAGCAGCCTTCGGAAGCATGCTTTAAACGCTTGGGGTCTGCTCTCTTGAACTGCTGCATTCGCTGGAGCACCAGCTCTGCTGTCCTGGGTTTGGAGGGACTTGGTGCAGTCACAGGCAGACAGGAAGGAGGAGGCTGCGAGAGGCTGTCCGTGGTGGCCTCTGGCAAGGAGGAGAACATTCACACACATCAGTTTTAGCAGGAGAAACCGAAGCTTCTAGTTTCAAAGACCTTGGATTTCAAAGGGGTCCTTTACTGACTGCAGTAGGTGTAACTCTAAAGTACTGACTGCTTTTTGGTAGCCTCACTGTTTGTGGTGATAAAAATACCCCTGCCATATGTATCTGTGACAGGAGGGGGCACATTTCTGAGGTGATAAACATGTTCTAAAATTAAATGGTGGGGAGGGTACACAACTTTGTGAGTAAAGTCATTGAACCGTCCACTTGAAAGGGGTCAATTTTATAGAATGTGAACTGTGTATCTATAAAGCTGTTATTAAAGAGTTATTAATGACAAACACTTATATCTTTCTTGGTCAGAAGTTCTCCTTTAACTTTATGTCTGAAGATGACCTCTGGGGGATCCATGCAGCCCCTGAGGCTGCACGTCACCCTCACAGGTGTGTTTTTGGGGGGAGCAGTGTAGTGTTCTGGGGGAACTCAAGCATAGCCTGCACCATGCTCTCAAAGGGAGCGTGAAGGACCAATAACGTTTTGGCAACATTAATGAACCCTTAGAACAGTCTCTGTGAGCTCAGGCTTTACCACCACTACACTGGGGAGGTCATGCTGACCACATAGGTAAAAAACATTATTTAAGATCAGGAAGTGAAGGTGAGAGAAATTTAGAAACAGAACTCAGGAGTCCAAAGATCTTGTGCTGTATTATACACGCAAGGCTGGTTTTCAGTTCTTCATGAAGAATATATGTTGAGCGTGTGGTAAAATTTAATACACCAGGGCAGCAGGGTGAGAAGTTGCTTTAAACAAATAAACAGAGAAGAATAAAAGCTGTTTGGAGGAGATAGGAAGGACAAGAAGATTCTCCTGGGACTCAAACCCACATGGCACATGCCTCCTGCCTTCTCAGCAACCTAACCAAATTGGCTCACCCATTGCAACTTACCCACTTTGGAATGAACTCAAGAAAATGAGAGAGGTAGCATTATTTTTATGTTCATTAAAAAAAACACAAACTCAGGTTAACTGCACGATGTAAATGTTAATAGGAAAATGAAAGAGCAGATGGCTCCAAATATATCATGTAGAGAATTCATACAAGGGTTATGAATATTTTCTTAATGACTATTGTTTAAAACAAGAGTCAGCAAACTACGGTCTTGGGCAGGCTGCCTATTTTTGTAAATGAAGTTTTGCTGGAACACAGCCCATTCAATTACACATCATCTAAGAAGTAGTTTGCAACAGAGACTGTATGGTCAGCAAAACCAAAGAAACTTACTAGCTTTCAGAAAGTTTTCTGATCCTTGGTTTAAAATGGTACAAATCACCGCTGGTGTCCTCTCTGGCAGAGATTCTGATTGGTTACCTGTCTGGGTGCTCCACGTGCTGTCCTGGAGTACAGCAGAAGTGTGTACACCTCCCTCGGTGTTTTCAGGGGGAGCTGGTTCAGTCTCTGGCCTCTTGGGTGCCCCATGCTTTTGAGTCTGCAGGACCTGGCTGCCAGGGCGAGTTTTCCTCTCAGTGGGGCCTTGCAGGCTTTTGCTCTTAGCAGCAGTTGATTTGGTCCTTTTCGGTTTTTTTCTCATCTGGGTGCCGTTGGAGGCCTTTTGTGTCTTCTTTTCCTTTGACCCTTCCTTGGGGCCGTTCTTTTTCACCCTTTGGAAAAAGCTGGCACAGAGTTCCTGAAAGTCATCATCTGACTCATCCATCATCTGACGGGTTTGAAGGCTTTCAGGCTGGACTTCGGAGAAGTGAGGGTCGATATGGGGGCATGCACACAGGTGAGAAAATGAACTCGAGTGTGAGCCTGGCCAGGCCTCATTCACATTGGAAGCTTCATTGTGGTTCCTTGCTGCTTCTCACTGTAGTACCTGGAGAGTTTGCACAGTTGAGCAGGATGTACTGTTCCCTCCCTCCAAAATGATTTCAAATGTCTTTCTTGGACTTCCCGGTGGTCCAGTAGATTAGAATCCACCTGCCAACGCAGGGGACATGGGTTTGATTCCCAGTCTGGGAAGATCCTATGTGCTGCAGAGCAACTTGGCCCATGGACCACAACTACTGAGCCCACATGCAGTGACTACTGAAGCCCGTGAGCCTAGAGCCTGTATTCTGGAATAACAGAAGCCACCACAATGAGACGCCCATGCATCGCAATGAAGAGTAGCCCCGACTCACTGCAACTAGAGAAAGTCCGTGAGCAGCGAGGACCCAGCACAACCAAGAAAGATAAATAAGTAAATTAAAAAAAATGTCTTTCTTCAAATTGAACCTTTGTTCAGCACACTGAAAGCTTACCTTTATTAAAGTTCACATCTGAGAGGGTCTGCTGTCCAGTAGATGCCTCCCAGAGAGAATACATGTGGCCCTGGTGCTCAGGTGAGTCTCCAGGATCTCCATGGTGATAAAGCACATTTGGTCTATTTAAGTTTCTCCTGAGAAGAACCAAAAGCATTTAAGTATAACTAGATAGATATTGTCATTTTATGCCATTTCTCCCAGGAAGATACAAGAGCATGTGGAGTATGGGAAAAGTCTTCAGGGTAACAATACCCCTGTCAAATACTCAGCGATAGCCTGGTTAACACAAACTAATCATCCTATAGGCTACCACAACATGACAGGGGAGAGGGACCTAAAGATCTGTCAAACCGTGTTCTTCCATGGGCAGAAAAATGTGTGCATCTTGGAAGAGCATAGTTTTTACCAGAGTCTGGGGAATGAATCCCATGAAGAGCGGTCACCACAGAATCAAGATGGTCCCTGAATCCAGAAAAACTATCTCTGGTCCAAGGCCTTCAGCTCTCAGAGGTTCTATCAGCAAGCAATATAATAAGAGAGAGAAAGAGGGAATGTGCACTTGAACTCTCAGGAAGAAACCAAAGACAGGAATACAGCAGGCTCATCCTTCATTGACAGAACCAATTTTTCCAAATCAGAAAAAGGTCACTTTGCTCTATTCTCTCACCCCAGCAACTCTCCTAACTCAGGTGATCAGAATGCTGCCCATATGCAAAGGCTGGGCCTTACGGGCATGATTATTTATCTTCGAACAGTTTAGTGGAGTTTGAAAATCAAAACTGAATAACCCAATGGTACAGAGTTCATTTCAGACACCATAAGGCAGCTTCCACGTTCCAGGTAATCCATTAATCATCTAGTTTTCCAGAGTGGGGCAGACACACACACCTAAAATCTACTTTGCATGGTTGGCTCATTTTCATCTTCCATCTCCTTAGAGAAGCTGGTTTTCTCAGTCTTTATCTAATTGAACCCTCTCCACTCCCATTTATTTTCTATCATCATATACTGTTTTCACAGTGGCGTATCACAAGTTATAATCACATGCAATACATTTATTGAATGCTTACTGTGCAGGCAGCCATCCCAAGTGTTTTACAAGTCCAACAACTCTACTACGTAGGACCTATTGACACCCCTTCTTTACAGCAAGGAACCATGTACAAGAATAAGAAACTGGCTCAAGTTCACACAGCCTTTCAAGAGGCAGGCTGGGATCAAATCCAGGCAGTGTGGTTCCAGGACATTAGCTCTTATATTTTTATTCAGTAGCTTGTTATGTGTCCCCTACTAAGCTCAAAACTTCAGGAGGGCACTCATTTTGTATTCTCATTTTGTATTCTCTTTGTCTGACAAGGTGCCTGACTTGTCTTAAGTGCTCGACAGTAATCTGTTGAATTAGCTGCAAAGAGTTTGGTAAGATCGGGAGCACCAGAGAAAGTGGTGGGAGAGAAGGCTGCACGGAGAAGCAGAGATGCATGTCTGAGCGCCTGAAACGTCAAGCCAAGCAAACTGTTGGACGTGGGAGATGGAGCCCAACTCCAGCCTCCACACCGCCCTGAGTCGCGACATCTCTGCTGGCATTAGTCTAAAACAGTGTATCTGCTACAGGCGCTCTATCGGTATTTGCTAAGGGAAGTGATGGATCCGAACGAGACGGCAACTTTCCAGAGGGCCGGGGACTCTGCCTACCCAGCTTGGTACCTACCGCGGCCGGGCTCACTGCAGACTCGGAAAGAATGAATGGGCAGGTGCGGGGCGGACCCCCCGCCTCCCCCAACCCGGTGACACACGGGTTGCCACCTGGGGAAGGGCTGCCAAGGACTCTGGAGGCTACAAAGGCAGACGGCGAATCCCGATCGCCAGTCGGAAGCTCGGGCCGTGACCCAGGGGTATCCGGATCCCCCCACCCATCTTCCGTTCAGACAGCCCTGGCCCCCTCTACCCAAACCCGGCTCCTGCCTCTAACCGCGGCTGGCGGTGGGCAAGGAAAGCTCTTTTCTCGTAGGAGAGCGAGGAAGGCCTGAGGCGGCCGGACCTCCTCTCCCCGGTGCAGACTCCCGGCCCTAACGCCCGACTCCTCCTACCTCTGGCGCGGCCGCAGCACCTTCTCAACGGCGACCCAAGCGCCTGCGCATGCGCGGCGGAGAATCGCTGTTGCGCAGGCGCAGAGGGAGCCTTGGGGCTCGCGTCCCATCCTCCATTGCGGCCGGCGCGCGCGACTGAGGGCGTTTCTCGAGCGCGTCGCGCCGGACCAGGCGGAGCGCGGCGCCCGAAGACCGTGTGTGTGGCTGAGGCTGTAGGCGGCTCCCGGCGAAGTCTACTAAGTGTTGAGGAAGAGTCGAGGTGAGTTTCGGGCTCCGCTGCAGTTTGAAGTTGAAGTTTGGGTGCACCACGGTTCACCCAGGGGATGTATGCGGGTTCACTGGCGGCCCCTCAGCGCATCTGCGTCAGGAGCCAACAAGTAAAAGGGGGCGACGGACCGGGGGCGGGAACCGAGGGACGCTTCCTCCCGGAGACGCGTCGAGCAGGTTGAGGCCTGCGGGGCAGGTTTCCTCGTGCGGGCCGGGGCCGAGGTGAGGCGATGCCCACCTTCTCCAGGCTCTCAGGTGCAAATTGTTAGGATTTGAAGGGCTCGTGAAGCCGGTGAGGTTTGCCGCGGTCTGAAGTCTGAGAGACCTAATAAGTCGTATTAAGGGTTCAAGCTTCAACCTGGGGTCCTTGGGAGCCGACATAGATACTGTTTTTAAAGGAGTTTCTAGCTGCAATGTGAAAATTGATCTGGAGAGGCAAGCCTGAAGGCTCCTTAGGAGGCTGCAGTGATGCAGGCGAGAAATGAGGGCGGCCTGGATGTGGGAGTTGAAGTTGGGGGAAAGGAAAAATATCGAGGCGTTTGAATTGCCGTGACCTAGTTGTTAATACTTGTGGGTTTCTGGAAAAGAATTTCTAGGTTTCTGGCCTGAGCATCTGAGTAGAACGTGGTTTCAGTTACTGAAGTGACGAATACAGGAGGAGGAGTAGTTTTGTTGGGAAACTGATATAGTTGGTTTTTTTTTTTTAAGTTATAATTTACATGTCATAAAATTCGCTAGTATATTCACAAGGTTGTGGAACCGTCACTTCAGTTCAGTTGCTCAGTCATGTTCGACTCTTTGTAACCCCATGGACTGCAGCCTGCCAGTCTTCCCTGCCTATCAGCAACTCCCGGAGCCTATTCAAAATGTCTGTCCAGTCAGTGATGCCATCCAGCCATCTCATCCTCTGACGTCCCTTTCTCCTCCCACCTTCAGTCTTTCCCAGCATCAGGGTCTTTTCCACTGAGTCAGTCCTTCACATCAGGTGGCCAAAGGATTGGAGTTTCAGCTTCAGCATCAGTCCTTCCAATGAATATTCAGGACTGATTTCCGTTAGGATTGACTGGTTGGATCTTTTTACAGTCCAGGGGACTCTTAAGAGTCGTCTTCACCACCGCAGTTCAAAAGCATCAGTTCTTTGGTGCTCAGCTTGCTTTATGGTCCAACATAAAGTCATCCATACATGACCACTGGAAAAATCATAGCCTTGACTAGACGGACCTTTTGTCGGCAAAGTAACGTCTCTGCTTTTTAATATGCTGTCTAGGTTGGTCATAGCTTTTCTTCCAAGGAGTAATCGTCTTTTAATTTCAATGCTGCAGTCACCATCTGCAGTGATTTTGGAGCCCCAGAAAATAAAGTCTCTCACTGTTTCCACTGTTTCCCCATCTATCTGCCATGAAATGATGGGACCAGATGTTATGACCTTAGTTTTCTGAATGTTGAGTTTTAAGCCAGCTTTTTTACTCTCCTCTTTCATTTTCATCAAGAGGCTGTTTAGTTAGTTAT
The DNA here is from genome assembly GCA_007570785.1 of Antilocapra americana. Classification (NCBI taxonomy): domain Eukaryota; kingdom Metazoa; phylum Chordata; class Mammalia; order Artiodactyla; family Antilocapridae; genus Antilocapra; species Antilocapra americana. Next base: position 14,610,245 of record ML664186.1, on the reverse strand, counting down.
TCTTCCTTTTCTGCCGTAAGGGTGGCCTCATCTGCATATCTGAGGTTATTGATATTTCTCCCAGCAATCTTGATTCCAGCTTGTGCTTCATCCCGCCCGGTATTTCACATGATGTATTCTGCATATAAGTTAAATAAGCAAGGTGACAATATACAGCCTTGACGAACTCCTTTCCCAATTTGGAACCAGTCTGTTGTTCCACGTCCAGTTCTAACTGTTGCTTCATGACCTGCATACAAATGTACAATTACATTATAATCATGATTACATAATCAATGATTACATCGATACAATCCAATTCTAGAACATTTTATAACTCCGAATAGAAACCTGTGTACCCATGAGCCTCATTCCCCTTTACTCTCTCCTTTGGCAATCACCAATCTACTTTCCTTTTCTGCATTTGCCTGTTGTGTATATGTTATGTAAATTGTGTAAACCTTTGTATAAGGCTTATCGTATAAGCCTTCTGTCTGGCTTTAGTGAATGTAGTGTTTTTAAAGGTCATCCATGTAGCATTAATCAGTTCATTTCTTTTGAAGGTGGAATAGTATTCCCTTGTATGGATATACCACATTTTATTTATCCATTTATGAGTTGATGAATATTTGGGCTGTTTCCACATTTTGGCTACTATAACTAATGGCTGTGTGAACATTCTGTGTGTGTGTGTGTGTGTGTGTTTGGTACTCTTGGGTTTGTACCTAAGAGTGTGATTGCTGGGTCATACTGCATTTAGTTCTGAGTGTTGAGTTTCAAATGAGAATAGGGCTTTCAAGAACTTTGTCCATATGAAGGAGTTAGGAGGTCGTATTTGCTGTCTGCTTTTGGAAACCTAAGTTAGTTTGTAATATAGGCTCCAATTGAATTAGTTAAGTAGACAGCACAAATGTGGTAGCAGTGGAGTGTCTCATTTGTACTATAGGGATTCTGATTTGTAAGAGGTGACTGGGTGACAACAAGGAGAAGCCAGGGCCATTGAAAGAAAAATATATTAATTTCCAGAGACGAGAGGGCATGTTATGCCACACAGGGAAGGTTTTGGTCAGGAGTCAGAAGCAGGAATGAGAGGAAAGCCTAGGTCAGAGCCTCATTCCCTGAAAAAGGCAAGGCAGAGCAGGGTAGAGGGTTTAGGACTGCTAGTTTGAATAATTCCCATGGACTTTGGGCTGTGGGCTTCCCTGATAGCTCAGTTGGTAAAGAATTTACCTGCAGTGCAGGAGGCCTGGTTCGATTCCTGGGTTGGGAAGATACCCTGGAGAAGGGATAGGCTACCCACTCCAGTATTCTGGCCTGGAGAAGTCCATGGACTGTAGTGGTCTATAGAAATGATCTGTAGTTGCCTGGCACCTAGCCTGGGATGATCAGGGCAGGGGCAATATCGACTTCATCTTTGAGAAATAAACGAGTTGACGAATTTGCATATGAGAAACTGCTCCCTAGTAATTTGATTACTGTCATTGGGAATTAGCTAGTCCTGGAAAGGATAGCCTCTCCCTCCCCCTAGCAAGATTTTTAAGATGGCAAAACATCATACCATACTGGGGGGAAAATGATAAATGCATGGGAACATGGCTGGGATGATGTGATGGAAGGACAATTGTGAAGGTGGTGCATATTTTTTCATTTAGGGTTTAAATCTCTTGGAAGTCTGGGAAAGAAAACCCCCCTGCCTCTCTCTCTTCTGCTGCCTGTTCAAGTCTGGCCATATTGTTCTTTTAAGCAAAATGAGTTATCAAAGTGTAGTTTAGAGAAGGGAGTGTTCCTTAAACCTTAGCTTCTTGACTTATTTACCTGTGGAATATTTTAAACTGGAATGCTTGGACACCACCCTTAGACCTGCTAAATTAGTTTTGGATAGGTTTCCCAACCTGTCACTTGAAAGTTTCACAGATGATTCTTACGGTCTCCAAGTTAGAGACTGATGGTAACTGCATTTAGCCAATACCTACTGAGCAAATACTATTGGCTAAACATAAAAGAGATGCCAAAAACTGAGTGAGGAGGTGATTGGAATTTAGTGTTAGACATGATTCCTCTCTTCAAGGAACAAAGTTCTGGGGCAGATTTTCTTTGACCCAAGGTGAACCATGGGAGCCCCCTTTACCTGGACCCGAATGTGACTTAGCTCTAGCAGAAGCTCTGAGGTTCACAGTCTCCCACTGAAATGAGGCAGGAGCCCTCCAGTGTGACTAAACTGAGGGACAGTGTCCAAAAACAATGTTATTGGGTCCCTGCTAGTTCAGTGGTAATACTTTGTGTTTGTTCCCTGCCAGCATTTGTGGCAGAACTTTACTGCCAGGGACATGAAAGGACATTTAATATATTAAAATGTCAGAATTGTCCTTATGTTTGATAAACTTTACAAGGTATATCAGAAAGAGAGCAAGTGCCGAAGTGTGTGGGAAAATGTAGACACGATGAAAAGAGTGGTATTCCAAAGAGAGGCTGTTTTTCCAAGCCCATAGGAGTAGATCATTTTGGGATCCAGGGGAAACAAGCGAAGGTTGAATATGCTATGATTATCACTTTCTTACCCTCCTGGAATATGTTCCTTTTTGGAAACTGTGACATCTTCCACTGAGTTAATATTTTAAACAGTTCTGTGGAAGAAGTGAAAGGCCCTTTTCCCAGGTCTGTGGTTTGGTTATAAATCCCAAAACCTACATAGCTCCCTCTCATTTATCTTGGCAGGGGTTGGGGAGAGGGCAGAACAAGGGAAGAGTTGTCTGTATTCTCAGTTCTTTGATCATATAAGCTTTTAAAATTTTTATTTATTTAGGGTGCGCTGGGTCTTTGCAGGACACAGGCTCTTCATTGCTGTGTGCAGGCTGTCTCTAGTTGTGGTGAGCAGGGGATACTCAGTTCAGTGGCTTCTTTTGGAACTTGGGCTCAGTATGTGGCCCACTCGCAGCATGTGGGATCCTAGTTCCTGGACCAGGTATTGAACCCGTGTCCCTTGCATTGGCAGGCGAATTCCCAACCCCTGGACCACCAGGAAGTCCCCATATAAGGTTTTATTTACTGTTGTATAATCCTGTTTCCTGCACTGCCAAAATTGTTGAAATCCAGAGGGGAGATGATTGCTTTACATGTCCGAATATACAAAAGTCATTCTAGGTTAAGCTGCATTTCTGTCTACCACTGCTATCTTTTTGTGTGATACATGTTTCTATTAATTTTGCTCTATGAATTTAAGGGAAGATTCCATGCAGGTGTACTGTCCTCAGCTGCAAAACAACATTTTCCTTAATAAAGTTGATAATTTTGATGTTAAAATTAAGTCAGATCATCTTCCACATAAAATTAAGTCCCCCAAGTAATTTACAGATCAGTGTAGTACTTGACAGAATCCCAATATTCTTTTTTCAGAAATAGAAAAAACTGATCTTGAAGTTCATATGAAATTGCAAGAGGTTCTAAATAGCCAAAACAATCTTAAAAAATAACAAAGTTGGGGGATGATTTCAAAATTTACAACAGAGCTACGGTAATCAAAACTTTGCTATTTGACATAAGAATAGACATACAGAGCAGTGGAATAGAACTAAATGCCCAGAAATAAACCTATGCATCATGGAGGTTTGACTTTGACAAGGATTCTAAAATTCAGTGGGGAAAGAATAATCTCTTGAATGAATGGTACTAGGACAACAGAATATACACATGGAAAATGTACACAAATTAACTCAAAACAGATCAAAGACCTAGATCTAAAAGTGAAACCATAAAACTCTTAGAAGAAAACAGATAAATTCTCATGACCTTAGATTTGACAGTTGGTTTTTAGATACAGCACTAAAAATACAAAAAAGCAACAAAAGAAAAAAATCCATAAATTAGATTTCATCAACATTTAAAGCTTTTGTCCATCAAAGAACACTGTTAACAGAAGGGAAAGACATCCCACAGAATGGAAGAAAACATGTTAAAATCATATATCTGATAAGGGTCTAGTATCCATAATACAAAAAGAACTCTTGCCAATCCACAACAAAAAGGAACAACCCAATTAGAAAATGGGTACAGACATTTCTCTAAAGAAGATATACAAATTACAAATGGGTAACAGCATATAGAAAGATGCTCACATCATTAGTCACTAGAGAAATACAAATCAAAACCACAGTCAGATACCACTTCTCACTCACTCTGCCAGCCATTAAAAAAAAAAAAAAGTCAAGACCTCCAAAACAGAAAATAAATGTTGATGAAGATGTGGAGAAATTGGAACCCTCGAACATTTCTAGAGGTCCAAAATGGTACAGCTGCTTTGGAAACCAGTTCGGTGGTTCCTTAACAGGGTGAACATAGAATTACCATATGACCCAGTTATGCTATTCTTTGGTGTTTGCTCAGAACTGGAAAAAAAAAGCTGTTAAATCAAAAACTTGTACTCCTGCTCACAGTAGCCAAAAGGTAGAAACAACTCAAATGCTCATCGATGGATGCATGGATGGACAAAATATGGAATGTACGTGTGATATATAAAATGGAATACATGTTGCAGTGTGTATTTGCTTACTTTTGATGGTTATACTAATAGACCTTTTAATTTTAAAAATTTGTGCAGTTTATGCAATAAGAATCAACTTTCAGTTCTTAGGAGAAAGCACTAATGATTGAAGGCCAGTTCTTCAATTTCAATTTCAAAGATTTATTGTGAAGCATATTTCTAAGAAGATAAGTATTTTAAAAAATGTTCATAAATAAAAATGTATCTACCATCCAGCCTAAGAAATAGAGCCTTATCTTCAGTGTTTTAAGATTCTAATTTCCACTTGTTGCCTTAGTATTTCATCAGGTTAGTAGATTGGTAATACATATGCAGAAAATTCATTAATATGACTTGCCAAAAATTTACATGTCATATTGTCATGTGATGTCACATTCATTCGGTCATATCATTTATATCACATCATCAAGTCACATTCATGTGACTGGGTAACATTTTCAGAGATTGAAAACTCCATGTGATTAGTAAAGGAACCTTTAATTTTGAACCTGAACTGGCCCCAAGTAAACACTAAATTTACCTCTAGGAAGAAGAGGACATTTATATGAGTTTTGTCCTAGGTACCTTCTTTGACCTTTTCCAACCATTATGTCGTATTCATCTTTTTAAAAAAATATTTACCTATGGCTGATTCATATCAATGTATGGCAAAAACCACTACAATATTGTAAAGTAATTAGCCTCCAACAAAAATAAATTAAAAATTATTTATTTATTTATTTATTTATTTTAATTTTCTTTACATTGTCATGTTGGTTTTGTTATACATTGACATGAATCTGCCACCGGTCATCCCGGTGTACCAGCCCTGAGCATCAAACCTGGGCTGGCGATTGATTTCACATATGATAATTAACATGTTTTCAGTGCCGTTCTCCCATATCATCCCACCCTTGCCCTCTCCCATAGAGTCCAAAAGACTGTTCTATACATCTGCATTTCTTTTGCCGTCTCGCATACAGGGTTCTCGTTACCATCTTTCTAAATTCCATATATATGTGTTAGTATACTGTATTTTTGTTTTTCCTTCTGGCTGACTTCACTCCGTGTGATAGGCTCCAGTTTCATCCACTTCAGTAGAACTGATTCAAATGAATTCTTTTTAATGGCTGAGTAATATTCCATTGTGTATATGTACCACAGCTTTCTTATCCATTCATCTGTTGATGGACATCTAGGTTGCTTCCATGTCCTGGCTATTGTAAACAATGCAGCGATGAACATTGGGGTACACGTGTCTCTTTCAATTCTGGTTTCCTCAGTGTGTATGCCCAGCAGTGGGATTGCTGAGTCATTGGCAGTTCTATTTCCAGTTTTTTAAGGAATCTCCACACTGTTTTCCATAGTGGCTGTACTAGTTTGCATTCCCACCAACAGTGTAAGAGGGTTCCCTTTTCTCCACATCCTCCAGCATTTATTGCTTGTAGACTTTTGGATGGCAGCCATTCTGACTGGTGTAAAGTGGTACCTCATTGTGGTTTTGATTTGCATTTCTCTGATAATGAGTGATGTTGAGCATCTTTTCCTGTGTTTGTTAGCCATTTTTATTTCTTCTTTGGAGAAATGTCTGTTTAGTTCTTTGGCCTACTTTTTGATTGGTTCGTTTATTTTTCTGGAATGGAGCTGCAGGAGTTGCTTGTATATTTTTGAGATTAATTGTTTGTCCGTTGCTTCGTTTGCTATTATTTTCTCCCATTTTGAAGGCTGCCTTTTCACCTTGCTTTTAGTTTCCTTTGTTGTGCAGAAGCTTTTAATTTTAATTAGGTCCCATTTGTTTATTTGTGCTTTTATTTCCAGTATTCTGGGAGGTGGGTCATAGAGGATCCTGCTTTGGTTTATGTCGGAGAGTGTTTTGCTTATGTGTTCCTCTAGGAGTTTTATAGTTTCTGGTCTTACGTTTAGATCTTTGATCCATTTTGAGTTTATTTTTGTGTATGGTGTTAGAAAGTGTTCTAGTTTCATTCTTTTACAAGTGGCTGTCCAGTTTTCCCAGCACCACTTGTTAAAGAGATTGTCTTTTCTCCATTGTATATTCTTGCCTTCTTTGTCAAAGATAAGATGTCCATAGGTGTGTGGATTTATCTCTGGGCTTTCTGTTTTGTTCCATTGATCTATATTTCTGTCTTTGTGCCAGTACCATACTGTCTTGATGACTGTGGCTTTGTAGTATAGCCTAAAGTCAGGCAGGTTGATTCCTCCAATTCCATTCTTCTTTCTCAAGATTGCTTTGGCTATTCGAGGCTTTTTGTATTTCCATACAAATTGTGAAATTATTTGTTCTCATTCTCTGAAAAAGACCTCTGGTAGCTTGATAGGAATTGCATTGAATCTGTAGATTGCTCCAGGTAGTATACTCATTTTCACTATATTGATTCTTCCAATCCATGAACACAGTATATTTCTCCATCTATTTGTATCCTCTTTGATTTCTTTCATCAGTGTTTTATAGTTTTCTACATATAAGTCTTTGGTTTCTTTAGGTAGATATACTCTTAAGTATTTTATTCTTTTTGTTTTGATGGTGAATGGAATTGTTTCCTTAATTTCTCTTTCTGTTTTCTCATTGTTAGTGTATAGGAATGCAAGGGATTTCTATGTGTTGATTTTATATCCTGCAACTTTACTATATTCACTGATTAGCTCTAGTAATTTTCTGGTAGAGTCTTTAGGGTTTTCTATGTACAGAAATCATGTCATCTGCCAACAGTGGGAGTTTTACTTCTTCTTTTCCAATCTGGATCCCTTTTATTTCTTTATCTGCTCTGATTTCTGTGGCCAAGAGTTCCAAAACTATGTTGAATAGTAGTGGTGAGAGTGGGCACCCTTGTCTTGTTCCTGACTTCAGGGGAAATGCTTTCAGTTTTTCACCATTGAGGATAATGTTTGCTGTGGGTTTGTCATATATAGCTTTTATTATGTTGAGGTATGTTCCTTTTATTCCTGCTTTTTGGAGGGTTTTTATCATAAATGGATGTTGAATTTTGTCAAAGGCTTTCTCTGCATCTATTGAGATAATCATGTGGTTTTTATTTTTCAATTTGTTAATGTGGTGTATTACATTGATTGATTTGTGGATATTGAAGAATCCTTGCATCCCTGGGATAAAGCCTACTTGGTCATGATGTATGATCTTTTTAATGTGTTGTTGGATTCTATTTGCTAGAATTTTGTTAAGGATTTTTGCATCTATGTTCATCAGTGATATTAAAAATTTTTTTTAATATATTTATTTATTTGGCTGTACCGGGTCTTAGTTACAGCTTGTTAACTTTTTTGGTTACAGTGTATGGAATCTAGTGCCCTGACCAGGGATTGAACTTGGAAACCCTGCATTGGTAGCATGGAGTCTTAACCACTGGGCCATCAGGGAAGACCCTTATATGACTTCTCAGTTCTCAATCTACATCTTTCCCCTCAGTTGCTTTATTTTCCTTATCATGTATCTGCTGAAGAACATTAGATGGTTGATTTGTGGAGTTTTCCACAGATTTGGATTTTGCTTATTAGCATGTTTGTAGTAGAGTTTGACATGTTGCTCTGTCTTCTATAATTCCTGCAAATTTCCAGCTGAATCCAGAGACTTTATAGTCTTGCCAATAGATTAAATCCTAGTCTCATAGATTATTTATTTATCAAAAGGCTTATAATGTTTGGTTTTTGGTCTCTTTTTAAATGACAGTAGCCCTTCATGCTCAGTGCCTAGACTTTTGCTTCATTTGAAATTGTATAATGGTGATATTTGCTAAGTCGACTGCACAATAACAACAAGAAGTGATATTCTAATTATTACTTTGGTTTCCTATATTGTCTGGAATAATTTTGTAAGGAGAGCCTTATATACTAGTAATTGGGTTCTTTGTGCTATATTTCATATAGGAAAGGCAGGATAAATCTTTGATTATTTTCTTTATCCAGTTTTCAGAGTAATGAGTTGGTTCTCTGTCATTCTCAGAAGGTTACCAGTTAGTTTTCTTTTTAAAATTTTGTTGTTGTCAGTCGCTAAGTTGTGTCTGACTCTTTGTGACCCCATAAACTGTAGCACACCAGGCTTCCCTGTCCTTCTCTGTCTCCTGGAGTTTGCTCAGATTCATATCCATTGAGTTGGTGATGCTATCTAACCATCTCATCCTTTGCCACCCCCTTCTCCTTTTGCTTTCCCAGCATCAGGGTCTTTTCCAGTGAGTCAGCTCATCATCAGGTGGCCAACGTATTGGAGATTCAGCATCGGTCCTTCCAATAAGTATTCAGGGTTGATTTCCTTTAGGATTGACTGGTTTGATCTTGCAGTCCAGGGATCCCTGAAGAGCCTTCTCCAGCATCACAGTTTGAAAGCATCAGTTCTTCAGCACTCATGCTTCTTTATAGTGCAGTTCTCACATATGTACCTAACTACTGGAAAAACCATAGCTTCAAATATACAGACTTTTGTCAACTATACAGAAAGGGATGTCTCTGCTTTTTAATACATGGTTTAGGTTTGCCATAGCTTTCCTTCCAAGGAGCAAGCATCTTTTAATTTCATGGCTCTAGTCACCATCTGTAGTGATTTTGGAGCCCAAGAAAATAAAATCTGTCACTGCTTCCACTTTCCCCCCTTCTATTTGCCATGTAATGATGGGACTGGGTGTCATGATCTTAGTTTTTTAAATGTTGAGTTTTAAGACAGCTTTTTCATTCTCCTCTTTCACCCTTATTAACAGGCTCTTTAGTTCCTCTTCACTTTCTTGAGAGTGGTATCATCTGCATATCTGAGGTTGTTGATATTTCTCTCAGCAATCTTGATTCCAGCTTGTGATTCATGTTTTTAAAGTTATCAGTTTATAGATTTGTTATTTGGTGGATTTCATTCACTTCACTGAAGTAGCTATCCTTATTGAAGCTCAAATTATTTCCTCTTTGGCCAGTGAAAGCCTCTCTAACTTGACTCCTGGGTCCTTTTGACACAGTTCTCATAGTCATTGATTGCTTCCTGTGTATCTGTTGTAGAGGAGGGAGATTTTACCCTTATTCTCTTAGGGTTCTTTTCGGCAAGGCCTGTGAATTAAATTGACATGAGACAGATGAACAGGAGGAAAGTCTGCACAACTTATTTAATATAAACTTTATGTGACCCCAGAGCCCCCCTAAGGAGTGATGACCCAAAGAAATTATGAAACTTAGCTTGCTTTTATATTAAGTTGAAAAAAGGAGATGATTTGGAAAGATGACTACAGTTTATGACGAGGCTAAAAGGGAGATAGTTATTTTTATAAAGAGGCCTGTTTGTGTAGAATTCTGTCTCAATTTCTTGTCCTTGAGAATAAGAATGTTACTTTCCAAAAATAAAAAAAGAATGTTACTTTTCCTTCTGGTATAGGAAGGCCATCTCTCATATGGGAATTTCATCTCCTGCTTTTAAGAAAAAGAAGGAAGGTCAGGGTGGTTTTTTTTGTATTTAATGTTTTCAAGTGCCTTTAACTCAAAATAACCAATATGCCTATGTGGCTTCTTTTTGGGTGGTACACTCTGAATTTCTCCATATATATTTAGATGTTTGGACTCATGTTACACATTTCTTGCTTCCAGACTTGGAATCAGCTATTCTTTAAGAAACCTTGGTTTCATTTAGTAGGAAATGATATTTCAAGACCTCTCTCTTGGTATAAGGAATGCTCTTTGATGCTGGGCTGGCTGTTGTTTCCTGACCTTTTCAGTGATGAGAGTGGAGAAGTATATTTAAGGTAAAATACCTTGTGAGTTCATCCTGTTTCTAAGTTCAGGACTACAGGGTTTTTACTTAACAACTTCTGATATATGTATCTCCATGTCAAGATTTCTGATTTTCAAGGACATGGGGTGGATAGGAGTAAGACATTTAGGAATTACTCATTAGTTTTATCCCACATTACACATACAGCATCTATTTATAAAATGCTACCACAACTGGTTATGATTACTGAAAACATTACAAAAAATTTTTGCATGTGCTATTTCCAGTCTCCTCTTGCATTTTTTCTTACAAGGTATTCTATCTACATTGTCAGATTATATAGCCATTGTATAATATTATCTTTCTTCTAACCCTCATTTAGTCTTAAATCTACAAGGAACATATTTGACTCATCAGTTCCTTATGTTGATGTGTTCTATTCACTCTTGTTTGTTCTCTAGTATAGTTTTTATTTAGGACTCAAGAGAACAATGTTCCCTGAGTTTTGGCATGTTGGAAACAGTTGGTTCTGTGAATACTCGAAGGTCAGTTTTGCTAGATAGCAAATCCTTGGATCACAATTTTTTCCTTGAGATCTTAAATCTGTGACTTGCATAAAATGTTAACAAAAATTCTGTTGAAAATTATTTAAAATATGTGTAGGTAATTTCTTTTTAAATCATGTGCTCGTTTTTGTTTCTAGCATTTGTTCTAGTTTTGGCCTTAGTTTTCCTCTCCAGAAACTGTTGTCTGTATGTTCTTTCTTCTTTAAGCCTGCCTTCAACTTTGTCACTTTCTCTTAAATAATTTTTATCTTTTGTTTATTTTTGTTTTTCATTAAAGTCTTCCTTTTTTTAAACCTGCTGTTCCTCATGTGAGTGAAAGTCTCTCAGTTGTGTCCAGCTCTTTGCAATCCCATGGACTACCTAGTCCATGTAATTCTCCAGGCCAGAATACTGGAGTGAGTAGCCTTTCCCTTCTCCAGGGGATTTTCCCAACCTAGGGATTGAACCCAGGTCTCTTGCACTGCAGGCAGATTCTTTACCAGCTGAGCCACAAGGGTTTCCCTTGTGGGAAAACTCTTGGCTATTCCTAATGAGTTAGTGTTTATTGTGTTTATTCTCTTGTTCCTTCTACTTTAATGTTTATTTCTGAAATGAGTTTTTCCTTTTGTTTCTGATTCTTAAATTGTCTCTTCATTTCTGAATTTTTGAAAACCTGAGTTATGATGTTCGTTCATGGCTTGTATAATATTCTTAGTGATTTTAAGCTTATTTTGAAATAGTATATTACAGTTTTGATCCATTTTTTGGAGCATGTCCTCCTCCTGACATGCTTTTTTGTTTGCAGGGATGTTATTTTGCTCTTCAATTTCTTTTTTCTTATAGTAACATTTTATGGTGTTTCACTTCATTGTACTTTTCTGTTGCTCATTTTTGGGTGTATTCATTTTTCCTGAACTGTTAGAAGGAAGCTTGATTCAGATAGCTTTTCTTTTCTTTTCAGAGCTCTCTCTTCTGTTGTGTTCAGGCAATGTTAAAAAGAAAAATAGTGTCTTTCTGAGATTTCAGTTTGGTTTCCCTCACCCACTTTTATCTGGACCCTCTCTTTTTTCTCATCTTTATTGTCTCCTTCCTGCCCTGTTTTTATTCCATTGCCAGTAGTTTCTTCTCAGTGTGGACCCTTCTTGAACAGAAGCCCTTGGTGAATCAATTTTGAGAAGTTATAGATGCTAGATCCTTCTAGGCCTTTCTACTGGCCCCTTGCACGTATACTGCAGATTGGAGTAGGCAAAATCATTCCCGGTTTTAGCGGCTTTTCTCAAAATGGCTCACTATACTTTTCAGTGAACACTTGTTGATTACTTGGGTTTTTCATCATCTCAGATTTATTGTGACACGCTTTTATTTACCTCTGCTTTCTTTAACATGGGCACTTAACACACGTGGGGTATGGCTATATATCTATCTATATTGGACACTCTATTACAGGTATACAAAATAAACCTACCTGTGTTTTGGGGCCTCAGGTTCTTGCAGATACGTTTTCATCTGTTTTTGTTGTAAATGTTTCATGAGCATTTGTTTTTCAAATCTTGTTATGTGGTGATTTGGGAAGAACCAGAACATATGAAAGGACTTACCTGGTAGCTCAGAAGGTTGAAGAATCTGCCTGCAATGTGGGAGACCCTGGTTTGATCCCTTGGCCGGGAAGACCCCCTGTAGAAGGAAATGGCAGCCCCCTCCAGTATTCTTGCCTGGCAAAACCCCATGGACAGAAGAGCCTAGCAGGCTACAGTCCGTGGGGTTGCAAAGAGTCGGACATGACTGAGCGACTAACACTCGGAATGTATGCGGCCACTATAGCCATCTTCAGAGCCCAAGTATTGATCTTTTTTGTTAATTTTTTTATTTATTATTATTTTTTAAATTGTTTTTGCCATACATTGTCATGATATCACCATGGGTTTACATATGCTTCCCCTCCGGAACCCCCCCCCCTCTTCCCCCCCCCCCCCGGGAAATCTCGCTGCACCAGCCCCGAGCATCAGTCCTGGGCTGGCGATTGACTAGACATATGAAAATTAACATGCTTCAATGCCCTTCTCCCATATCATCCCACCCTTACACTCATCCACAAAGTCCACGAGTCTATTCTATACATCTGCGTTCCTTTTGCTGTCTCGTATGTAAGTATTGATCTTTTAATGCACTGTTGTTTTGAGTTGCACATATAATTCTTAAAGGACTGTTTTGCACCTGTGTTCATTGAGTTTGGCTTGAAGGTTTTTTTTTTTAATGTGCTATTTATTAGTAATGTTTATTTCAGGGTTATAATAAGTGGCCCCAAAGAACTTCCATGGATTTGGAGGGCCATTGTCCCATGGTCTATTCAGCTCCATCTGTATTAAAGTAGTCAAGAGGCCCATCCAGGTCAGGAGACAAGCCCCATGCTGGTCCTAATGTTGAATATTATCCCAAATTATTTGTTGGATTGGCCAGACCTACTTTGCTACAATCTCAGTCTCTTTCCAGTATCTTTCCAGGCTGACACCATCCTTTGCTTTCCTTCTGCGGGAGAACTCCCTCTAATCTGCTTATTCTAGTTACTGAATTATTTTCCTCTGAATCCCATTTCTCATTAATATTGAATTAATTTCATCTCATGATGTCTGGACTGGCAACTCTTTCCCCTGAGGCCCCTTTCTGTCTTATGGGCCTTGTTTATCCACCAGCCATGTTCTTGCCATTGTGTGCAGTGGTCTAAGCACAGTTAGGATATCCAAACTGCTCTACCAGCTAATCCTACAAAATTTTGGCTTCTTTAAAGGAGTAGATTATAAAGTCAGTGTTTGGTATTTTTTATAACCCTAGGATGGCTCCTCCCAGCTTGTGTTGTTCCCTCATTGTCTCTTGTAAACTAGCCAGCATATGGTTTTTGTTGTTGTTCAGTCGTGTCTGACTCTTTGCAACCCCATGAACTGCAGCACGCCAAGCTTCCCTGTCCTTCACTGTCTCCCGGTATGTTTACTCATACTCATGTCCAGTGAGTTGATGATACCATCCAACCATCTCATCCTCTATTACCCCCCTTCTCCTGCCCTCAATCTTTCCCAGTATCAAGATCTTTTCCAATGAGGTGGCTGTTTGCATCAGGTGGCTTAAGTATTGGAACTTCAGCTTCAGCATCAGTCCTTCTGATGAATATTCAGGGTTGATTTCCTTTAGGATTGATAGGCTTGATCTCCTTGCTATCCAAGGGGACTCTGAAGAATATTCTCCAGCACCACAATTGGAAAGCATCATTTCTTCAGCACTAGCCTTCTTTATGGTCAAGCTCTCACATTTATACATGACTACTGGAAAAGCCATTCAGTTCAGTTCAGTTGCTCTGTCGTGTCTGACTCTTTGCAACCCCATGAACCGCAGCATGCCAGGCCTCCCTATCCATCTCCAACTCCCAGAGTTTACCCAGACTCATGTCCATTGAGTCGGTGATGCCATCCAACCATCTCATCCTCTGTTGTCCTCTTCTCCTCCTGCCCTCAATCTTTCCTGATATCAGGGTCTTTTCAAATGAGTCAGCTCTTTGCATCAGGTGGCCATTATATTGGAGTTTCAGCTTCAGCATCAGTCCTTCCAATGAACACCCAGGACTGATTTCCTTTAAGATGGACTGGTTGGATCTCCTTGCAGTCCAAGGGACTCTAAAGAGTCTTCTCCAATACCACAGTTCAAAAGCATCAATTCTTCTGTGCTCAGCTTTCTTGATAGTCCAACTCTCACATCTATACATAACTACTGGAAAATCCATAGCCTTGACTAAGAGGGACCTTTGTTGACAAAGTAATGTCTCTGTTTTTTAATATGCTGCCTAGGTTGGTCATAACATTCCTTCCAAGGAGTGTCTTTTAATTTCATTGCTGCAATCATTAGCTTTGACTTAAATGGACTTCTGTTGGCAAAGTGATATTTCTGCTTTGTAATATGCTTTCTAGGTTTGTCATGGCTTTCCTTCCAAGGAGCAAATGTTTTTTAATTTCATGGCTGAAGTCACCCTACCGTGATTTTGGAGTCCAAGAAAATAAAACCTGTCACTGTTTCCATTGTTTCCCCATCTATTTGCCATGAAGTGATGGGACCGGATGCCCTTATCTTAGTCTTTTGAATGTTGAATTCTAAGCCAGCTTTTTCACTCTCCTCTTTTACTCTCATCAAGAGGCTTTTTAGTTCCTTTTCGCATTCTGCCATAAGGATGGTGTCATCTGCATATCTGAGGTTATTGGTATTTCTCCCAGCAATCTTGATTCCAGCTTGTGCTTCATCCAGCCTGGCATCTTGTATGATGTACTCTGCATGTAAATTAAATAAGCAGGGTGACAATATATAGCCTTGATGTACTCCTTTCCCAATTTGGAACCAGTCTGTTGTTCTATGTCCAGTTCTAACTGTTGCTTCTTGACCTGCATACAGATTTCTGAGGAGGCAGGTCAGGTGGTCTGGTATTCCTATCTCTCTAAGAATTTTCCAGTTTGTTGTGATCCACACAGTCAAAGGCCTTGGTATATTCAGTAAAGCAGAAATAGATGTTTTTCTGGAACTCTCTTGCTTTTTCAATAATCCAGCGGATGTTGGCAATTTGATCTCTGGTTCCTCTGCCTTTTCTAAACCCAGCTTGTACATCTGGAAGTTCTCGGTTCGTGTACTGTTGAAGCCTAGCTTGAAGGATTGTGAGCATTACCCTGCTGGCATGTGAAATGAGTGCAATTATGTGGTAGTTTGAACATTCTCTGGTATTGCCCTTCTTTGGGATTGAAATGAAAACTGACCGTTTCCATTCCTATTGCCACTGCTCAGTTTTCCAAATTTGCTGGCATGTTGAATGCAGTACTTTAACAGCATATTGAGTGCACCACTTTCACAACATCATCTTTTAGTATTTGAAATAGCTTAGCTGGAATCCTATCACCTCCGCTGGCTTTGTTTTAGTGATGCTTCCTAAGGCTTCCCTGACTTCACACTCGAGGATGTCTGGCTCTCGGTGGGTGACCAATGCCATCTTGGTTATCCGGATCATTAAGACCTTTGTTTGTACAGTTCTTTGTATTCTTGCCACCTCTTCTTAATATCTTCTGCTTTTATTAGGTCCTTACTGATTCTGTCCTTTATTGTGCCCACCCTTGAATGAAATGTTCCCTTGGTGTCTCTAATTTTCTGGAAGAGATCTCTAGTCTTTCCCATTCTTTTGTTTTCCTCTATCATTAGGTTTTGTTTTCTTAAGGCTTTCTTCTCTCTCCTTGCTATTCTTTGAAACTCTGCATTCAGATGGGTTTTTCTTTCCTTTTCTCCTTTGCTTTCCTTCTTTTCTCAGCTATTTGTAAGGCCTTGTCAGACAACCATTTTGCCTTTCTTTCTCTTGGGAACTGTTTTGATCATGGCTTCCTATACAGTGTCATGAACCTCTGTCTATAGTTCTTTAGGTAATCTGTCTGTCGGATCTAATCCCTTGAATCTATTTGTCACTTTACTGTATAATCATAAATTTGATTTAGGTCATACCTGAATGACCTAGTGGTTTTTACTACTTACTTTAAGTCTCAATTTTGCAATAAGGACTTCATGATCTGAGCCATTGTCAGCTCCAGGTCTTATTTTTGCTGACTGTATAGAGCTTCTGCATCTTTGGCTGCAAAGAATATAATCAATCTGATTTAGGTACTGACCATCTGGTGGTGTCAGTGTGTAGTCTCATCATCTGTGGTTTAGCCTCTATCTTTACTCTCCTGCCGCTTGCCTTTCACCACACCCTCTACTTTCTTGAGAGCACCTTTGAGCTTGAACTGATTCCCTCTCTGTTGCAAGTGAAATCAGTTTCTTTGGAGGAAATTAGGAGTCAGTGCTTTCTGGCCTGTTTCTACTGCAGGCAAAAATCTCTAAACCAGGGCTGTAGAGCTGTGGGTAGAATAGTGGTAAACTGCTCTCTGAGTGACATTCCACTATTACTGCTGAGCAGTCTGGGAGAGGGAAGGCAGCAGCCTGCGGTCCACTCAGCTCGCCTCTGGTGTGGATCTGAAACATCGTGAGCTGGGATGAGCATGGTCAGGGCTCCAGTACCCTCAGAACACCCAGCCCAAGAGAGGGCCTCCCTCCCATGAGTTAGGGGCTGGGCAGAATACGGGAGCCCCTCCCTCCCTTTATCACACTCACATGGTGTGTGTGTGGTGTGTGTGTGAGTCGCTCAGTCATGTCCGACTTTTGCGACCCCATGGACTGTAGCCTGCCACACTCCTCTGTCCATGGAATTTTCCAGGCAAGGATACTGGAGTGGGTTCATTTTCTTCTCCAGGGGAATCTTCCCGACCCAGGCGTCGAACCTGGATCTCCTGCATTGCAAGCAAATGCTGTACCGTCTGAGCCACCAGGGAAACAGGCAACTAGGCTTTTCAGATTGCCTTCTTTCACTTAGTAATGTGCATTAAGGAGAAGGGGACGACAGAGGATGAGATGACTGGATGGCATCCCCGACTCAATGGACATGGGTTTGGGTGGACTCCAGGAGTTGGTGATGGACACAGAGGCCTGGCGTGCTGCGGTTCATGGGGTCGCAAAGAGTCGGACACGACTGAGTGACTGAACTGAGCTGAATTCATGTGTCTTTCTCTCAGACTTGGGGACAGTGATTTGCCCTGTGTCCTCCTCTTTATGGATCCAAGAGAAGTTGTCAATTTTCAGTTAGTTCCGCTTTTTACTACTTATCAGGACAGAGTTGTGACTTCAGTCTCCTTACATGTGGAACTAGAACCAGAAGTCCTGTTGCTGGTAGATAAGAAAGTAGTTGATCCTTGTCAATTAATCTTATATTTCCAACCTTGTAATAGTAATTTGTTAGTTCTAGGAGGTTGTTGTTGTTAATTCTTTGGTATTTTCTATATAGATAATTCATGTCATCTATGTATAAAGATTATTTTATTTCTTTTTGATCTGTGTAACTTGGATCTCCTTTTCTTGTCCTATTACCTAGGACTTCCAGTATGATGATGCATGGGAGTGATAAAAATAGACATTCTTACGTTCTTCCTGATCTTAGTGAGAAAGCATCTAATTTCTCCCATTAAGTATACTGTTAGCTGTACGGTTTTGCAATGTGATAAAATATATGTAATCTAAAATTTGCAGTTTTAACCATTTTTAAGTGTCCAGTTCAGTGACATTCAGTGCTTTCCCATTGTTGTACAGCCATCACCACTACCCACACACTATCCATTTTCAGAACTTTCTCATCATTCTGTTCTTTTGGGTACCTTGGAGTGAAGTTGCGGGATCACAGTAATTCTGTGTAAGTTTTTTGAAGAATCTCAATAGTGTCTTCCACTGTGGCTGTACCGTTTTGCATCCCTGTTAGTGGTGCATAAGGATTCCAGTTTCTCCACATCCTTATAAAACTTAGAGTTTTTAATATAGTAGCCATTCTAATGGGAAGATAGTGATAGTTCATCACAGTTGTGATTTGCAGTTCTCTACTGATTAATGATAGTCATCATTTTTCATATGCTTATTGATCATTTGCTTATCTTTGGAGAAATGTCTATTCAAGTCCTTTGCTCATTACAAAAAGTTTTTTTCTTTTCCCATTTAAAAAATTTGGTTGTTTGATTTTTGTTGTTGAGTTTTAGGAATTCTCTATATATTCTGAATACCAGACTCTAATGGGATAAATGATTTCCAGATACTTTCTCCCATTTTGTGGTTGTCTTTTCATTTTTGTGATAGGTCCTTTGCACAAAAGTTTCTAATTTTAATGAAATCCAATTTAGCTGTATTTTGTTTTGTTGGTGATTTTGGTGTAATATCCAAGAAATCACTGCCAGTCCCAAAGTTTTGTGTCTGTCTTTATGCTACTATCACACTGTTTTGATTACTGTAGCGTTGTATGAAGTTTTGAAATCAAGGAGTGTGAGACCTCCAACATTGTCCTTTTTCAAGGTGGTTTTGAATACTTTGGGGGGGAGTTCCTTTGATATTCCCTATGGAGAACCATAAGATAGGTTTTTCTATTTTTGTGAAAAAAAAGTCACTGAGATTTTGATAAGTGAAAGTCGCTCAGTCGTGTCCGACTCTTGCGACCCCATAGACGATTATAGTCCATGGAATTCTCCTGGCCAGAATACTGGAGTGGGTAGCCTTTCCCTTCTCCAGGGAATCTTCCCATCCCAGGGACTGAACCCAGGCCTCCTGCATTGCAGGCAGAGACTTTGATAGGGAGTGCATAGATATGTAGATCACTTTGGGTAGTGCTAACATCTTATTAAATCTTCCAGCCCATGAAGATAAGATGTCTTTCTATGTATTCGTGTGTTCTTTTTAGTTCCTTTCAGCAATGATGTATATTTTTCAGTGTGTTAAGTCTTTCACTTTCTTGGTTAAGTTTATTCCCAAGTATTTTAAATCTTTTTGATGCTATTGTAAGTGGAATTGTTTCCTTAATTTCCTTTTGGGATTGTTCATTGTTAGTGTGTAGAAATACAACTGGACTCTATTTTTCTTTTCTTTGTTTATTGATGCTATACTCTTATTATTTCCTTTCTCCTGCTAGCTTTGGTTTAGTTTGCTCTTCTTCTCTTATTTCTTTAAGGTGTAAGTTAGACTATTGCCTTGATACTTTTCTTCTTTTTTAATGTAAACATTTATAGTTATAAATTTCCCTCTTAGCACTGCTTTTGCTGCATCCCAAAGTTCTGGTGTGTGTGTTTTCGTTGGTCTCGGTGTGCTTTCTAATTTTTCTTGTGATTTCCTTTTTGGCCTGTTGGTTGTATGAGAGCATGTTGTTTAACTTCCACATATTTGTGGGTTTTCCAGTTTTCTTTGTTCACCCTTCAGTGGACATCTAGGTTGCTTAATGTTGCAGTGAACATTGGGGTACGTGTCTTTTTGAATTGTGGTTTTGTCAGGGTGTAGGAATCATTGAACTGAGATGGAATGGAATGGGTGAATTTAACTCAGATGACCATTATATCTACTACTGTGGGCAGGAATTCAGTAGAAGAAATGGCATTGCCATCATGGTCAACAAAAGAGTCCAAAATGCAGTAGTCGGATGCAGTCTCAAAAATGACAGAATGATCTCTGTATGTTTTCAAGGCAAACCATTCAATATCACGGTAACCCAAGTCTATGCCCCAACCAGAAACGTTGAAGAAGATGAAGTTGAACGATCCTGTGAAGACCTACAAGACCTTTTAGAACTAACACCCAAAAAAGATGTCCTTTTCATTATAGGGGACTGGAATGCAAAAGTAGGAAGTCAACAAACACCTGGAGTAACAGGCAAATTTGGCCTTGGAGTACAGAATAAAGCAGGGCAAAGGCTAATAGAATTTTGCCAAGAGAATGCATTGGTCATAGCAGACATCCTCTTCCAACAACAGAAGAGAAGACTCTACACATGGACATCACTGGATGGTCAACACCAAAATCAGACTGATTATATTCTTTGCAGCCAAAGATGGAGAAGCTCTATACAGTCAGCAAAAACAAGACCGGGAGCTGACTGTGGCTTAGACAATGAGCTCCTTATTGCCAAATTCAGACTTAAATTGAAGAAAGTAGGGGAAACCACTAGACCATTCAGGTATGACCTAAATCAAATCCCTTATGATTATACAGTGGAAGTGAGAAATAGATTTAAGGGACTAGATCTGATAGACAGAGTGCCTGATGAACTATGGACATTGTACAGGATACAGGGATTAAGACCATCCCCATGGAAAAGAAACGCAAAGAAGCAAAATGGCTGTCTGAGGAGGCCTTACAAATAGCTGTGAAAAGAAGAGAAGCAAAAAGCAAAGGAGAAAGAGATATTCCCATCTTAATGCAGAGTTCCAGAGAATAGCAAGGAGAGATAAGAAAGCCTCCCTCAGCGATCAATGCAAAGAAATAGAGGAAAACAACAGAATGGGAAAGACTAGAGATCTCTTCAAGAAAATTAGAGAGATACCAAGGGAACATTTCATGCAAAGATGGGCTCAATAAGGACAGAAATGGTATGGACCTAACAGAAGCAGGATATTAAGAAGAGGTGGCAAGAATACACAGAAGAACTGTACAAAAAAATCTTCATGACCCAGATAATCACGATGGTGTGATCACTCACCTAGAGCCAGATATCTTGGAATGTGAAGTCAAGTGGGCCTTAGAAAGCATCACTACGAACAAAGCTAGTGGATGTGATAGAATTCCAGTTGAGCTATTTCAAAGCCTGAAAGATGATGCTGTGAAGGTGCTGCACTCAATATGTCAGCAAATTTGGAAAACTCAGCAGTGGCCACAGGACTGGAAAAGGTCAGTTTTCATTTCAATCCCAAAGAAAGGCAATGCCAAAGAATGCTCAAACTACCGCACAATTCCACTCGTCTCACACGCTAGTAAAGTGATGCTCAAAATTCTCCAAGCCAGGCTTCAGCAATACGTGAACTGTGAACTTACAGATGATCAAGCTGGTTTTAGAAAAGGCAGAGGAACGAGAGATCAAATTGCCAGCATCTGCTGGATCATTGAAAAAGCAAGAGAGTTCCAGAAAACCATCTATTTCTGCTTGATTGACTATGCCAAAGCCTTTGACTGTGTGGATCCCAATAAACTGTGGAAAATTCTGAAAGAGATGGGAATACCAGACTATCTGACCTGTCTCTTGAGAAACCTGTATGCAGGTCAGGAAGCAACAGTTAGAACTGGACATGGAACAACAGACTGGTTCCAAATAGGAAAAGGAGTACATCAAGGCTGTATATTGTCACCCTGCTCATTTAACTTACATGCAGAGTACATCATGAGAAATGCTGGGCTGGAAGAAGCATAAGCTGGAATCAAGATTGCCAGGAGAAATATCAATAACCTCAGATACGCAGATGCCCCACCCTTATGGGAGAAAGTGAAGAGGAACTAAAAAGCCTCTTGATGAAAGTGAAAGAGGAGAGTGAAAAAGTTGGCTTAAAGCTCAGCATTCAAAACACTAAGATCATGGCATCTGGTCCCATCACTTCATGGGAAATAGATGGGGAAACAGTGTCAAACTTTATTTTTCTGGGCTCCAGAATCACTGTAGATGGTGACTGCAGCCATGAAATTAAAAGATGTTACTCCTTGGAAGGAAGGTTGTGACTAATCTCAATAGCATATTGAAAAGCAGAGACGTTACTTTGCCAACAATGGTCTGTCTACTCAAGGCTATAATTTTTCCAGTGGTCATGTATGGATGTGAGAGTTGGACGGTGAAAAAAGCTGAGTGCCAAAGAATTGATGCTTTTGAACTGTGGTGTTGGAGAAGACTCTTGAGAGTCCCTTGGACTGCAAGGAGATCCAACCATTCCATCCTAAGGGATCTGTCTTGTTTGTTCATTGGAAGGACTGATGTTGAAGCTGAAACTCCAGTACTTTGGCCACCTCATGCAAAGAGTTGACTCATTGGAAAAGACCCTGATGCTGGGA
The DNA here is from genome assembly GCA_007570785.1 of Antilocapra americana. NCBI lineage: Eukaryota > Metazoa > Chordata > Mammalia > Artiodactyla > Antilocapridae > Antilocapra > Antilocapra americana. Next base: position 14,588,056 of record ML664186.1, on the reverse strand, counting down.
AGGATTGGGGGCAGGAGGAGAAGGGGACGACAGAGGATGAGATGGCTGGATGGCATCACCGACTCGATGGACATGGGTTTGGGTGGACTCCGGGAGTTGGTGATGGACAGGGAGGCCTGGTGTGCTGCAGTTCATGGGGTCGCAAAGAATCGGACACAACTGAGCAACTGAACTGAATGCCCAGTAGTAGGATTGCTGGCTCATAGGACAATTTTAGTCTTAGTTTTTTAAATAATCTTCCTACTGTTCTCCATAGTGGCTGTGTCAGTTTACATTCCCATCAACCACATCCTCTCTGTCATTTACTGTTTGTAGATTTTTTTTATGATGACCATTTTGACTGGTGTGAGATGATACCTCATTGTTAAGTTTTGATTTGCATTTCTTTAATAATGACTGATGTTGAGCATCTTTTCATGGGTTGATTGGGCTTTAGTTGATTTTTTGTAGTGATACATTTTTATGTACATTTTTGTAGTGATCGTATGGGAAAGAAGTACATCAAGGCTGTATATTGTCACCTTATTTAACTTATATGCAGTGTACATCATGCAAAATACCATTTCTGGGAGAAATATCAATAACCTCAGATATGCAGATGATACCACCCTTATGGCAGAAAATGAAGAAGAACTAAAGAGCCTCCTTGTCCTTTTTCTGGGATTCTAACTCATGTACATTGGATGCTTGTCAGTGTCTGATGCCTTTTTTTTTTTTTTTTTCAGTACCAGTAAGTTTTTATTCATTGTATATTCCCAAAGAAAAGAAAGGGAAGGGAAAAGGGTCAGCGTGTGTGTTACAAAATGATAGCAAATGGGAAAGGAAGTACCTGGCACAGCAAAATCAGCCATCAAATAAACACTGCCCAGATGGGGTCGCCAAAGCCCAAGGGGCTATGTCTCCTGCAGTTCAGGAATGAGGAAAAGAACAGATGGGTACATGCTTTTCTACCCTCCCTCCCTCCCCATAAATTCAAGATTTCATACAAAGCTTTGGTTTCTAGCAGTAAACATGGAGTTACATTCGTCCGTCTGCTATTAAACAATCTTGTGGCTACTTTGACATAAGTTTCTTGCACCTGCATAAAAGTTCCTGAGTGACTTGAATATACGTTCATCTTTCCTTTCGTGGTCTCCCAGCCCCACCTTCTACATGGAAGGCCCCTTTCATTGCTCCTCTCTATCCTTGGATTAGAAATTAAAGTTGGTCTTAATCCATCCAAATACAGCAGTCGGTTTTGCATGAATCATCAAGGAATGGACATGACTTGAGATTGGGAACAAGGGATGGAGAGATCTTAGCTTCTTCAGGATTTTTGCACAAATCACTTAGTCACAGATACCCCACAAATTAAACATAAAGGTTTATGGTCTATTTTGGGGGGCACTAAGGTGGAAAGAGGAGGGGGTAGGAATCTAGTTTTTAGGACAGATCTTGTTTGAAATAGGAAATAGAGAAAGGGGAACACAAAAGAAAGTGTAGTTCAAGACACCCCCCCTCCTACTTCAAGAAGAGGGGCCCCCAAGCTTGTTTCAGATCTTTCTGCTGGGTGCAGAACATTTTGTCAAAGATGCTTTGGCTATTTTTCTCAATATAAAAAGAAGTTTGTAAACAATAAAACCCCAAAAGAACATAGAGAAAACCAACACATTATATTTACACAAACTAGGCCACCTGGCAATCACCAAATCAGCTACTTGTGAAATCCTACAAAGCCCAGACAAATATAATAATTAGAGGGGGCAGCAGTTGGGGGAGACAAGGATCAGACACACATCACCCAATGCATTCTATTGCATTTTCCCCTTGACAACACAGTGAGGTAGGTCTGCAGTGATCTCTCAGCTTGTAAACAACGCCCCCCACCCACTGCCCATTCTCCTTTAGCTGCCATGATACTTATCACTGCTGCAGCAGGGTAGGACCCTGGCTCTGGGAACCAAAAAGAAGCCATTGCTAATAGTCTTTCCAGAAGCCAAGGAGGAAAAGCCCAGAATCGTTAAAGACTTTGTCCTTGCTTTACATGTCCATCCCTGGGTAGCTCAAGATGGGTACAGAGGCACTGTTCTTAAAAACCTCTCCTTACCAACTTCCACTTTTTATAAACACACACACACACACACACACACACACCCTGTTATGCATGGTCAGCCTAGCCCAGTAGGTGAAGGGTGGATCTGGTATGTAAAGCTGTCCTGTGCCCTGGGATTATAGATCTGGAACAGGAATCCTTTTATCACACATACAGATGACCTTTGCCTAATCTTGGCTTCCCCTCTCTGCACTTCTTTCCTGGCCCAGCCTCTCCTAACCTCTCTGCACCACGTTTTCCTGTTCAGACCAATTTCCAATCTTTCAGAAGGAAGGAGACCAAGTCATGGGGCAACCCAGTTAAAACCTAGTCTCTCATGAAACGCTGAAGATGGAGGGGTTTCAAGAGGACACTCTGGCAGAAGAGCCAGCTCTAATTGGCAAAAATGAGGTAGTTCAATAGGCTATACACTCCAAATAGTTGTTCTCTCTGATGATACAACAAAAAGCATTCCTGCCGTGCAGACCCGGAGCTGCTGCCGACTTATGCCTGAGATTGCTCACGTACCTGAGAACACAGTGCAGGAATGAGGGCCTTAGATTAAAATACACAAAATACAAAACCAGAATATTTATATTATGAAAAAAAAAAGTTAAAATGCACAAGATATGTCATTTGCACACAGCTAGTGCAGTTGGCATCCTGGAAAAAGTGGGTCCCAAGGTTCAGTCTCCCAAGGCAGCAAATAAATAAAACTGAGTTGGCCCAGAATGGGGTGAGAGTGAGCTTAGAAGCAGCAAGTCTGCAGCTGTTCCCTTGATCACCCCTTTACCTGTCATTCATAACCCATTACTTGGGACAGTTCTTAGCATTCTGTCCCAAGAGGGGGTTATGAGGAGAGAAGATGAAGAAAACCCTGCCACACCCCCTGAGATGTTTCCTCCCATGGAATGTAGTGGCTTGTTGGTTGGGTCCATCAATCTGTTCTCTTCTTCTTCTTTACACTCTGATATGGGAAATATTATTCCACATTCTTCTTTAAGAGTAAAACAACTTCCCTACCCAGGCCACTTTCAAAAGCTGGAGATTCTGGGGTTGGAGACTCAGATAAAGCATGCAGGGAGGGTTAACCCTCAAAGCCCTCATGTGCATTTGGAAAGAGCTGATTGGAGTTTCTTTGCCTCACCCCTTCCTTCTACCAAGAGGGAAGAGGGGGTGATGCTGTGGACTCCAGCCTCAGATATGTGGCAGTGCCAGCTGCCCCCTACCCACCCTGTCCCAACTTTCTCCACTCTGCCGATTGATGCCTGCTCCTCAGAACTTTCTGATCACAAAAGAATAGCCCCCACCCACTGTGGCTCAATTCTGGGCCTCAGGGAGCATGCCAGAGCTATGGATCTCTTCTTCCTCCTCCCAGAAGTAGGCTGGCTTTCCCTGGGAGCCGGGAGCTTGCTGGGCCTTCAGTGGGCACAAGGCTACCATATGGTTGATGCTCTGGCAGAAATGGCACTTCTTGGGCTGGGGTAGCAGCTTGCATTCCTTGGCATGATGGTCTAGACCTCCACAGTTGTAGCACCTGTCCCCCTTTGATCTGCGTTTCTGTATATTCTTTCCTTTGGGCCGCCTTTCACTCCCAATACAGAACACCCCACCATGGCCGGTGACTCGGATAGATTCCAGGCCCTTGGAGGACTTCTTAAAGGTGAACTCCACGGCCTCACCCTCCTTCAGGCTCCGGAAGCCTTCCATGTGCAGCTTACTCTGGTGCACAAAGACATCCACCTGGGGTCGAGTGCGACCCCCGCGCGGGCGGTCATGGACAGGAAGCCGAACCCCATGCGCACGTTGAACCACTTGCAGATGCCGGCACCGTGCAGCAGCTGCGGCTCCTCCGCCGCGCGGGCCGCGTCCTCCGGCGCCTCCTCTGGCGCCTTAGCGCAGCCACCTACGAACTGCTGGTTTGACACAGAGCCCATGGTAGTCGGCTGAGCCCGTGGCCCCGGGCCCCTGCTTGGGCGGCTGCTGGCCCCAGAGAAGTCCGGAGGCCTCTGATGCCTTTTTTTCCTCTGTGCCCTTTATTTGAACAGTTTTCGGTTGCTGTTTTTGAGTTGTATGATCTTTTTCAGTGTTGATCTGATGTTCATCCTAGACTGTGTATTTTTGCATTTCAGATATTATCATCTCTAGAAGTTCCATTTAGGCCTTTTTATATTTTCCCTTTCTCTCATATGGTCATGTTCCCTCTGCTTTCCTGAGTATGTGATGCATGTCCTTGTCTGATGATTCCTTTGTATCTGTCACTTCTAGGTCAGTTGCTACTGATTGCTTTTTCTTATGGCCATAAGTCATATTTTCTTCTCTTTCATATGCCTGGTCTACCCACCCTTCATTGCCTGTTTGTGATGGTGGAGCATTACCCTCCTTGCCAGCTAGCCTGATACCAACCTTTCTCATTGGAGGGGAAAGGGCCTGTGTCCTGGTGCCTTGTGCTTTGCTCATTCCTGTTCTGTGACATTGGCTTAGCGCTAGAGAGCTCCTGTGGCACCTTCTCAGGCAGTGTTCCAGCTGCCAGTTCAGCAGCACTTGCCTGAGCGCCAGTGATGAGGCTCTTTATATATTTGAAGGGGGGCAGGCACTGCCAGGCATGTTCCGCGGGTATTCAAGTTGGTCTCCTGGCAGCTTTCTGGTGAGTTCATCAGCACCTCCATCCTGGTGGCTTTACAGAACTCTCTGCAGACAGCTTCCTGGCTGACTGTGTTGGCAGCGTCTCAGATGGTTCTCAGCCCATTGAACTTCACCATCCTGTAAACTGCTGTCTCCCAGCTCGGAATCCTCCCTGCATCCTAGAGTATTTTATACCTTTTGGTTCATTTTTGTCAGTTATTATAAACAGTTAATAGCTCTTTATACTAAACTTGCCTTGTTTAAAATACCTTGTGGTTTTTGTCGCCTGACCAATAGACCTGGCCATTTCCTTATTGGATACTGGACATTATGTGTTTATGTTGTTTTGTTATATTCCTTCAAATAGTATTTGTCTTGGTCTGGCATGCAGTCAAGATCCTTGTCATCAGTTGATCCTTTAGAGAATTGCTCCTGAGCTGTGTTAGGGTGATCCAGAGCTGCCTTTGGTGTAGAGATAATTTGGCCTCATTACTAAGGGTGGAGCCATTCCGTGGTGGCTTGTGGGGGCGCAGTTTATTCCCATTCCTGTGTGGGCTCAGGAGGTTGTTCTGTCTGCTCCTTTCCAGAGATTCTTGTTCCATCATCCTCACAGTTTTTCTCACACAGGTGCAAACTTGTCTTTAGCTGAAGACTTGAGGGGTGCTCTGCAGATCCTGGAGCTCTGCTTTCTTCACAGCCCCTGCTCCCCAACGTTCTGTTCCACATGTTCTGGCCCCCTGGTCCCTCCTGACCTCCAAGGTGTCTCCTCCACTCACAGGACAGTGGGGTCTGTGTCTCCCTTCCCTGCACTGCAGCCTGGAAACCACATCAGCCATGGCTGGTCATAGAGCCCAGAGTTCCCTGGAGGTCCAGTGGGGGGACTTGACACCATCACTGCCTTGGACCTGGGTTCACTCCCTGGTCGGGAACTAAGATCCCTTGAGCTCACATGCCCTCCCACCCCAAACCATTGGGCCCAGTGATTGGTTTCCCATCTCTCTTGGGTCCTTGTCTTGCACTTACCCAGTGGCTGAAGACACGTCACACCACCTCTTGCCTGGTTTTCTCATTGTTTAGGGGCCCTCTTACTCTAGCTTGAAAAAAGTGAGTAAAGCACACAAATGAAACCACCTGTCAGGAGCTTGATGAAATTTCAGGACAGCTGAGTGTCCTGTCGCTCAGCTGGCTGACATTATTAATACTCCCTTTTTTCTTCTTTTTAAACCAGTCACGTGTAAGTGGGACCAGCGAGATGGCACAGGCTGTGAGGGAGTGACATGGTGGCAGCTTGGTGGCGTTCCCGCAGCAGATTTGCATTTTGCCAGCTTCCTGTGCTGTGTCATTTGTGGCCTGAGGCTCCTGCGAAGATCAGTGTCTCCTCATAGGAGCCCAAATGAGGAAACAACCGGTTACCAATGCATTTGCACAGGCCTCCTCCATGGCCTGCTACGACTTCAGCAGCCTTTGGACAGTGGGACCCAGACCGCCAAGGCCACCCATCTCAGGCCACTCTGGCTTTGGCCAGAGTGAGCCGAACTGGACTCATTCCTGGTCTCTTGAGGTCATTGCTACTGCCTGAGACCCTGTCCCTTGACCTGCGTCTGTGCTTTTATGCAGGCCCTGGGGGAAGGTGTCTGGAAAGCCAGCCTCACAGGTAAGTGGATGTGTTTTTGAAGCTGGTATAGACATGGGGCGAGATCAGTGCCACTGCCCAGAGCCCTGCCGTTCCCGAGGAGGGGGACACCTCTGCCAGGCTGAGGAGCCTGGTCCAGTGGCAGAAGCCTGTTCCTTTACTCAGTCATCTGGGAGGACCACATTGGGTTCCTCTTGTGTGAGTTGTTCACACTTAAATTGGCACAACCAGAGCAGCTGAAGAGGTTGGAGCACCTAAAGCCCTGGTCCTGTCCAACAGGCACCTGACTGACCTTCATCTCTTCACTCAGCCAGGCTGTGCTCAGGTGCTGCTGCGTAAGCCCCAGCTCTGTGGGACTCAGGCCCAGTGGGATGAGGCTCTGTTAGATGTGACTGGTGGGCAGGAGAAAGGAAGCAGGGTGAAGGAGACAGTAGTGGGACAAAACCTGCTGCTGAGTAGGATGCTGTGGTGGGGTGCCATCTGGGCAGAGGCTCGAGTCCAGGCTCAAGTCAAGCCCAGTGGCCTGGGGGTAGAGGAGCAGTGTAGAGGCCCTGATGCAGGAGCCCCTTTGGAAAACTGGTGAAACCATCAGTGTGAAACAAACTAGTGTCTGTAGAGAAGCCCCATGTCTAGTCCCAGGTGGGAAGCACGGCAGGTACTTAGAGTTTTCAGCAAATAGCATTGCCCACCTGGCCAAGAGGGCAGAATCCCCAGAGAGGAAAGAGGCCTGGAGCTGGCAGCTGCAGGCCCCAAGGCCCCTTCTCTAGGAGTGAGGTGGCAAGCCTCAGCTGAGGACAGGTGCTGCCGTCCTCTGAGGAGCCGCAGGACAGTCTTAGAGAACACAGCGTGGCTGTGTCCTTGCCCTGCGCCATCTTCACTTTTAGGACTGGGGTAATGAGAACAAATACTCCAGGTTTCAAACAAGATACAGAGATCTTTAGTCCCAGAGACTTGGTTGGGCAGAGAGGAATGGTCTGTTTCCTTCTGATCGTCTCTCATTGGCTTGCGTTTCTCTTGCATTTTTATTTATTTTTTAAATTAATTAATTAATTTATTTTTCTTTACATTATCATGTTGGTTTTGCCACACATTGACATGAATCCACCATGGGTATACATGTGTTCCCCTTCCAGAACCCACCTCCCTCTCTTGCATTTTTAGGTCAGAGATGTCCACTCACAGCCTGCTAGTCAGACCAGCTTGCCAAGTTACCCGTCACAGCCTTCAGCTCTCTACTCCAGTGACACATTCCAGGTAACAGACTTCTTCTGGCTATGGAATGGCTCACAGCAGACCAGTCCTGCCGAGGACTCAAGGCACCTACTCAGAGGACTGGAGCGCCACCCTGGGACCCACAATGCAGAGGGGAGCTTGAAGCGGTGAGTCTACCTCCTACACCAGTCTCTCTCTTGAGGGCTGGCAGGGGCAGCTGCCAAGAGGCAGAGAACCCAGAGGAGCCCCATGTAACCTTGTGGGGTTGGGGAGACTGAGCTCTGGGGGCTTGGGAGCTGCAGAGGCAGTGGGACCCGAGGGCGGAGATCCCTGAGAGGGAGGCAGAAGGTGCTTACAGAGCAGAGCTGGGTCTTTGCAGTTTCATGGTGCCAGGGAAGAACTGAGAGCCTGTCGGGAGGAACAGCCCTAAGAAATGCCGGTCTCTGCTCGGACCTTGGGTGGCCAGCCCCCTCCGCTGCCCCGCTAGAGGAAGACACTGTCCCAGTCCTCTCCCGTGCTGTCAAACACAGCGCCTGACTCCGCGATGAGTGACTATGTACCTTGATAAATGGGACAGAAAGGAAAGAGAGACCCACAGAAGATTAAGATACTGGAGTTGGCAGACATAGAGTTTGAAATAACTGATTAACATTGAAATAGGTAAGATGGAGAGTTTCATAGAGAATTAGAACTCATAAAAGATTGAAAATTCTGAAAGAGAAAAGGACAGTAATAAATGTAAAATTCAGTTAGGTGGATTTAAAAGTAGATGAGAGACATCTGAAGAAAGGACCGGTGAACTGGAAGATAAATCAGTAGAAAATCTCTGCAGACCCTGCCATGACCAGCTCACACTGTCCACACTGTCCTGGACCCTGAACCCTTCTGGAGACCCGTTGGATTGGGGAGAGCCTGCTGAGGAGGCTTTCTGTGCTTGGGAGAGAATGAGGGGGCTTGGGGATTTGGGGGATGCTCTTCACCCAGCCTTGTTGGAAATGTTACCAGCTCACTGGGAGTCTAGTCAGCGGAGCTCTGTGACTTTAGTTAAGTCTTTCAGGGGCTCCAGCATCAGGGACCTGAACCTGTTTGTGTTCATGGCCTCAGGCTAGAGGTATGCCAGTCTTCACAACACACACCCTGGAAAATGCCTCTGGTGGGATGAGGAACCAGGGGAGGCTTGTCTGTGACGTGTGGCCAGTGGGCCACGGAGCCCAGGTGTCGCCTTGGCGGTGACTCAGTGGGCACTGGTGTAGCTGGGTGAGGGGGCAGGGTCAGGGCCGTGCTGAGCGTGACTCTGAAACTGTTGTGGATTATAGCAATTCATGCACACGCTATTCTGAGAAACTTTCTGTCCTGGGTTAATGGTTTCCTTATAATGAACAGAAATAAATTCATGAGGGACGCTGAGCTAAGGTGGGGTCATGGGCCAAGGCCAGTGCCTGAGCTGAATGCTGACTGCTGACCTACACCATCTTGGATACCGATCAGAGCAGTGTCCCTGCAGAGACACCGACCATCTCAAGTGAAAGACGGAAGCCCCTTTGTCCTCCAGAATGCTTTGTCTTGGGGCCAGCAAACACCCCTCTTGAGGGGAGAGAAGGAAGCCAGGTCAGGTCTGGCTGAGGGCGGGCACAACAGCCACTGGCTCCTGGGAGCTTCCGATCAGTTCAGGCCAAGTGTCCGCAAGCCATCTGGACACCCTGCGGTGTCCCCTGTGCTTCAAGACAGGAGGCCTTGGAGGGTCTGTGCCGAGGGGATGTTCTCTTGTGTGGGAGGTGGGGGCAGGAGGTGACGGGGCAGGCGAGCACAGGGCCTCTGCCCTTCAGGCATCTTTCAGAGATGAGACAGACGAGGTCCCTGCTCCTGTGCAGCTTATGTTCTATTAATAGTGCAGAGGCCGGCCTTCAGTGAGTATAAGCAAGTAAGCAAACACACTAAAACAAAGAAAACCAGTGATAAGGGTCATGGAAAAGGTGACACTGGGACCATGCTAGTGGCAGGGTCAGGTGGGGGAGGGCGACCTCCCTGAGGAAGCGCCGTGAGCAGAACCTGGGCAGCCTTGGGGGCAGAGGGGGGCCCTGAGCTGGCATCGCCCAGCCCCTGGTAGGTGCTTGCTTTCCCCTTAAGGACAAGAGGAACCCATGACAGAGTCTAAGCAGGGGAATAGGGTGATCTGATTCCTAAGAAGTGTGAGTGCTGTGTGGAGACTGCACTGTGGGGAGACCAGTGGGTGGGTTTGCTTGTGTTGGAGAAGGGCGGGCGTGGGCGCTGCAGAATTAGCGTGGGTGGAGCTGTGGGAAAGCAGGGACCCAGGAGGGCCTGAGGCGTCTGGGCAGGCGAGGGCCGTCGTGGGAGGGGGCACCCCATTGTGTGTGTTAGATCTAGAGGTTCCCAGACTCTCAGAGTACCCCTAGTTAAGATCAGTAAATATGTTAAGGGGCCTACAGGCCAAAGAAGTAACAGTTTCATTTTTAAATAGTTAAGTCCAAACAGTTTAAGTACAGTATTTATATCCTTACAACTTTATAATAGACATTTGGAAAGTAAAGTAAACATAAAATTTTTTCATTGCATTTTTAAGTAACCGTAATTACTTAGGAGTGGAATGTTTGCCTGTCAGGCTCTTCTTGAATTTTGGAATCAGACTGGACATGGTCACCCTTGTTGCCTTTTCTGTATTGACTTACACAGTAATTGCCTTTTCAGTAACTGCCAGAAACCTAGCTTTGCAGACATGAAATCACACAAAGCAATGTAGCAAGATATGTTGACACGCTGGAGTGCTGAGAGATGTTTCGTATCATCGTTTTCCCCTAAAGTAAAACGCATCCCGTCGTGCCTGCAGGTTGACTGTGGGCGCCCCTGTGCCCTATTCAGGAGCTGCTGCTCTGTGCCCTTCCTTTCTCCCGGGTCTGTGGACCTTCTGTCTCCTGGGCACATGTTGGTGTGCACGTCACGCCACCTCGACCCCCAAGTTCTCAGGGGCGCTCACTGGGTCTTTTTTTGGCTGCGCTGGGTCTCAGTGGATCTTGTAGTTTGGGCATGTGGGATCTTGTTCCCTGACCAGGGATCAAACCCGGACCCTTTGCATGGAGAGCGTGGAGTCTTAGCCACTAGACTACCAGGGAAGTGGTGGTCTAGGATAGGATGAAGTTTTAAGATGTGAGATGATGTTTTTGTTCTGTTGATCCTTAAGACAAACTTAAGAGGAAAGCAGTGATGGATTTATCCCCGTTTTATTTAGAGTTGAAGATAATGAGGTTCAAAGTGGTTGAAGGTGCAGTGAGTGAGCCTGGACTGGGCCCCACGTCCCTGACTCTTGGCTGGGCTCTTCCCGGGCTGTGCTGCCTGCCTCTCTTGTGGGCCTAATAGGGCCGCTGGTGTGGCAGTAGAACTGGGCACTTGGTGTGAGGCCGTAGTTGGAACCTTTTTTCTGGCAGGTTGGTGAAGGAGGGCATCTCCTTAGCACATAAGGGGCGGTGTTTGGTTGATGGGGGAACAGGAGTGCCTGTGTCCCTGGAAATGGTGGGGGGTGCGTCCAGGTACCCTCTCTGTGAGCCACGGCTGGGCAACCTACTGGTTTATTCTCATGCATGCTCCCCTCAAAGATCTGCACCTGTGTGTCCAGGAAGAAACCCATGGAAGAGAGTTCAGGGCACCTATTCTGGATGCACCTGATGGTGTTGGTTGGTGGTTGGAATCTTGATTTTGATCCTCTTGCAGTCTTAGAGATTTTGAACAGGAGAGTTGGCAATTAAATCTTTTCAAAAGGCTGCAGGGGGGCTCCTGGCAGCCTGAGGGCAAGGCCATGTGACCCTGCATTGTGGATGCCGTTTCAAGGAGCTGACTAGCATTCCTGCTGACTGCCAGAGCTGTCCGTCAGCGTGTTCTCATTACTTCAGGGGGTTCTGGTCTTAGTTTACTTTCTGAGTTGGTTTTTAATCCCCCGTGTCCTCCTCCTTCATGACCAGCTCACCACACCCATGGCACTTCTGTGATTTTGACCTTGGTCCTTGAAGACTGCTCTTCTCCGGCTGCTCCTGCTCCCTGAACCCCAGTCCCCCGTAGCTCTGCACACACACACCACGCGCCCGCCACTGCAAGGCCCTTCCATTCCAGGGAGGGACCCAGCCTTCCTAGTTGCAGGGCTGTCCTTGGAGACCACAGCCTCTCCCTAACTGGGCAGAGCCCCCATTGATGAGGTGATGGGCTGAACAATGCCACCCTCCCTCCGATATATCCATGTCCTAATCCCTGGAGACATCACACGGCAAAAAAGGATCTCACAATACAGAGACGGCCCCAGATTATCTGGGAGGACCCTACACTCACTCACCTACTTCTTTGAGGGGAAAGAATCGCCACAGAAGGCAGTGAGGTGATGCCGCCACAGCCAAAGACACCGGGAGCCTCCGGAAGCTGAGGAGGGCCGCAGGGCCTCCGGGGAACCTCCGGAGGGTATGCAGCCTGTGGCACTTTGATTTCAGCTCAGTGCAGTGATTTGGATCTCTGGCCTCTAAAATTACTAGACAGTAAGTTTCTATAGTTTTAAGCCATCAGGTTTGTGGTGACTCGTTGCAGCAGCCACAGGAAGTGAATACAAATGGGAAGGCAGAGGATTCCAGGAAGAAAGGAGTGGCCCCAAGGCCTGGCACAGACCCTGATCTGCTTCCTGGCCATGTCCTGTGACCTGGCCGCTCCTGTCACCTGCGCCTGGACACACAGGCTCTCCATCGCTAGCAGTGAAGGTGGGCTCTGCAGCCCCTGCCCCTTCCTGGTGCCCACCGCCCTGGAGCCCCCACAGGGAAGGGTCCGGAAGTGGGGCTGGAGGTGGGGAAAGGGGTTTCGGGAACAGAGCTGCTGCCGTGGGCTCCATTCGCAACATGGACAGTTGAGCTTTGTGCTGGCACCAAGGTCACCTCGGATCCGGCAGCTGGGTGTGTTGCTGGGGCCCTGCCCTCCAGGGCACCTGCTCCCCATCCCTGGGAAGGCGACGTGCAAACGCCAGAGCGCCTCTGGCTGCATGTCACGACTTTAACATCAAACGCAAATAGCATCAGGTGCTTTTTCTGAAGCAAGGATCCGTGCCTCTCAAAACAAACACATGCCAGTCACCCGCCTGCGAGAAGGCCACACAGGCAGGGCCATTGTTCCACGTCCTCCAGGTGGTGCCCTGGGAAAGGGCACAGCTGCCGGAGCCTTTAAAACCCCAGGTGGGACCAACATTCCTGTGTGGAGTTGCAGCAGCTCCCACCTGTGTTTCTCAACACCTTGTATTTTTTAAGCAGCCAGAGGAGAAAATCGGTCCTGAAGAATACCAATTCTGGGCAGAGATCTTTGTGAAAGGTGTCAGGTGAGGGTGCCCGGTGCCCCAAGGGCTGAGTGACTTGTGGCCCATAGGAGGTGGATGCCCGACCGCGAGAACCCTGGCCAGTCCCGCGGAGGGGGTGTCCGGAGTGTGAAGGGCAGGGAGCCGGCACTACCCTGCCAGGGGCTTCCTGGGCTGGTGACCCTCGGTGGAGCTCATCTGCTGCGGGTGAGGGGTGAGGGCCTGTTACGGGGTCCTTGGCATTTGGCTCTCGCCCTGGTCTGTTCCTGTCCAGCTGGGCTCAGGGAGGAAAGGGTGCCCAGTCTGCTGCCCAGCCCACACGTGGCTCTCCCTCCTTCCCCAGCATGAGGGGCGCCGTGCTGACAGGGCTGCTGCTCACCCTGGCCGGCCTGCTGCAGCTGGGCCTGTCCCTGAAGATAGCAGCCTTCAACATCCGCACCTTTGGGGAGACCAAGATGTCCAATGCCACTCTCTCCAGCTACATTGTGCGGGTAAGTCCAGGCTGGTCTGCCCCCAGGGCCCTCAGGGTGGGGAAGCTGGAGGTGGCCTTGTAACGGGCCCTGGGAACCTGGGCCAGTGGCCAGTCCTGAGTGACTGGCAGCCGTGGTGATGGGGGGCATCAAGGTCTCAGCCCACCCGTCAGTCAGGGGGACAGGCCGTGCCGTGCCTGGCTGGTATTTGGGTCCCAGGCCGGGCTGTGGCAGCAGCTCAGCCCTGTGACCCAGAGCAGCAGGCTGGACACCTTGGTCCCCGCCTGCCCTGCTCGACAACACTGTGGGCTTGTCTCCAGATTCTACGTCGTTACGACATCGCCCTCATCCAGGAGGTCAGAGACAGCCACCTGGTGGCCGTGGGGAAGCTGCTGGACGATCTCAACCAGTGGGTGACCTGGGGCCCCAGGAGGCCTGGGGGGAGGCGGGTGGCGGCGGCTGCCTCTGCCAGGGCATGGTGCCCGGTCAGCCCGGACGCAGGGACACAGGCATGGGGTAGGCCCCTTCGACTCCTGACCCACCGACTCCTGACCGGGACGTCTGTCTCCTTCATCCAGGGACGACCCAAACGCCTACCACTACGTGGTCAGTGAGCCGCTGGGCCGCAGCAGCTACAAGGAGCGCTACCTCTTCGTGTTCAGGTAATGCCGCAGGCCCCCAATGTGGCCTCGAGCCTGTGGGCCCCTCCCCTTGGGTTTGGGCGCAAGAACTGGGGCCCTCAGAGCAGGGTCTGGGCTGGGCTGTGCCCCTCAAGGCTCACAGCCCGTGCAGAGGCCGGAGGCTTTGGTGGGAGCTGTGTGCCGCTGGGTCTGTGTGGTGCCCGAGCCCAGGCCTGCTGCCCCCCTGGATGTGGCAGTGAGTGACTTCAGCAAGATGAAGGGGCGCCCTGGCCCCATAACCTTCTGCAGGCCTGACAAGGTGTCCGTGCTGGACACCTACCAGTACGATGACGGCTGCGAGTCCTGCGGGAACGACAGCTTCAGCCGGGAGCCAGCTGTGGTCAAGTTCTCGTCCCCCTCCACCAGTGAGTGCGCCCCGCCCCGGACACGCTGGTCTGTGCTGCGCCCCACAGCCCTCTGGTCTCGCGCTGCAGTTGCTCAGGAAGACGTCCACCCTCGTGGGGTGTCTCAGGTGTCCTCTGCCCCAGCCAACACGCTCTGCTGTCTCCGCAGAGGTCAAGGAGTTTGCCATTGTTCCCCTGCACTCGGCCCCATCAGACGCGGTGGCTGAGATTAATTCTCTCTATGATGTCTACCTGGATGTCCAGCAGAAGTGGGGCTTGAACGTGAGCACCCCCATCCCCACTTTGGGCTCTAGGGGCCCCCTGTCGTGCCGTGGGCCAACCTGTGGCTGTCTCCTGGCAGGACATCATGTTGATGGGCGATTTCAACGCTGACTGCAGCTACGTGACCTCCTCACAGTGGTCATCCATCCGCCTGCGCACGAGCTCCACCTTCCAGTGGCTGATTCCCGACACTGCCGACACCACAGCTACGTCCACGAACTGCGCCTACGACAGGTGAGTGGGGAGCCTCTACGACTAGCTTCAGAAGTGCTTCCCAAGACCGGATGCTCACCTCCTGACTTAGGAAAGGCATTTCTTAGTTTTGAGTTGAAGCACATTTAGGGAGAACACTACACTGGCATATATGGAGATTTGCCAGTGGCGAGCTGTTTGGGGCAACATTGAGCCGGGGCCTGACTGGCTCCACGGTGGCATCAGAGAGCGGTTGGGGTTGTGTGACATTCAGCAAACCCAGAAGAGCCGGGGGCACAGGCCAGGAGCCAGTGCAGAGTGTCACACCCTGGGCTCAGGGGGACTCGTGTCTGCTGCTGTAGGATCGTGGTCGCAGGGTCTCTGCTCCAGAGTTCTGTGGTTTCTGGCTCGGCCCGTACCTTTGACTTCCAAGCTGCATACGGACTGAGCAACGAGATGGTAAGTGTCTGTCCTGGACACACTGCCTTTATTTTATTGACTTGAGAAAACCAAGGGCCCTGGGCCAGTCCTGACCCGTCTCAGGCGCACAATCCTAGATGACTAGGTGTCGGGTCCCTGTGCTCACTGCCGTCTTCCCACAGGCCCTGGCCATCAGTGACCATTACCCGGTGGAGGTGACGCTGACGTAAGTCCATTCTGTGGTCCACAACCTCTGCCCCACGCCAGGAGCTGAAACGACAACTGAGTCGTCATCACAGTTAAGAGCGGAGGGTGGAGCTGAAGGAACCCAGTGCCTTCCCTCCCCTGTGTACCCCTAACCACCCCGCAGCAGCTGAAATTAAGGAGAGGGATGGAAGGTAGGCTTTTCCTCACCTGACCCACTTCCATTGTAAATGTGGAAGTTGTGTCACCAGAGCACCCCACCTTCTCAGTCGCGAAAGAAAGTCCAAAACTAAGAAATGCCTTTTAATTTAAATAAAGCTCAAAAGGGGCTGTTGTCCTTCGCTGCACCCAGTCGTTCCTGTGTGTCCCTGGTGACAGGTTGCAGGCTGCCTTGCCCCATGGTCGCGTCTGTCCCCTCGTCCACAGCCATCAGCGTCGCTCCAGGGCCTTGACAAGCAGGTGGTTCAGGCGTCCAACCATGGGTCGAGGGTCGTCAACGAGTCCCGCTGTGATCATGGCGTTCTCGTAGATCTGAAAGGCAGCGCAGCACCTTGTCAGTGGGAGGGGGAGCAAAGCCTGGGTCCGACCCAGGGACCTCAAATACAAAGAGAAGAAGGGGAGAGAGTTGTTCTGTTTAAAGCAGGGTTTTAGAGGACACCTCAAAGCCTCAGCCTGCTCTTCACCCACCCCAGCAGCCTCACCTGATCCACCAGCAGCTGGGCCAGGTCAGGCTCACTGTCTCTCAGCTGACTGAGCTTCTTGATCAGAATATGCCTGTGACACAGAAACCACACAGTAGCTCAGGGCTGGGGCTGCACACGAGCACAAGGGCTTGTGACTCGGAGTGACTTTTCTGAAATGTTGGGGTGTTAGAACATGCAACAACAACAAAAAGGAGAACAAAGAATAGTGCAGTGTTAAAAAAGAAACACAAAAACTGTAACTGATTATAGTTTATATATTAATATCAAAACTTGTGCCAGGTTTTCTGGGTATAAACTATATACTCCTGAGGTAAAGGAAGTCAAATTTAACATACAAAGACATACTCTCTGATAGGTGGACCACAGACAGAAGTGAAACTTTCCTTAAATTATATTCTTGTTCCTTAAAAAAATCTACCAAATTCATAAAGAAAAGTAAACAGGGAAGATCAGAAGAAATTGAAGGAGGAAGTCCCAGTTAAAACCTAAAGCACCAATAATCAAGTAGTTTAGTTCTAGAACATGAAATGGTAATAGCTTAGTGGAAAGTGGACAATGTATAAACGGTCAAATTCATACAATTTTATTAGTACCTGTTAAGACCAGATAACTGGGCAGCACCCAGGAAGTAAGTTTCTTGCTATGTGATTCCTTGAACCAAGAACCAAAATAATTTCCAGAGAGATCAAGAGTTAAATGTAAAACCTAAAAGCAAAGTATAACAGTAGAAAACAGGGAAGAAGTATTTTATAATCTTCAAAGGGGAAAGCCTTTTCAGACTAAATACAAACATAGAAGTCAGAAAGAAGACTCTTGACTACATAAAAATTGAATTTTTTTCTGCGGAGGAAAAAATACAATAGGAAACATCAAAATTATAAGGTATAATTTTCATTTTTGAATGGCAGACCTGAAGGTGTTTGATAAAACTGAAGGCCCTGGGGGAAGGTACCGAGGACAGCGGCAGCGTTTGTGGCGCCCTGTCTGAGACGCTGCAAGTCCCTCCCTCCCAGTGCTGTTCCCAGCAGCAAACATCTGCAAGGTGAGGACCCCACACTGGCGCTGTCCCACCATGAGCTCCATATGGTGGAGAATGTTAAAGACTCAAGCAACATATAAACAAATTTTAGAGCAAATGAGTTAAAGTCTTCTGGCAATAGAAAATGAGCCCTCTGCACAGCCATCTTATAAAACTACATTTGTGCCAGAACTAGTTAAAGCCAGTGGGTGCCCAGTCAGATGGGTGTCCAGCCCATCTCTGCTGGACTCACCCTGGGAGCCACGCACCCATTATGCAGGCCTGTATTGCTTATGCCTGCCTGCCACGCGGGGTGGCTGTGGAGAGGCCCTTGACACTGCGTGGCCAGCCATGAGCCAATTCAGATCTTCCACTTAGGAATCGTGTGGCTAGTAATTTGGCTCAGAAGCTGGAAAAGGCGCATTTCCCTACTCCCAAATAGTTTTAAGGAAATTAACTCTTAAAAAGCAAGGAGGAAAAATATGCTAAGGTGGCAAATTAAAAAATTTAACACATATTAAAAAACAATGCGCCCACAGCTTTAAGTCCAAAAGAAATATAGGGTACAGTGACTGTGGTGGTGGGAAACTATGGACCTTCTCTAACATTTTTGGTAACTTAGGTACTTCATTTAAAAAATTACTGTTGCATGCAAAGTTAGTTTCCAAAACAAAAAATGCCTCCATATATAACAGCAGCAGTTAGAAAATGAAATTTCAAAATACCAAATAAAAAAGACATCAGATAACTATAAAAAGTGTATAAGAATGCTAGAGAAAAAAAAAACTCATCTGAGAAGGCAGCACAGTTCAGCAGGAGTGGAGAGATTAAGCAGTTAACAGTCCAGGCAACAGGTGTTTCCATGAAGCTGAAGTGTATCCCTGCCCACCCCCTACATGGATCCCAGACAGGCTCCATGAACACAAATGGCATAAAGGGGAAGAAGCATGTTTGAAATGGAGATTTCCTAAGACCCCAGAAAGCATCAGACATGCATACGTTTGACTACATTAAAATTAATTACATAAAGAATTTCTCTTCAGAAGATACCTTCAGACAGGTGAAAAGTAAGTGAAGATGTTTGCAGCTGATGAAATATACAAAGAAGGTGGTGGTGTTGAGAGAAAGCCAAGCCCAAGGCTCACGCGCAGGACCAGGCTCTGACGCTTTGCCCTCTGGAAGCCCTGGGCCTTGCCCGGCCCAGGTGAGGACACAGCCCGTCCGCGCTTGGAGACTTAACCCGTGCCCCAGGTGGAGGACAGGCGTGCTCAGAGCAGCCTGCTCCCAGCAACCTCTGAACAGAAACTACCCCAGTGTCCGTCAGAACAGTTACTGTGCCGAGCAGACTCATACCTGGCACGCAACTCAGCTGTGAACACACACAAGTCACCCCAACCCCAGAGAGGCTCATGGGCTGACTGAAGAAAGTGAGGCTGCCCAGGGGTCCCTTCACAGGCTGCTCAGAAACAGAGAGCCGAGCTTGTAACAATGCCCAAGTACCCGACATTAGGCCTGTGGCTCCCCCAGGGGGCACGACAACTCAAGTGGGAGGAAAACGAGCTTCTGGGCACAGGCAAGGTCCAATTTTTAACCTTTACATGGGTCTAGTTTAGTACAGTTCAGTTGCATGAGTGTTTATAAACATTAACCAAAGTACCTATTAGCTTCATGTACTTCTCTCTGTGTTATAACTGAAAGAACACGGACTCCTCCAACTCAAAGAATACCTGGGGGTCAGAAACGAGCACCCAGGGGTCAGCGGCCTCACCTGGGGTTGATCTCCAGCGTGGGCTGCAATAGCTCTGCGCGCTCCTCCTGGGTCTTGGCCAGCTGGCGCATGCGCAGGAAGTGCCGGGCGGCCCCCATCTCCAGCACCGTGATCATAGCAGGGTGGGTGTCCAGCCGGAGAGTCACCTGCAGGCGCGGCCAGAGGTGAGGGGAGCCCTGGCAGGGTCTTGACAAGACCTTCAGCAGGTGACAAGACAGGACAGCAGGGCGCCTTCCTCCCTGTCTCCCCATCACCCCCTAAGGAGAGGAGGCCTGACCACACGCTGCTTGGGAACTCTCCTCATCTACACCTCAAGGCCACCAACTTCTAACGTATCAATTGGCGTCCAGGGTCCATCCTGCCTTGTGTTACCTGCATGTCTCTGCTTCACAGGGGCCACTGCCAAGTCCTACAGCGACCCTGTGTCTCCAGGCCCTGCCTCTCCCTTAATTCTGTCCGTCCAAGAGACAGTGCTCTCACCAGCCCCTCCCTGTGGCTCCCTCTGGCCTTTATTTCATCAAATACACCTTTTCCCCTGCAGCCTTGCAGGCTACAGGCCTCCTGACTTACACCAGAGACGCCAGGGCCTGCTGGGCCCACAGCCTGCTGACCTGGGGAAGCACCGTGCCTGTTCCTTCATAGGGAACGGACAAGAATTCTGCCTCCTCAGGCCACCTTAAGTGAGCCGCTGCTGTAAAGCAGACACGATACGTGTGCTACGTGAAGAAGCCTTGCTCCCTGCCCGGTGGCTCAGAGACCCACTGCTGCCTCCACAGGGCCCTGGGTCTGCCCTCTGCTCTTGGCCTCTCGGACACCTGCCCTCCCTCCCTTGCGGCCGCGCCTCAACATGTCCCTCAGCCGGTGATGCCTGTTCTCTGCTGACTGTTTCTCCTGCAGCTCTGAGCTGGATTGGTGGGCTCCTAGCTCATTAAAGCCCACCCAGACCCCCACTAAGAACCCATGCAGGATGGTATGCTCTTGTATCCTCAGCCACTGCAGTGCCTTGAGGCCTGGACCAGGCAGGCCAACTGGGGAGCCCTCTTCTCTGTCCACCAGGCCCTCAACTGCTCACCTTCCACTCTTGGTTCCATCTGCTCTACAAAGTGGAGGCAAAGCCAAGCTTGCTCGGCTCACATCAGCTGCACCCCTGGGCACACGTGACCACACGCGACAGAGGGCACACAAGTGCAGGGGTGGCAGTGACACGCCTGGTCTCCACCTCACACCACAGCTCCAGCCACTGCTGGGAGAGCACCTGCCAGGCCAGCAACCCAGAGACGGCAGGCAGGCCAGCCATGTGATCACGGAGAGCCTCACCTTCACGTCGGTGACGCGGGACCCCAGGGCGTTTCTCATCCAGGCCATCAGGTCCTCTGTCTCCTGCTCTGACAGGCGGTCTGCTGCTACCAGCAAGCACAAGGGTGAGCTCGGGCCTCCTGCATAACCCGCTCCCCATGGGCTCCCTCACCCCGCCAGCCACCGACCGGCACGACCATAGATGCTGCCAAAACACTCTGCAGCTAAAAGCAAGCAGATGAGGGCCCTCCTGGTGGCCCAGTGGCTAAGACTCTGCACTCCCAATGCAGGGGGCCTGGGTTCAACCTCTGGTGGGAACCAGATCCCACACGCCACAACTAGAAGTTCCCTGCGTGCTGCCAGGAAGACTGGTCTGCGTGCCACAGCTAAGCACCAGTGCAGCCAAACGAATACTGAAAATAAAATACAGCTGATAAACTCATACCGCAGAAAGGATGCTTTCTGGGTGCCTGAGGCCCACATCCATACATTTTATTAGGGCTTTAAAACCTCTGATTCTTAGATAGCTTAGTCAGTCTTACGAAGACATGTTCAAAGGAAAACCCCACACCCACCACCACTGCAGGACGGGAAAGGCCGTGAGGGCAGCAGTGCCAGCTCCCTGGGCCCGCTCGGCCTCACCTTCCCCCAGGCCACCAGCCACATCTGAGCCCGGAGAGAAGGGAAGCGAGCTGACCTGGGGCACCATCCTCAAACTTCTCCTCCTTGTAGTGGTCAACGACAATGTCCGTCTCCACAGAGATCAGCTTCTTCTTGTCAAACTCACGCAGGTGGAGCAAGGTCAGCTCATCAAACTGCTCATAGCAGAAGAGAACCTGTGCGGGCCGAGACCGCATCACCAGGCGGGCAAGCCTCTGCCCGGGGCGGAGCGGGGCTCCCGGGCCTCCTGGCTTAGAGACAGCCCTCAGGGAGCAGGAACGCGGAGCATGTTCACAGAGATACTGCCGTGTCACTTCCTAGAGAAGGGCCCGCCTCTGTGCCCGTGGACGCGCTCGCTGTGCGCCCCCCCCCCCCCCCCCCGTGCCCACCCCCCCTGGTCCCCGGCGTCAGTCCCTGTGAGCACGCCCCTCCTTTAGGGCTCAGGCCCCTCGGCCTCTGACTGGCCGGAGGGGAGAACAGGTACGGGGGCCTGGCCCACCCACCTCCGTGTTTTTCCGCTTCATGGCCTCGTAGTAGGGCGAGTGCTCCGCCAGGTGCCGGCTGGGGGCGCACAGGTAGTAGATGTTGCGGGTGCCGGCCTGCATGCGGCTGGCGTAGTCCTGGAGGCTGGTCAGCTGCCCAGCAGGCAATGCTGACGACTCATACCGCAGCAGCTTCGCGATGTCCTCCTGCAGATGCAGAGGCCGGGTCACTGGCATTCCGGGTCCTGGCTCTGGAAGCCTCCCGACTGAGGGGCACAGACCTCAGGGGCCTCCAGGAAGGGAGGAACGGCTCTGGCTGGCCTGGTGACCCACCGTGTCTGCAGCCGAGGCAGCTGCTGCAGGAGCCTGGCCTGGGGGTGGCATGCTGGGCTGACTCGGGGCCTGGGGGACCTCGGGACTCCAGTGCAGGCCCCTGGGCCCCACCTGCCATTCCAGCTGGCCCAAGGCCTCGCTGAGCGGGCCTTTCCGGGTGAGCCGCCTACACGGTCGCAGGAGTGGCCAGGCCCTGTCCGTGACAGAGCCGCTCTTAGGCCCAGCAGCCTTCCCGTCCCAAACCACAGACCCCGTCTCTTGCGGAGCAGGGCACATGGGTGTGATGTCCATGCTCCCCAGCCCTCCTCACACCCAGGGTGTGCGAACCAAAGTGGGCGTGTGACTCGGAGAACAGACCCTGGAAGGAGGGGCATGTCTGTCTCTGCTTGGCTGAGACACCTATTTGACTGCGGGTGGAGTTATCAATGAGGACGCAGGAGCAGCAACAGGCTAGGGCCTGGACGTGACTGACAAGAAACTCTGCCGCGTCTACACCACTGCCTCATCTGACAAACCACGGTGCCCAAAAGGCACAGCCCAGACGAGGGTGACGTGTTGGGGGCGCAAGGAGAGCGGATAGGGATCTGGGAGCCCACCCAGCAAGCTGGGCTCTAGATGCAGAGACTCAGTTCATGCTCTGGTGCTCGTTACAGATCCTCACAAGGACGAGGACACCAATAAAGTGCTGAGACGCCTCTGGCCCCAGCTGGTGCCGCTCCCACGGACACAGAGGGTGCACGTGGAGCCTGAGCAGGTGGCGCCTGAGCTGCTGGACAACTGGGTTGAGAAGGGCTGGGGGGTGTGCAGGTTGGCAGTTAGCAGCCTGGGCGCTCGGCCCTTTCCCACTCTCCACGACCTGCAGAACCACCCCTGAGACCCCAGGCGGTCAGTCACCCTCCTTCCTTTGTATTACAACTTCAGAGTGGCCCCCAAATGTTTACGGAACACTCTTACTGTTTTTAAGTAATTATGCAGTAAACTGACCCCTGGCCCGTGTTGCAGGATTTCTGCCTGTCACACGATGAGCTGCCCTCCCTATCCATGAACTAGGCACCTTGCCTGTCCCTGCTTCTGTGACTTCAAGTCCCCCAGGCCCTTGTGGGAGGAGATGGCGTACACCTACACCCCTCTGGCCACAGGCAAGGGCCCTGGAGGAGCCGGGCCTGCTGGGACCACCTGTGGGGCCCAGAGGCCTGACCTCTGGGAGCGTGGCTGGCCACCCTCACGCCCCAGGAAACTCAGGTGTCGGCTCTTCAGCAGCTTCCTCCATGGCCCAGGGCTGCCCAGAGGAAGGCCCGAGACCTAGACCCTACCTTGACCTCCTGCTCAGCTGTGGTCACAATTCCCTCCCTCACGAACAAGCCGTAATCTTCAAAAAACTTGGCATATTTCTCAGCATCTTTTTTACTCTGGTCAGTGAAGAATTTTATCAGCCTCTGCTGCAGAACACCTTGGAGTTTTCTACAGAACAAAAAAGCATTTATTACAGTAAAGCAACTTTCACAGAATACCATCAAACAGAAGGACATTAGCCACCTAATAATCAGAGGAGCGAAGACGACATCCCAGAAAGGAAGGGTGACCTGTGGTCAACTCCAGTTAAGGAGACAGGTGCCCCCTGGAGGCAGGAACCCCTAGGGCTTCCCTTGTGGCTCAGCTGGTAAAGATTTATGGACCAGGATTTTCACCGCAGCATGTAAACACACAACTGTGAACAAGCTTCAGTATTCAACAGGAGAGAACAGATCGAAATGAATGATGGAAAACTACACGCCGTTAAAAATCACACCCTCTAACATGATTCTTAATAACACGAGAAAGTGCCTGAGTTGAAAGAAAAACCAGAAAAATCCCAGTATGGATAAATTACAGAGTACACATATATTCTAAGTATGCAAAAACTACTTGTACGTTATATTTTTTGTAATTATGATCCATGCT
Organism: Antilocapra americana; assembly: GCA_007570785.1. Taxonomy (NCBI): domain Eukaryota; kingdom Metazoa; phylum Chordata; class Mammalia; order Artiodactyla; family Antilocapridae; genus Antilocapra; species Antilocapra americana. The sequence continues at coordinate 14,564,392 of ML664186.1, read as the reverse complement.
TGTAAACTTTAATTTTGGTTTTTATAGTGGATAGAGGCTTCCCCGGTGGCTCAGATGGTAAAGAACCTGCCTGCAGTGCGAAAGACCTGGGTTTGATCCCTGGGTCGGGAAGATCCCCTGGGATCTTGCCCTGGAGAAGGGAACAGCTACCCACTCCAGTATTCTTGCCTGGAGAATCCCATGGACTGAGGAGCCTGGTGGGCTGCAGCCCATGGGGTTGCAAAGAGTCAGACATGACTGAGCACCAACACTTCCACTTTTATCCTGGACATAACTAGACACGTGCACTACAGTTTTACAAAATTGCTATTTTTTTTGTCGGTATTTACCAGAACATTTCAAAGTGGCATAAAGTTCTGAACAACTTTTTTAGTGGAATTAGGGGGCTTTTATTTCCTTAATATTCTGCCTTGGGACTTCCCTGGTGGTGCAGTGGCTGGGGAGCCACCGTGTGATGCAGGGACACAGGCTTGGTCCCTGGTCAAGGAGCTGGGCCCCCACACGGCACAGAGCAGCTGAGCCTGAGCCACAACTACTGAGCAACAGGAGATCCTGTGCGCCCCAAGCAAGACCCGAAAAAGAACAAATGTTTAAAAAATATTCTGCCTTTCCTTTAAAAAGGTAAAATCACCACCTGTTTTTCAGGGTAGGGAAACAATAACATTTAACGTTCATTTCAGCTTTTCCTCTTTTCCTCCCATCCTGAATAACTCGGTCCATCAGCCACTGGGCAGCAGGGGACAGGGCAGCGCCTGCGTCTGTGGTGGGGGAGCCACAGCAGCTTGGATGGGACCAAGTGTCCGTGCAGGGCAAGGGTTGGGGAAGCCTGGTGTGCAGTGTCAGGGCCCAAGGGCCCCAGAAGGGGGTGCAGGCTGCAGACAGCAGGTAGCCCATGGTGTGGCATCTGGGCCTGAGCCGGTGAGGGAGGTGGGGAGCTGGGGGAGGGCAGGCTTGTTTCAGGGAGAGGGCTGGAGAGGTAACACCCTGGGGATAATCAGGCAGATTCCACACCATCCGGAGCAGATGTGAAGGTGGCGCTGGCTGACAACTGGAGGAACCTAAGAGACACAGACGCGCTCAAAGCACGACGGGGACGGGGCAAAGGAGCCAGCCTGAGCGAGTTCCCACTGAGCCTGGGACAGTTCGGGCATTAAAATAAACAGTGACGGTAGCAGATCATAACTCCTGAGTATAAAGAAATCATGCAAATAAGTTGTAAAAATATTAAGAAAAGTGTATGTATAAGAAATGAACATAGCTACAAAATTCCACTCCCATATATTATATCATTACTAGTTACAGAGAAAAAAGGAGTAATTTCACCTGCAAAGGCTGGCAGACACCCCCTTAGTCAAGTGTCAGCGCTGGTGAGGGGACCGCTCCTATCTCGGCCCGTCTGACAGGACGCACACATTGTTCCTGCTGCACCGAGCACGCGGGGCCTCAAGACCAACGCTGGGGCCACCAGATCACTGGGACCTCAGACGCACACGGGTCCCGAGAGTCAGGGAATGACTGGAACTCAGCCAGCCTCCAGGCCAGAGAGACGCTACAGCTAAAGATGTGCGTGACCCTGGACGGGGCCCTCTTGCTGCAGAGGACATAACACAGGCGCGCAGTGTGGACGGCCTGCGGAGACATGGCAGGTGCGCCACACCGCCCCGACCAGAGCGTGTCCTCTAGACGCACACCCGAGACATGGGGACAGTGGGCACGCGGCAGGCAGCTGACCCGCCCAGGGCTTAGGGAAAATGGATTCTGTGTTGCGCTTCTTGTGAAAAATTTCATTTAAGGCTGCCTCTGCTGGTAAAGATGACAACCCAGCCCTGGAAAACAAGCAGTGCCCGAGTGGCTGGACACGACCCTGCCTGCAGCCTCGGGTCCTGCTGGCGTCCAGGTCAGCCCAGCTCCAGCTGTGGGGGGCAGAGCACATGGCTGCCATCAGAAGACGTGGGCGCAAATCCAGGCTCACTCCCTGGTGGCAGTGACCTCCCTGTGACTTGGTTTCCACAACTGTGACGGGAGACATAGTGGGTCTCCTCCCCGAGGAGACAGGGGCTGCAAAGGATGGGCTTGGGACTGTCTGAGGGAGAATAAATGCTCAGCAGACTGAAGCCACGGCCGCGATCAGGATGGGAGAGAAGTCTGGCCACCCCTGCCCACGTGGGTTCCCAGAGCGATGTCTCCAGGCAGGTCCTAGGCCCAGCCCTTGCTTCCTTTCCACCATTAGTGACCTTCTGGACTGAGGTCAGACGTCCTGGCTCTGGGGCTATCCCTGCCTCTGGAACCTCCCTGCCGCGGCCCGGCTGAGGGAGGGACACGTGGCAGCAGCAGCGCTTCTCCACATCAGTCCCCAAAGCCCTCATGAAAACCGATGGGAACCACGAGGCAGAGCACAGGTGGCCTGCATGCACCCCCACCACAGTGCTGCGGGCAGCTGCGCTCCAGGCTCGGCAGCTTCGAGCCCACCTTTGGTGACAAAGGCAGGCCTGCCAAGGCGATGCCACGTCTGGTGACTCACCTGATGAGCGCACTCTCCTGCAGCAGCTCTCGGCTGAGGTTCAGGGGGATGTCCTCACTGTCCACCACACCTGAGACGTGGCCACATCTGGGTCAGCGCAGGCGACACTAGGGGGCCTCCCTGCCCAACCCCTCGTCCCAGAATTCACCCACACTTCCCAAGTGTCCAGGTCATGTCCTGGGTCCTGGGGTCAGAAGAAAAGCAGGCAAGACCAGCAAGCCTTTGCCAGGACAGTTTCTACAATTTCAGCATCTGCTGGACCCTCTGGAAAAACCACCTCCTAGATTTTTTGCTCAAAATCATAAAACTGTCATGGGTCAATCAACTGAATGAACCCAGTGTCTGGAGGCGGGGAGCTCGAGAGGAGGCCTTAGGCTGTGAGGACGTGGCTCCCCACACCCCGAGCTCAGCACAGGTGAACCTTCCCAAGAGGAGCTGCTCCCAGGGCTCCGGGGCCTCAGCCACACACTGGGCACATATACGAACCCCGGACAAAGCGCAGCCACGCAGGCAGGATGTTGGTGGCCTTGGTCTGGATGAGGACCTTGCGGCTGTACAGCGACACACTGGAGCCCAGCTCCCGGCTCACATCAAACATAGATGGTTTCTGGAGGCAAAGAGAGGGCAGCGTCAGGAGGAGCAGGCCCTGCGGAGGCAAAGCTCCACGGTCAGGGGCCGTTCCTGAGGCTGCCTGGGCTGGGAGATTTGGGGTGTATGTGTGGCGCCTGCAAGGCTGGCACCGACACCAAGGCTCTGGACCAGGTGGAGCCTCTCTGGGCAGCTGCTGCCCTCCCCATAAACACGATGGCTGGTCTGACCCTCTGAACAGAGCCAAACCTGCTGGAGCCAGGGGCCGGCAAACTAGAGCCCATAGGCCAAATCAACTGTTTGTGCAGCTTAGAACAGTTGTTCGATTTTTAAACGAAAAAGGCAAAAAAGAGCACTTTATGACATGTGAAAAAGAAGAAAATTTCAAGTTCCCATGTCCGTAGCTTCTAGAACTCCGCCCCACACGCCTGCCTGCGTGGCCCACGAGCCCTCACACTGAACACAGCAGTGGAGCGCATGATGGCGTGGGGCCCGCGAAGGCCAGAGGGTCGCCGTCTGCCGAACCTGCCCCGGCCAGGGCTGCAGTCTGCACACAGCCCTGCGGGGACCTGCTTAGGGTGAGGCTGACAGGGGTCCCAGTGAGGCCCAGAGCTCTGCTCTCCTGGGGGGTCCCAGGGATGCCCATGCCCACTCAGAGACACGGCTCCGGGCAGCCAAAGCCAGGAAGGCTGGGTTTGACTCGAGCGCTGCGCCGGGGGGCGGGGGCACGCACCGCGTCCGGCACATAGAAGATGCTGCGGATGCTGAGCGGCGCATCTGTCCTGTAGTGCAGGGTGTAGCGCGGCTTGTCGTGGGCCTGCGCGATGTAGCGGTAGAAGTCCTCGTGCTGCCCCTCGTCCACGTCTTTGGGGTCCATCATCCAGATCGCCTGGAAACAGAGGAATGGGGACATGGTTTCAGACACACTTCCCCACAATGTGTGGGTGGAGCTCACAGTGCCCAGAGCTGGACAGACACATGGACATACACACGGCCCCTGAACCAGCGCCCCATCCCCAGCACAGTGTCAGGAAGAGCGAGCAGGAGGCAAAACCTGGATGAGGCTGCACACAACCAACCCCAACCATCAGGAGGTGGGCGGCTCAGAGAAGGCGATCAGCAGAAAGGGACAGAGCGCCAAGGTGCTCCCTCCAGCTCACGCCCTGAAAACATGGTGAGAAGCCAGACGCAGAAGGCCACATAATGTGACTGTGTTTCTATGAAATGTCCAGAATAAGCAACCAGGAAGCACTGTAGTTACCGGGGGCTCAGGGAAGGGGCTGCTGACGGGTGGGGGTCTCTTTCTGGGGGTGTGGGGTGACCTGTTCTAGAACTGACGGTGGTGAGGGCAGAGTGACTGAACACAGCCAGGAGCGCGGGGGTGTGCCGTACAGGTGATGCCCTGGTGCACACGGACCTGCCCACCCAGAACATCCCACCCTGGGGCTCGGACAGCCACCCCCAGGCCCACCTGCCTGGCCAGCCCGACGGGCAGTGGCTCAGCTCCACGGCCGCCCGAGCCCACAGGCAGCAGGCCTCACCTGCAGGGTGTTGATGCGCCTTCCATTCAGGTACAGAGGGAAGCTGACGAAGTTGCTGTACTTTGTCACCACATCTGGAAGACACAGAAACAACAATGAATACTGGAAGCTTCTAGACACAAAAGCTCTGGGAAGCCTCATCCCTGCCCCGCCCCCACAGGGAACAGAACTTGCTCCAGAACCAGGTCTGGGGGCCCAGGCCACTGTGAGACACACACACCTTCTCGGCAGCCTAATCAGGGTTTAACAGGTAAGGTGACCCCTGGAAGGCGCTGAGCATGTTCAGGAGCATCAGCGAGACCCTGACAGTGGGGAGTACCTTGCACTGCGCCCGCTCTGGCTGCCCGGAGTCTGGACTCGGGCCGGGCGGGTGGCCAGTGACCACACAGCAGTGGGATGAAGATGCGACCCTGAGCCCCCACCAAGCTTGTCCCAGAGGCCCAGGCTCACGCTCACCTCGAACCCGGGCCTCACTGGCGAACTCTCTGCTGTCGGCCTTGAGGTGGACGATGATTTTCGTCCCAGTTCTAACTCCCGAGGCTTCGGCAACTTCAAACACCCCAGAGCTAAGAGGGAGAGGGGAGGCGAGTCCATCCGTCAGCGCTGACAAGGCCGCGTGGCCCCAGGACTCAAACAGAAAGGGAGCCAGAGCCTCGCTGCCTCTGAACCCAGCGGCGACCCCTTCCCGCGGGGCCAGTGGTGCAGGGGCTGGGGAGCGGGGCCCTGCTTGTGAGCACAACCTCTGGACCTCATGTTCTCTGTGGTGGCTGGCGAGTGCCAGACCCTGGGAGAGCCCCTCCTGGGAGACCTCCACATTCTGGAGTCCTTGTCACCTCTCAGCCCAGGGTACTCGGCCCCACTTTAATGGAACAAAACAGAACTCTGTTCTGATGAGGGACACGGGCTGCGCCCCAGCAGGGCAGGATGCAGGTTCAGAGATAAAGTCTGGGTGTTCAGGAGACACACTTGGCCTCGGCCACAGCAGGCGCCAGCCTCTGTGAAAAGTTGAGATGCTCCTGGACATCCACCCGTGAGGCAAGCCCAGAGCGTGGTGGGCCAGCAGGAGGTGGGGTGGCCGGGGGCCAGACCCTGACCCCCAAGGAATCAAGGACATGCCCTCAGACGAGGCACCCGCCCTGCGGCAGAGCGGGACGCAGGAGCAAAAGGAGTCAAGACCCTGAGCGCGGGGCTCAGGCCTCCCGTAAAAGCCCAAGAAGCTGCTGGTGCTTCCACACCAGATCTTGGAGTCCCACTCTGCGTGGCAGGCGACACTCGCCTTGGTGGCCCCAGGGCCTGGGGGACACTCTCGGTGACATGGGACCCACTCACTCACCCATCTGAAAGCCACCGGTATCCAGGGCTGCCTGCGTCCACCGAGCGAGAATAGACCTCGACTCTGTCGGCCACCATGAAGGCCGAGTAGAATCCCACACCGAACTGGCCGATGATCTTGCTGCCAGCCTCCGCCTGGCTCTGCAGCGCGTCCAGAAAGGCCTGCAGGGCGAGGCCGGTCAAAGGGGCATGTCAGATGGGGATGGACTGGCTTTGAACCTGGGGTCAGCCAGTCTTTAGCTGTGGGCAAAGTACCCACTACAGCCAGTCCATCCAGCAAATAACAAACTACCCCTGAGGGCCCCATGATGCCGCAGGGAAATCCTGCACAGAGGGCCCCCAATGGCATGAACACACTGGAGGACAGTCCTCTGAAGCTGGCATCCAGGACCAGCCCTGGTCAGAGCTGCCCGTAAGATGCTTGACCTGAGGGGAGCGGCGGTGGCACCCGAGGGAAGGGCGGGGGCCTCACCTTCGACCCGGACCGGGCGATGGTTCCCAGGTTGGACACCAGCTCCTCCCGGCTCATCCCGACGCCGGTGTCCTAGGAGACAGACAGGCTGAACACCAGAGCACGTGTGCGGACAGCCAGGCGCACATGCAGCAGTCGGAGCTGCTCACAGGTCCCACGACATCACAACAGGATTGTCAGGAAAGGCGGATTCCGGTCACAGCAGCGAAGCCTAACTGGAGAAAACCTCACCAGAGAACACTTAGATACAGGTACAAAACAGAGTCCACGAAGAGCTTCACAGCATCACACGATTTGTGATGAAGGTTTCAAGACAAATCACTGTGGACAGAAAGAAGCAGCAACCACAGGCGGAGACAGCGCCCAGCCCTTCGCCCTCATGCAGACACCATGTAATCAGAGTCTAAGTGTAAGAGCCAAGGCTGTGAAACTTCTAGAAGAAAAGACAGGAGGGAATCTTTTATCTCTCTGGAACAGGTAGAGACTTCTTCAATAGGTCACTAAAAGCATGAAACATACAAGCGATACACTGCATTTCATTAAAAACTTAGGCTTTTCAAAAGCCACTACCTAATAAAAAGGCAAGTCATGGACTAGGGGAAAATATTTGCAAAGTATATCTGATACAGGACTTGAATCTAGAATATACAAAGAACTTACAATGCAATAAAATGACAAACAACCTGATTAAAAATGAGCAAAAATCTGAAAGGCATTTCACAAAGAAGATACATGGATGGCAAACACCTTTAACCATTAGGGAAATGAAAACTAAAACTACAATGAGAGACACTGCTCGCTCACTAAAATGGCTGAAATTAAAGACCAACAATGACGGGTGTGTCAAGGACGGGCAGCCATTGGTATCTGCTGTGCTGCCAGAAGAACGCAGACCGGGACACCTGCTTTTGGCAACGCTTGGCAGCTTCTTATAAAGTCAAACAGACGCTTTCCTTATAACCCAGCAATCCTATTCCAAGATATTTACCCAAAAAAAAATGAAAACAAGTGTCCACACAAAGACTTAAATATTCACGGCAGCTTGATCCCTATCATCTCCAGTGCTAGCCGACTGGTGAACAGACATGTAAGCTGTGATGCCTTCATACAGCAGAACATTTCTCAGTAACAGAAAGGAACAAACCACTGATCCATGTGACAGCGTGGAGAACTCTCAAAACCACCGTGACAAGTGAAAAAAGTCAAACTCACAAGACCACCTCCTGTGTAACTATGTTTATGTGAAATTGTAGAAAACAGAAAACCACAGCAATAGAAAGCAGGTCAGTGGCTGCTGAGGGCTAGGAATGGTGGGGAATGCTGGGGTGATGACCCCAGTGATATGGTGGGTCCATGACTGTGTTAGTCCAAACTCCCTGAATGCTTGAACTGGGGGACCTGCTTATACGTAAACATACTTCAATAAAGCTTCTTAAAACAGCAGTGGCCGGTAAGAGAGGCATACACGCACAGAGCAGAGAGGAGCAGACAGAAGATCACAAGCCAGCAGCCGTTCTGAGCAGCGGAGGCAGGCCTGCTGGGAAGAGGCCCTGCCTGCTCGGGGCCCACAGGGACAGACGCCCCATAGAGACACGGGCAGCAGAGCCTAGAGCCACTACCTCGGGAACATGATGGCCCTTAGGCCCACCGCCTGATGAACCCCACTTCTGCCTAACTTTCTGACCTTAAACTGTAATAGCCACCAAAACTATCGCTGTGTCTACAGTAAGACTGTTAATTCAAACAGCTGGTCGTGATTAAAATACAGTACCAGAGAATATGCAGTAACAGGCAGTAAAAGTACGGTCAAAAACGTGAAGAGCAGAGCTGACCCTTGAACAGTAGCAGCTGGTTGAGTCTGTGGAGGCAGAACCATGGGTACAGAGGAATTGGAGGGAGACCCACAAATGTGGAGGAACCAGGTATTCAGAGGACAGACTGTAAGTTCTGTGTGGATTTCAGACTGTGAGGAGGGCCTGCCCCAGCCAACCCAAGTGTTGTTCATAAAAAATACTGTGCGGTTTAAAAATCTGTTTAGGGAATCTCCGGGTGGTCCAGTGGTTGGGACTCCACACTCCCAAGGCTGAAAGCCTGGGTTCAATGCCTTGTTGGGGAAATAAGATCCCACAAGCCACGCAGTGTGGTCAAAAAAACCTTTTTAAACCTGTTTGGATATGTAGACAAACCCTACTAGGCATATACTGAAATGTTAACAGTACTTATCTTTGAATGAGGGGGTTCCTCTTCAAAAAGGGAACACTCTTACACTGTTGATGGGAATGTAAATTGGTGCAGCCACCATGAAAAACAGTATCAAGGTTCCTCAAAAAACTAAAAATAGAGTTGCCACATGATTTAGCAATCCCACTCCTGGGCATATATCCAGATAAAAGTCTAATTTTGCCAAGAGAACGCACTGGTCATAGTAAACAGCCTCTTCCAACAACACAAAAGAAGACTCTACACATGGACATCACCAGATGGTCAACACCGAAATCAGACTGATTATATTCTTTGCAGTCAAAGACGGAGAAGCTCTATACAGTCAGTAAGAACAAGACCGGGAGCTGAATGTGGCTCGGATCATGAACTCTGCCAAATTCAGACTTAAATTGAAAAAGTAGGGAAAACCACTAGACCATTTAGGTATGACCTAAATCAAATCCTTTGTAATTATATAGTGGAAGTGAGAAATAGGTTTAAGGGACTAGATCTGATAGAGTGCCTGATGGAACTATGGATGGAGGTTCGTGACACTGTACAAGAGACAGAGATTAAGACCTTCCCCAAGAAAAAGAAATGCAAAAAAGCAAAATGGCTGTCTGAGGAGGCCTTACAAATAGCTGTGAAAAGAAGAGAAGTGAAAAGCAAAGGAGAAAAGGAAAGATATTCCCATCTGAATGCAGAATTCCAAAGAACAGCAAGAAGAGATAAGAAAGCCTTCCTCAGCAATCAATGCAAAGAAATAGAGGAAAAAAACAGAATGGGAACAACTAGAGATCTCTTCAAAAAAATTAGAGATGCCAAGGGAACATTTCATGCAAAGATGGGCTTGATCAAGGACAGAAATGGTATGTACCTAACAGAGGCAGAAAATATTAAGAAGAGGTGGCAAGAATACACAGAAGAACTGTACAAAAAAGATCTTCACGACTCAGATAATCACGATGGTGTGATCACTTACACTCAGCTAGAGCCAGATATCCTGGAAAGTGAAGTCAAGTGGGCCTTAGAAAGCATCACTACAAACAAAGCTAGTGGATGTGATGGAATTCCAGTTGAGCTATTTCAAATTCTAAAAGATGATGCTGTTAAAGTGCTGCACTCAATATGCCAGCAAATTTGGAAAACTCAGCAATGGCCACAGGACTGGAAAAGGTCAGTTTACATTCCAATCCCAAAGAAAGGCAATGCCAAAGAATGCTCAAACTACCACACAATTGCACTCATTTCATACGCTAGTAAAGTAATGCTCAAAATTCTCCAAGCCAGGCTTCAGCAATACGTGAACTGTGAACTTCCGGATGTTCAAGCTAACTTTAGAAAAGGCAGAGGAACCAGAGATCAAATTGCCAACATCTGCTGGATCATCAAAAACGCAACAGAGTTCCAGAAAAACAATTACTTCTGCTTTATTGACTATGCCAAAGCCTTTGACTGTGTGGACCACAACAAACTGGAAAATTCTGAAAGAGATGGGAATATCAGACCATCTGATTTGTCTCTTGAGAAACCTGTATGCAGGTCAGGAAGCAACAGTTAGAAGTGGACATGGAACAACAGACTGGTTCCAAATAGGAAAAGGAGTACGTCAAGGCTGTATATTGTCACCCTGCTTATTTAACTTACATGCAGAGTACATCATGAGAAATGCTGGGCTGGAAGAAGCACAAGCTGGAATCAAGATTGCCAGGAGAAATATCAATAAACTCAGATATGCAGATGACACCACCCTTATGGGAGAAAGTGAAGAGGAACTAAAAAGCCTCTTGATGAAAGTGAAAGAGGAGAGTGAAAAAGTTGGCTTAAAGCTCAACATTAAGAAAACTAAGATCATGGCATCTGGTCATGTGGAAACAGTGTCAGACTTTATTTTTTTGGACTCCAAAATCACTGTAGATGGTGATTGCAGCCATGAAATCGAAAGACGCTTACTCCTTGGAAGGAAAGTTATGGCCAACCTGGATAGCTTATTGAAAAGCAGAGACATTACTTTGCCAACAAAGGTCCATCTAGTCAAGGCAATCGTTTTTCCAGTAGTCATGTATGGATGTGAGAGATGGACAGTGAAAAAGGCTGAGTGCTGAAGAATTGATGCTTTTGAACTGTGGTATTGGAGAAGACTCTTGAGAGTCCCCTAGACTGCAAGGAGATCCAACCAGTCCATCCTAAAGGAGATCAGTCCTGGGTGTTCATTGGAAGGACTGATGTTGAAGCTGAAGCTCCAATATTTTGGCCACCTCATGCAAAGAGTTGACTCATTGGAAAAGACCCTGATTCTGGGAAGGACTGGGGGCAAGAGGAGAAGGAGATGACAGAGGATGAGATGGCTGGACGGCATCACCGACTCGATAGATATGGGTTTGGGTGGACTCCAGGAGTTGGTGATGGACAGGGAGGCCTGGCATGCTGCAGTTCATGGGGTCACAAAGAGTCGGACACGACTGAGCAACTGAAGTGAACTGAGATGTGACTCTAAATAAGACACAAACCTACCTATGAGACAGTAACAGAATCACAGACATGGGGAACAGACTTGCAGCTGCCACGGGACAGGGCAGGTGGAGAAGGGAAGGACTGGGAGTCTGGGGTGAGCAGATGCAAACTGGTATGTATAGGACGTAAACATCAAGGGCCTACTGTATACAGCACAGGGAACTATACTGTTAAAAGTGGTCAGTAGGTCACTGGGAGCCTAGAGATGTGACAGACAGGCAAGCTGTCTCCCTCGGGGGAGGTACCTGGATTGTGATGGTGCCTCTGTCGGCGTCAGTCTGCAGGTGAATCTCCATGTCTGGCAGCACTTGGCCTTCAGACACCAGCTTATGACGCAGCTTTTCTAAGGCGTCGCTCGCGTTGGAGATGAGCTCACGTATGAACACCTACGGAAATGGAAATGAGACGCCATGCTGCAGGACCGATCTGTCAGCAGCCGCTGCAGCAGTGTTACCGGCTGGGGGAGAAGCGTTTAACCAGATAAAGGCTTCCCGCTGTCCTCAAAGCCAGTTTTTCCAGAGCTACCCGCAGGATGACTGGAGTTGGATCATGTTCCCCTGGTCCAGCTTTCTGTCACCTGACTCTACTGCTCCTTCCAGCATCAGCCTGTAGCTAGGAGGCAGTCTGTTACTTCCAACTTCAAGGGCCCTGTGAGAGGACTTCTTTCTCAACTCTTGCCCAAGGATGTCAAAATAGCCTCAAAATTTTCTCTTCTCCGTGAAGGGCTCACCAGCTTCACTTAATCTAGTGGTTTGCCACAAATCAGACCTCCCACCTTCAGGAGGAAAGGAGGCCACAGGCCCCACGACTGAACCAGGTATGCACAGCCCTTCTCCTCTGATGAGCCCTCCACTTACAGGCAGACGCAGCACGTGGGAGGGCTGAGCCGGGCCTGAGGGAGGAGAAGCTGGGTGTCACGGGGACACTTGGGGATGGAGTTTAGCAGGACGAGACCTGGAAATACTTCTTGGACAGTCCTTTCATTTTGGAAAGCTGTGCTTTACTCCTCTCAAATTCTCTGTGTTTTAGCAACAATGAGCATGGAACGATGGTTCACCACAGCCTGTCAGCCTGGAGCAGCTTCGTCTCCTCACAAAAGCCCCGGGCAGCTCCTGGCTGCTCTGCTCCACACAGGGCAGCATCTTCTTCCTTCAGCCCTGACAGCCCTGCAGACCGCGAGCAACACCCCAGAAATGGAGCTCAGCAGGGTCCCACAGCAACACCCGAGACTTCTAAATTAACAGCGCATGCATCCAGGCTCTGTGTGGCTCAAAGGGTCACTGGATGCATCATACTGTCCGTAAAACCCAATGGACTTTGGTAAGAATACTCTCATTGGTAGCCAAGATCAGTACCTCTCCAAATTTAATGCCTTTTCACTGCTAACCCACTAGCTGGCATTTCCCCAGGACAGCACAGAAACAGTCTTGCCAACAGAACCAGCTAGCACTGGCAGTGACCAGCAGGCACTCACCTCTTTTTCTGAGTACAAGGAACGGGCAACAATGTCTAGGAGCTTCTTGGTCTCAGCCTGGAACTCGTGTTTGGTAGCAGAACCTAGTAACGAACCACAGACGCAACCAGGAAAGTTTAACATCTATTTTCACAGAAGAACATACTTTACAACATTCAAAAAAATCTTTACGGTAAGGCGTTTTAAACATTTTTCAAAACAGTGAACAAAGAAAGAAAAACCAAGCATCTGGGGCTCAGGCAGAAGAGCAGATCAGGGGTTCTCTCTCCCTGAGAAGCACTGACAAGCCCGCACGCCACCCTCCTCGCCGGAGCCTTAAGGCCTCAGGTCCGGCTGCTCCAAGAAGCTGTCGACCTGCCTCCACATCCAGACACTGGATTCTATTCTTGAATACGGTGGTTTCCAGATTAATCATTTAGAAAGCAAAGGAGAAAAACCTCACTCCTCTTAACCCAAACATTAAGTACTCTGTTGCTGTCTCATCTGAAAGCCAGAAAAGGACCCGCGGCAGGACCGGCTCCGGAGCCTGCCATCCCCATGTCCCGGGAATGCTTCCGTCCGCCTGGTGATCAGCGGCAGATGTGCAGGCGCCCTGCGCCAACTCCCTGTGACCACCAGAGGGCGCCAGACACGCCAGGATGGAAGTCAGAAGTGCCGGGGAAGCCGGAAATGCGGGAGGCATTGTTTTGGGGACCCCTCCCTCCAACCAAGCCCTTCCTTCGTCTGAAGTGAGTGCGTGGCTCCCTCAAGCACTGCTTCTGCCTCAATACCGCCCCTCGGGAGGCAGCGGACTCCGAGGCCCCTGGCCGCACGCCTCACCCTGCACGGTCTCCGAGCTGCTGATGACCGAGTGCAGGGGGCCCGCCTCTGCCTGGTCCTCAGCAGCCTGGGAGCTGAAGGGCCGTCCCACGTGGAAGCTCGAAGCCAGGCTTCGCCTGGGACCCCAGGACTGAGCTGGGGGCCTCCAGGGACACAGAACTGGTTGTCCTGAAAAGACAAAAATGAGGAAGAATGAGAGTTAACAGGACATCAGGACAGAATACCCTGATTTGTTCACACCTGGCCTGGCAGGGCTGATGTGGGCTTCCCAAAGCAGGCTCCAGAGACCAGTGTCACCCTGGGGAAACTGAAGTGACAAGCACCGCGCATCTGGCCGGTAGTCGGCGGGTAGTTTTGCTAACATCGCCCCACACATGGCAAATACCAAGAACGCAGAGAACTCAGGGCAGAACGGCAAGAACGGGCAGGAACCTTCTGACCCCACTTCCCATGTGCAACCCCCGTTTGGTGCACAAACCTACCAAACTCACATGTACCTCCGCTCACAGCCCCTCCCAGAGCCAGAAATAACGACAGGCTGGCCTTCTTTACTGTGTAACTAACATGGAAAAAGGAGAAAAAATACTCCCTAAGAGGGAGCCAAATTTTTAGATGTACAGGTTCCAAAATTGTCCCATTATTTTCCAAAGAATCTTCATTGAGTCCTTTCCTTTCCTGTCCACAAGAGTCTTTTAAATTAGTGTATTTAAAGTCTGCAGATAAGGGAGGTGGGTGCGCCGCAGAGGTGGCTGGGTGGTGGGATGGCAGATGAGGAAGAAGATCCTACCTTTGAGGAAGAAAATGAAGAAATTGGAGGAGGTGCAGAAGGTGGACAGGGTAAAAGAAAGAGACTTTTTTCTAAAGAATTACGGTGTATGATGTATGGGTTTGGAGATGACCAGAATCCTTATACTGAATCAGTAGATATTCTTGAAGACCTTGTCATAGAATTCATCACTGAAATGACTCATAAGGCAATGTCAATTGGAAGACAAGGTCGGGTACAAGTTGAAGATATCGTCTTCTTGATTCGGAAGGACCCAAGAAAGTTTGCTAGGGTTAAAGACTTGCTTACTATGAATGAAGAATTGAAACGCGCTAGAAAAGCATTTGATGAAGCAAACTATGGATCTTGACACATTTTGTACTTTCTGAAGCTTCATTATTTTCTGGAGAAACCATACTTAACTATTTTTTCCACAGTAAGGCCCTGATACCTAACCATGTGAATGAAAAATGGAGAACCACAAAGTTTTCAGGCTTTATTTTCACGTCTTCAATTTTAGAGTGATATATGGACCTTTAATTGCCTGCCATTATATTACCCTACTTGAATTACATATTAGATTTTAATGACCACATGTAAGTCAGAGTACCTTTGGTTTGCAAACCATTCAGTTTCTTCTGACTCTTGACCATCTCAATGATATGAATTAATATTTATGTGTACTTGTGCCATTGTAGGTTGTACTGTAGCTGTTTAATATGTGAAATCTAAATAGCACCTTTGACTTTGATAGCTAAGATGTGTTTCATATATTTCTAAAGCTTTTAGACCATAGTAGTGTGAGTTATTAACAGCTGGTGAACTGGTTTGTGTTTCTTTTAAGGAGAAAAGAATATTAGAAAATACAGCCTTTTGTAGGAGTGTTTATTTGTCATAAGATAATTTTTTTTAATACTCTTCTTTAGATAAGAAGACTAATTTAATTTTTTATTTTTTGAGAAACTAAGAATTTCCTATGAATACTTCTGTGTTGGAAGACATACTAGATTAAAAATCTTTGGGGTTTATAATATACTGTTTGTCAGGTTTTAAAAGAACTCATTTGCCTAGGTCAGATTAAAACTTCTGAAAGTGCTTTCAGTAGCAGAAATGGCATTGCTGAAAAAGTTGATGGCAGGTAAGCATTTGGGGTAGTGTTTTATTAACATATTTGTTAGTATTTATTTATTGTGAAAATGTGTACTTGAATAAAACCATGTGTGGCTATGGAAACCACTTTTGTAGTTCAGGATATACAAGTTTTGTGTGTAATTTAGCTCATTGTATTCTTGCACTTAGCTGAAAGTAAGGATTAAAATTGCATTTAAAGGGATCACTGGATACTATTCTGAATGTGCCGCTTATAAACATTATCTATGAATCAGTACTTAGGAAGATTTCACTTTCTTAACCTAATAATATAAGGAATAAAGTATGAAAAATTAAAAAGAAAAAAAATAAAAATAAAGTCTGCAAACCAGAGAATGATCTCCTCTGCCTCATAACCAGGAATGGGACTCAGTGTCTCTAGTTACTTTTCGGGAAATTCCTGTTCAGCACAGTGGACCGAGGAACCACTGCACGGGGTGAAGGAAAACCCACCCACACGACACTGCAGCCCCAGCCTGGCGTGACTGCCGGACGCCACAGAAAGACACACAGCCCCTCCACCCAGCGGGCAGGATGGAGCCAGTCCTCACCAGCAGCCCTGAAGGCACTGGCCGCCGGCCGGCACTGTGCAGAAGGGGCTCGCTGCCCGGCATTGAGAGGCTCTGGAACACAGGACACTCCGTGTCAGAGTCTAGGCCACAACAAGCTGCAGCTGCCTCTTACATGCTACACACATATGGCGGTCAGGAACGAATGATTTAGAAGTAACTTGTAGCTTTCAAAATCAACGTTATCAGCTTCCACATTCCTACAAGGTGTAACTATCTGCCTTCTCTTTAAGCTTATTTTTGGATTTATAGATGACGCACTTTAGCCTTTACCTATATAAGGAATACCTTTAAAATCACCTAGCTTAGAAACATTCAGTTTCCAGATAGTCTCAATATTTAATTCTCTGGCCTAGCTGTATTGTTCACTTCATCCAAACAGCTAACCTGTTCCCCCTAAAAAACGGGTATTTCTTGTGGAATTAAGTGGCATTTGGTTATTTGCACCAGCCGAGGCAGGGCTGCTGGGGTCCCCGTGGTCCCAGATTGTGCTGACGTAGGACGTACGACGCCAGCAGACTGTGACTCCACACTGGTTCCCTTCCCAGGGACAGCGCTCCTGGCTCCCCACAAAACCTGGGGACCCTCTGCTTTAAAGTGAGGGGACTTCAGACTGAAATCAGTGAGGGATGCAAGACCTGGCTGGGCCTCAGGATGCAGTCTGGACTCAGTTCTCTGTGAAGCACCGCCCTCCACGTACGAGGGCTTGGACCACTGGAATTGGGAGTGATGGGGAGGCCCCCAGAGGAAGACGGGAGGCAGCCCGGGAAGCACAGACTGGCTGATGCTTCCACGTAAGCCTGAAGACATTGAAGGTATTTTAGAGAGTCTTACATCCAACAACCGCTCCCTGTCTGGGGACCTCAGGAAAGGACAGTGTGTGTGTGTGTGTGTGTGCACACGTGTGCGGTGTCCCAGGGCGCCTTCTTCCAGCAGTGACACACCAGGTGCACTGATCCTGGGCCCCCAGCCTCCCCAGCTCTCCCACTGCCCTCGCCCTGGCACACCTGGGGTCCTTGGCCTTCCAGGGGGTCTCCCTGCCTGCACACTGTTCCATGCAACCTGTCCTGTCTCTTAAACTCAACACCTTAATCTTCTGATCCCAACTCTTATCTTGATATTTCTGATTTCAGGGGACTCATTCCTGAACACAACCCCACCAATTCCAAGTGCCTCAGGCTGGTCTTCCAGGCCCTCCATCAAGCAGCACCCCAGACCTCCAGGGCCTACTCCTTCCTCCCACCCCGCAGGTCTGCAGCCGCCCCACCCTGGGGTAAGACCCCTGACTGCAGCCCTGCCCCGCTTCCTGTCCTACCCTCCTGCCCACGGTCCTTTTCTCATCACCTGCCGCTTGATGTCAGGAAAGAACAGCTCACATTCCCTCACAACCTAGTTATAAACCATCTTTATTTATTTATTTATTTATATTTATCTATTTATTTACATTATCGTGTTGTTTTTGCCATACATTGACATGAATCTGCCATGGGTGTACATATGTTCCCCTTCCAGAACCCCGTCCCACCTCCCTCCTGATTCCCTCTCTCTGGGTCATCCCGGTGCACCAGCCCTGAATATCAAACCTGGGCTGGCGATTGATTTCACATATGATAATTAACATGTTTCAATGCCGTTCTCCCATATCTTCCCACCCTTGCCCTCTCCCATAGAGTCCAAAAGACTGTTCTATACATCTGCGTTTCTTTTGCTGTCTCGTATACAGGGTTCTCGTTACCATCTTTCTAAATTCCATATATATGCGTTAGTATACTGTATTTTTGTTTTTCTTTCTGGCTTACTTCACTGTATAATAGGCTCTAGTTTCGTCCACCTGAGTAGAACTGATTCAAATGAATTCTTTTTAATGGCTGAGTAATATTCCATTGTATATATGTACCACATTCATCTGTTGATGGATATCTAGGTTGCTTCCATGTCCTGGCTATTGTAAACAATGCGGCGATGAACACTGCGGTACACGTGTCTCTTTCAATTCTGGTTTCTTCGGTGTGTATGCCCAGCAGTGGGATTGCTGGGTCATATGGCAGTTCTATTTCCAGTTTTTTAAGGAATCCCCACACTGTTTTCCATAGTGGCTGTACTAGTTTGCATTCCCACCAACAGTGTAGAGGGTTCCCTTTTCTCCACATCCTCTCCAGCATTTATTGTATAAGCCATCTTTACCCCCAAAGAAAACCCGAAATCACACAAAACTGAACAATTCAGCAGCTAAGGACACCTCTCCTTTTCAGACTCCCATGAACTACCTTTTTTAAACCTGCTCCCAGACTGGGGAAGGGGCTGTTGGATTGTGACCGGCACCTTTTATTTCCAGTCTTCTGTGCATAAGTATTTTTTTATCAAGAACACATCTTAGGCCTTCCCTAGTGGCTCAGTGGTAAAGAACCCCCTGCTAATGCAGGAGACATGGGTCTGAGCCCTGGTCCAGGAAGACCCCACATACCGAGGGACAACTAAGCCTATGGGCAACTACTCAGCCTGTGCTCTAGAGCCCAGGAGTCACACTGCAGAGCCATGGGCCACAAACACTGGAGTCCACACAGCCTAGAGCCTGTGCTCTGAAACGAGAAGCCTGCACATCACAACTAGAGAGTAGCCTCCGCGCTCCACAACTAGAGAAAAAGCCCACGCAGCAACAAAGACCCAGCACAGCCAAAAATAAATACGTAAATGACGTTTTAAAAAAAGAACACATCTCAGCAATTGCTCTGTTTTGGTACATATAAAGCTGCTTATTCTTTTTAATGAAAAAACAATATTCCACCGCAATGAATGAGTATTTAGCTAGCACTCAACTGATAGATGTTTAAACTGTTTCCTGTCTTGTGCTGTTGAAAATAATGCTCCAGGTGATCAAGAGTTATCTTGATGTGTGTTCACCCTACATGGAAGAAAGGAGATACAGGGAAATATCCACATTCCCACTCATTTGTGCAAAAGCAACAGGAAAGATAAACCAGAAACTAATGAGACTGTGTATTCATTTCCTAAAGCTGTCATAACAAGGGACAGGGTGGCTCACGACCACAGAAACTTCATCTCTCCTGGTTCCGGAGGCCAGAAGTGCAAAGCCAAGGTGCGGGCCGGGGCTAAGTCCCCCGGGGCCGTCTGTCCACCCCCCCCCCAACTTCTGGTGCTGCCAGCAGCCCCAGGCTTGTGGCTGCCTCACCCCCGTTTCTGCTCTGTCCTCACATAGCCTCTCTTCCCTGGGGTTCTCCTCTGTGTTCAAATTTCTCTCCTGAGTCCCTGGTTATACTGGGTTTGGGGCTCACTCTAACCCAATATGACCTCATCTTATTATATCAACAAAGACCCTCTTTCCAAATAAGGTCACACTCACAGATGAGGGCATGCACATGTCTCTGAGGGCACACAATTTAAACCACAAGAAACTGGGTACCCAGGGTGTTTGCTTCCAGCACCCTAACGAGGCCATGGAAACAACAGAAGTCCACCACCTCCCAGCTCCAGAGGCTGCAGGAATAAAGCCCAAGAGCCGGCAGGGCTGCAAGAGGGAGCCTGCTCTACCCACTCCCCACCTTGGGGCTCCAGGTCTCCTCAGCTTGGAGACGGGTGTCTTCCTCTGCTCGCGTCTGCCTCTGCGATGGATTTCCCCTTTTTATAAGGACACATCATACTGCATCAGGGCCCACCCTAACAATCTTTAACTGGATTTTCTGCAAAGACTCCATTTTCAAGTAGTATCATGTTCACAGGTCCTGGGGTCAGAATTTCAGTGTCTTTGGGGGACTTGCAATGTGACCCATAACAGATGTGTGGGAACAGATGGAGAAAGGAATGGTGGAGATGAGGGAGCAGAGCTGAGGGGAAATGACATTTCTAAGCATCCTTTTCCCTCCTGACTCTTAGAACCACAGTAGTGTTTCACAAACCCAAAAAGTAAATAGTTAAGGTTGCGTGGAGAACATAAAATGAAATGCAAACAGTGACAAGCGTGCACGGCTGCAGATGAACAACACAGCTGCCTGAGAGAACCCACCTAAGTCACGTGGGGGCGGGGGCTAAGGGCACAAAAACCCCCACCCCGTGAAGTGGGAAACCCACGTATGGCTCCCCAGTTGGCCCTCCAACACAACCACATTCACACTCGTGGATTCCGCTCAGCTGCAAAGTGCAGTACTGCGTACCTACTTAGTGGGAAAAAAACCACAAACAAGGGGATCCTTGCAGTTCAAGCTGGGCTCTTCAAGGGTTAAGCATGCACTGAAAAGCTGGGCTCAGAAAGGGCGGCACACAGTCACTGCAGCAGAAGACTACGGCCAAGCACAGGAGTA
This sequence comes from Antilocapra americana, assembly GCA_007570785.1. NCBI lineage: Eukaryota > Metazoa > Chordata > Mammalia > Artiodactyla > Antilocapridae > Antilocapra > Antilocapra americana. Next base: position 14,544,129 of record ML664186.1, on the reverse strand, counting down.
CAAGTCAAGGGCGGGGAGGCCAGGGTGAACCTGTTACACTGCAAGTGGGGGCACCAGTGCAGCACAGAAATGAACGTCAAGGTGCATACAAGTGTGTGACAACACACAGGCACCTCCTGACTCTGCCCAGGGACAGGCCCAGAGGCAACGACACCCCGCAGCAATGAGCACACCTGGCACCAAGAGAGCGGCCCCTGTGGACCTGCCTCCCAGGACCTGCTGGCATCCTGGCACACACGTGGGTGGCCACCCTCCCTGGCACTCGGATCTCTAGTGCGTAAATGCCTTTCTCCCACAGAAGGAACTGAGGCCACGAGCCTGGAATGCCCGGGGTGCCAGGTGGTGACGGACACAGGAGGGCACAGGTGCCGAGTGCTGAAGTCCAGGACGACTTGGGCAACACAACAGTGACAGTGATGGACTGTCAGCGGGTGAACAAAACAAACACAAGTCCACACTTGCAGAAACAGTCAATAAACAGAGAAGCCCTCTCCCTGACAGCAGTAAAAGTAAGAGGAACCATGGAAGCAGACAACTGCCACCAGGCAAGCGACAGGTACAGACGATTGAGGGGCGTTCACCGCAAACAGAACATCTGCAAAATCTCAGAGTCCCCCCGCTGCCCCGTTTCCTAGACAGAAATGGTACTTTAACTGAGCGACCACAGTCACCATCATCAGGAATGAGATGTGTCCACATCCTGAAACTCCTGGTGGCATGAGAGGGCAGTCTGTCTGCTGTCGTGTTCTCACCAAAACCACCTCCAGCTAATCAAGAAAACACCAAACAAACCCCAATAGAGGGAAGCCCTCTAAAGTAACTGGCCAGTACTCTTCAAAAGTGTTGAGCGCGTGAAGGAGCAATACAGACTGAAGAGACACAAGTACACAGGATGGAGGGTCCTGGGCCAGCAAAGGACATGGGTGGGAAACTGCTAAAGCCCGGTAAGACTGGCACATGACTGAGCAGTACTGGGTCCACATTATTCTAGTTTCCAATAATTATAGCATGGCCATGAAAGATACCAATATTAGGGGAAACTAGGGGAAGAGAAGACTGAGTACTATTTCTATAACATCTCTGTAAAGTACAAAATATTTCACAATAAAAAATATTTCAAAATGCTACTGCCAAGATGGTATTGTTACAAAACTTTTGGATCTTTGCTTATTAGGTAAAAATTTTACTGTAGTTTTTCTATTTCTCTATTATATTTCTCTTATGAGTAAGACTGAACATCTATTCATGTTTTAAAATATTTTCTATTTCCTTTTTCATTAATGGACTGTTGATACCCTCTGATCATTTTCTACTACATTTTTTTCTTATTGACTTGTAAGAACTCTTTATATATAAAGGAAATTAGTCTTTTTGTTTGAAAAGGACTTCCTTCTTCCAAGATTACATTTCCCATGTCTTATTTTTCATATTCCTTTTGGTTTTTTTCCACTTAATATTCAGAATATTTCTGAGTATTTAATATGTTGTTTATGACTGGAGTAATATAAATCCTCAGAGTTGAGAAAAGGGGAAGGGAGAAGCAACCCATATTTTCCCATTATATTACAAGATTATACTAATCAATAGTATTATCAAGAGCAGGTCTGATTTCAGGTTAACTGAACTTTCTTCAGGTTTTTCCAGTAGTCATGTATGGATGGGAGAGTTGAACTATAAAGAAAGCTGAGCGCCGAAGAAATGATGCTTTTGAACTGTGGTGTTGGAGAAGACTCTTGAGAGTTCCTTGGACTACAAGGAGATCTAACCAGTCCATCCTAAAGGAAATCAGTCCTGAATGTTCATTGGAAGGACTGATGCTGAAGCTGAAACTCCAATACTTTGGCCACCTGATGTGAAGAGCTGACTCACTGGAAAAGACCCTGGTGCTGGGAAAGACTGAGGGCAGGAGGAGAAAGGGACGACAGAGGATGAGGTTGTTGGATGGCATCGCCAACTGAATGGACATGAGTTTGAGTAAGCTCCAGGAGTTGGTGTTGGACAGGGAGGCCTGGCGTGCTGCAGTCCATGGGGTCTCAAAGAGTCAGACATGACTGAGCAACTGCACTGACTGAACTGAACTTTCCACAATGATTTTAAGAGTAAACCAACAGTGCAATAAGCCTGCCTGAACCAGATACAAACACAGACTCTGTCCTCATGCTCCCCTACACCCTAAAGGAAAAAGCACAGACCTCAGTGTCAGGCTACAGCATACTAATCTGTTTGGTGGTTTGGGATCACAGAATGGGAAGCACAGACAGTTTGAATCTCACACACACATCCGCCAGAACTCACACTGTTTCCTCCACCTGCCATTTCTTTCCATCTAAACTGCTTCAGGACCCAGTGTGAGGCCCTCTCTTTCACCAGGCCTCCCTCCCAGTACACAGTAATCTCTCCCTACTATGAATCAGAGCACTTACTTTCCATGCCACTAGTTTAAAACTTGTTACAAGCCAGTCTGTGGCATTTCTTCTATTAACTTTTTCTTAATATATAACATCTCACCGAATTAGGGCAGGAACAAGCTTATATTGTTTAGTGTCAAACTCTGAAGGCAAGAACATCCATATTTCTCTGTACCCCAAAGCATCTGATGCAGAAGAATTTTTTTTAAGTCTTGAAACTTTTTACCAACAAAAACATCACTACACTCAAGCAGAAGCACATTCAATCAGCCAACAGATGGCGGTAGTGATCCTGCAAGGCCATTCTGACTAGTAAGCATCAATTGAAAATGCAACTGCCAGTAGGGGTTCAAGGAGGCAGGCACATGAGTCAAAACACACTGGGTATGTTCTTTTGCTTTGATTTAAAAAATCCATCTTTCTTATAGATCAGCCATAGTTCTCACTATGGTTTTGCTTCATAATGGCATCTAAGTTACAGACTTTAGATACACACACACTATTTTAAGCTGTGAGAAATGCACTGATTGCTTTTCTGGAATTACATATCCCCAGATCTACCACTTTCTCAAGTGTGACATGGATTAGAGCAATTTCCCTTTTGCCTTTACTGCATGGAGTGCCACTTCCTGTATGGCTGAGGTGTATCCTATGAACCAAACTGGTGGATAACAACCATGAACTCAAAAACAAGATGACTACGGAAGGCCCTGGAGACTCGACAAACGGGGATTCTGGACAGTCAAAGGTAAGAGCACAGAATAAGCGCAGGTTCAACAAAGGGTGGCTAAAACTCTAAGAGCAAACACATACGAGGTGCACTTTTGTGGCCTAAAGAACCAGAGGAGAGATGCGGAAAACCACAGAATATGAAGAGTGAAGGAGGAGATCCCAGAAAAAGGGAGCTTCCAATTTGAGGACTAGTGATTCTAAATTTCTGGCTGACCTCCTGTCCAAACCGCAAGCAGCCCGGTTAAGGAAAAAAGGGTCAAATGCTGCCTAAGAGAAAATGTTAGCAGCTGGGGCCAACTAGGTTAATATCCACCTTTAAAACAACAACTACCCTCAGAGGAATATAACATAATCCAGGAATTCCACAAGGCAATATCCACAACGTCCAGGATGCAATAAAAAGTTACTCAGCAAACAGAGAAACAGAAAAATGTAACCCCTGTTTAAGAGAAGTATCAGTCAATGAAGACTGGTGGACACGGGTTTTAAAACAGCCATTATAACAATACTACATGTCATAAAGCAAAATATGCTCCAAATAAAAAATGAGAAATTTCAGACACACAAACTATAAAAGAACAACCAAGTGGAAATCCTACATATAGAAAACATCGTATCTGAAACTTAAAAATTAAGTAAGAGGCTTAACAACCAAATGGAGACAATAGAGGAAAATCTACGAACTTGAAAATAAATTGACAGAAATTATTCAAGGTGAAAGAGATTACAAATAAATGAACAGGGTCTCAGACATATGTGGGACAACAGAAAGGAGTTTAACATTTGGAATTCCAGAAGGAGAGGAGAAAGAGAATAGGGCAGGAAAAAAATATCTGAAGAAATAATAACTGGAAAATTTCCCCAAAGTTGGTCAAAGACATAAATTGACAGACTCAAAAATTCAATGAACCACTAGCAAGGTAATATGAAAGAAAAGCACCTAGGCACATCGTAATCAGACTGTTGAAAACAAAATAAATGGAGAAAATCTTGGCAGCAACTAGGAAAAAAACAATACATTATTTGGGGAAACAATAATTTGAATGACAGCTAACTTTTCATCAGAAATAATGGAGGCTGAATGACAATGGTACAACATCTTGTCACAAATAGCAGACCTGAACTAAAAGAAATGCTACAGTTCTTCAGGCTGAATGTAAATGCCATGAGATGGAAACTTGGATCTTCAAAAAACAATGCAGAACATCAGAAATAGTAACCTAGGTAAACACTAAAGAATTTTTCTCTAGTTTCTTTAAAATACATACAAAAGTTAAAACAATGTTTTACCAATGTTTAAAGCCAAAATTAAAATAAATTAAAATTATAAAATATATACAAAAATTAAAACACTATTTTACCAAAGTTTAAACCAAAAATTAAAACACTGTCTTGTGGGGTTTATAACAGGTACATGCAGTGCATATGACAAATGTAATATAAAGGATGGGGTAGAAGAAGGAAATGCACCTATATAGTTGCAAGCTTTTTACAGCCTATATGGTGTATTACAATATTAATTCTAAATAGACTATGAGAAGTTAAGGATGAACATTACACTCCCCAGAGTAACCCCCAAAAAATGATGCAAAGAGGTACAGCTAAAAAAGCATTAGTAAACCAAGATGGAATTCTAAAAAATATTTACTTGATGCAGAAGACTATAGGAAAGGTAGAAGAGAGGGAAATATGAGAAGGGACAAATAACAATGATAGATATAAACCTATATCAATAATTACATTTTAAGTTAACGGACTAAACACTCCAATTATAAGCCAAAGATTGTCAGAATTGATAGAGAAAGGCCTAATTATATGCTGTCCACAAAATAACTGGCTACAATGCAAAAGATGACAGTTCGATCCCTGGGTCAGGAAGATCCCCTGGAGAAGGAAATGGCAACCCACTTCAGTATTCTTGCCTGGGAAATCTCACGGACAGAGGAGCCTGGCGGGCTACAGTCCACTGGCTCATAAGAGTCGGGTAAGACTTAGTGATTAAACCACCACCACAAAACAATCACTTTAACTATAAAACCCTGGTGGTCCATGGGTTAAGACTACATGCTTCCACTGCAGTGTGTGTGGTGTCATCCTTGGTTGGGATCCCACATGCTCTATGATGCGCTCATTTTTCTTCTGGAAAGGAAATAAATGAAAAAGGAAATGCCACGTAAAAATACGGATTAAAAAGGTGGGCGTGGCCACATTAGAGCAGACAAAGTAGGCTGCAAGATAAAAAGTGTTACCAGGGAAAAAGAAGACTGTATCAGAATGATAAAAGCTGTAGTTCACAGCAAGATCCTCTATGACCCAACCAGCCAGTAATGGAAACAAAAATAAACAAAGGGGACCTAATTAAACTTAAAAGCTTTTGTACAATGAAGGAAACTATAAGATGAAAAGACAGCCTTCAGAATGGGAGAAAATAATAGCAAATGAAACAACTGACAAAGAATTAATCCCCAAAATATACAAGCAACTGAACTGTGGTGTGGGCGAAGACTCTTGAGAGTCCCTTGGATAGCAAGGAGATCAAACCAGTCCGTCCTAAAGGAAATCAACCCTGAATATTCTTTGGAAGGACTGATGCTGAAGCTGAAACTCCAATACTTTGGCCACCTGATGCAAAGACCTGACTCACTGGAAAAGACCCTGCTGCTGGAAAAGATTGAAAGCAGGAAAAGGGGAAGACAGAGGATGAGATGGTTGGATGGCATCACCAACTCTATGGACATGAGTCTGAGTAAACTCTGGGAGTTGGTGATGGACAGGGAAGTCTGGTGTGCTGCAAAGGGAGTCGCATGAGAGTTGGACACGACTGAGTGACTGAACTGATACATGCAGCTCAATACCAGAAAAACAAACAACCCAATCAAAAAGTGGGCAAAAGAACAGACATTTCTCCAAAGAAGAGATACAGATGGCTAATAAACACATGAAAAGACGCTCAACATCACTTATTACTCAGTTCAATTAAGTCGCTCAGTCGTGTCCGACTCCTTGTGACCCCATGAACTGCAGCATGCCAGGGCTCCCTGTCCATCACCAACTCCCGGAGTCCACCCAAACCCATGGCCATCAAGTTGGTGCTGCCATCCAGCCATCTCATCCTCTGTCATCCCCTTCTCCTCCTGCCCTCAATCTTTCCCAGCATCATGGTCTTTTCCAATGAGTCAGCTCTTTGCCTCAGGTGGCCAAAGTACTGCAGTTTCAGCTTCAACATCAGTCCTTCCAATGAGCACCCAGGACTGATCTCCTTTAGGATGGACTGGTTGGATCTCCTTGCAGTCCAAGGGACTCTCAAGAGTCTTCTCCAACACCACAGTTCAAAAGCAGCAATTCTTCGGTGCTCAGCTTTCTTCACCGTCCAACTCTCACATCCATACATGACTACTGGAAAAACCATTGCCTTGACTAGATGGACCTTTGTTGGCAAAGTAATGTCTCTGCTTTTTAATATGTTGTCTAGGTTAGTCATAACTTTCCTTCCAAGGAGTAAGTGTCTTTTAATTTCATGGCTGCAATCACCATCTGCAGTGACTTTGGAGACCAGAAAAATAAAATCAGCCACTGTTTCCACTGTTTCCCCATCATATGCCATGAAGTGATGGGACTGGATGCCATGATCTTAGTTTTCTGAATGTTGAGCTTTAAGCCCACTTTTTCACTCTCCTCTTTCACTTTATCAAGAGGCTTTTTAGTCCTCTTCACTTTCTGCCATAAGGGTGGTGTCATCTGCATATCTGAGGTTATTGGTATTTCTCCCAGAAATCTTGATTCCAGCTTGTGCTTCCTCCAGCCCAGCGTTTCTCATGATGTACTCTGCATATAAGTTAAATAAGCAGGGTGACAATATACAGTCTTGATGTACTCCTTTATTTTTCCACTCATTATTAGAGAAATGCAAATCAAAACCACAAAGAGGTATCATCTCACGCAGGTCAGAATGGCTGCCATCAAAAAGTCTACAAACAATAAACGCTGGAGAGGGTGTGGAGAAATCGGAACCCTCTTATGCTATCGGTAGGTATGCAAACTGGTACAGTCACTATGGAGAACGGTGTGGAGATTCCTTAAAAAACTAGGAATAGAACTGCCATATGACCCAGCAATCCCACTTCTGGGCACACACAATGAGGAAACCAGAACTGAAAGAGACACATGTATTCCAATGTTCATCACAGCACTGTCTACATCAGATGCAACCCAGATGTCCATCCTAGATGTCCTACAACTTCATATGTAGGAAGTTGTCCTACATATACACAATGGAATATTACTCAGCTATAAAAAGGAACACATTTGAGTCCGTTCTAATGAGGTGGATGAAACTGGAGCCTATTATACAGAGTGAAGTAAGTCAGAAAGAGAAACACAAACACCATATATTAACAAATATATATGGAATTTAGAAAGATGGTAATGATGATCCTACATGCAGTGCAGCAAACGAGACACAGATGTAAAAAACAGGCTTTTGGACTCTGTGGGAGAAGGCAAGGATGGGATGATTTGAAAGAACAACACTGAAACACGTATATTACCATAGGCAAAATAGATGCCCAATGCAAGTTTGATGCATGAAGCAGGGCACCCAAAGCCAGTGCTCTGGGACAACCCAGAGGGATGGGGTGGGGAGGGAAGTGGGAGGTGTGTTCAGGATAGGGGGACACATGTATACCTGTGGCTGATTCGTGCTGATGTATGGCGAAAACCATCACGATATTGTAAAGTAATTATCTTCCAATTAAATAAATTTTAAAGAGATGTAGTTCATCAGGAAAACTTAATCATGAACATATTTGCCTAATAACAGCTTCAAAATAAATGAAATCAATACTGAAAGTATCAAAAGAAAAAAACAAATGCACAATCATAGCTGGAGATTTTGGCACCTGGCTCAATAAATGACAGAACTAGAGCAAAAAAACAAGCCAAGACACAGATCACCCGAGCTACTGTATGAAACACTTTTGCTTAATGGATATTTATCCAGTACTGTATACCTAGCAACTGCAAAATATAGTTCTTGAAAACATTCTTTTCATGTACACATGGTATATTCACTGAGAAAGACCATAAAGTGGGCCAGAGTCTCAATAAATTTTAGAAGGAATGAAATCATACAGAGTAACCTCTCTAAATACAACAGAATTAACTTAGAATCAATAATAATAAAATATTGGCTTCCCTGGTGGCTCAGGGATAAAGAATCCACCTGCCAATGCAGGAGACACAGGTTCAATCCCTGATCTGGAAGGATCCCACAATGCCATGGAGTGACTCAGGCTGCGCCCCACAACTGCTGAGCCGGAGCACAGCGATGACTGAGCCCACATGCTGCAGCTACTGAAGCCTGCGCGCCTGAGAGCTCTTGCTCCAAAACAAGAGAAGCCCATGCACCGCAACCAGAAGTAGCCCCTGCTCCCCGCAAGCAGCAACGAAGACCCAGCATGGTGAAAAATAAATAGATAAAAGTGTGTGTATGTCTATATACATATATATAATACCTAGGAAACCTCAAGTATCTGGAAATTAACACATTTTAAATGATCCATGGGTCAAAGAAGAAATTACAAGGGAAATTAGGTATTAAATGTTACCTACATTTAATACTCAATGATAATGAAAATACAATATATTAAAAGTTGTGGGATACACCTAGAGAAGCATATAGCAGGAAACTTACAGCAGCTTTAAATGCTCATGTTAGAAAAGAGGCTTAAAACTGACAGCCTAAGATATCACCTTAAAGTACAACAACAACAACAAAGAAGCACAAAATTAAACCCAACACAGGAGAAAGGAGGAAATAACAAAGAGCAGAAATCAATAAAATAGAAAATGGACAAGTAATAGAGAAAACGAACAAAGCCAAAGTTGATTCTTGACAAAGATCAACAGAAGATAAGCTCCTAGATGGACTGATGCAGAAAAAAAACACTACCAATCATAAACAACATGAATGAAGGGTGTTGTCACAAATCCTATTGAAGCCCAGAATTTCTACAGAATTCTATCAATTACAAGGAAGAAATAACACTAATCTTACACAAAGTTTCAGAAAATAGAACAAGGAATTGTTTCTCTTCAATTTTTGAGGATAGCATAACTCTAACATCAAAACCTGACAAAGACATCACATAGACATACACAATAAAAATAATACACCAACATCCCTCAAGGTGTTGGAGAAGACTCTTGAGAGCCCCTTGGACTGCAAGGAGATCCAACCACTCCTAAAGGAGATCAATCTTGGGTGTTCATTGGAAGGACTGATGTTGAAGCTGAAACTGCAATACTTTGGCCACCTGATGCGAAGAGCTGACTCATTGGAAAAGACCATGATGTTGGGAAAGATTGAGGGCAGGAGGAGAAGGGGACGACAGAGGATGAGACAGTTGGATGGCATCATCAACTTGATGACCATGGGTTTGGGTGGACTCAGAGAGTTGGTGTTGGACAGGGAGGCCTGGCGTGCTGTGGTTCATGGGGTCACAAAGAGTGGGACACGACTGAGCGACTAAACTGACTGATCCCTCATGGACACAGACATGGAGGTCCTTAATAAAATATAAGCAAGGAAAACCCATTAATATATGAAAATGATACTCCATCATGATCAAGCAGGTTTATTTCAAGGATGCAAGGCTGGTTTTATACTGCAGGTTCAGTTCTAGACCACTGCAATAAAGCAAATATCGGGATAAAGTCACTCAAATTTGGGGGTCTCCTAGTGCATATAAAAGCTAAATTCACACTATACTATAGTCTATTAAGTGTGCAACAGAATTATGTCTAAAAACACAAGGTATGGACCTTAATTCAAAAATGCTTTACTGCTAAAAAATGCTAACCATCATCTGAGACTCTAGCAAGCCGCAATCTCTTTGCTGGTGGAGGTCTTGCTCTGATGTCGGTGGGTACTGACTGATGAGGGTGGTGGTGCTGAAAGCTGGAGTGCCTACGGCAATTTCTCAATCTCTCCCTTTCACAAAGGTTTCTCTGTAGTATGTGATGCTATTTGATAGCATTTTACCACACTTTATACAGGTTGTGGTTTGTGGTACTCCAAAACAATCACAAGAGCAAAACATCAAAAATCACAGACCGCTGTAACAAATATAATAATAATTAAAAGGTTTGAAATACTGGACATGAAGACACAGACATGAAGTGAGCAGACGCTATCAGAAAAACAGTGCGGACGGACTTGCTCGACGCAGGGTTGCCACAAATCTTCAATTTGTAAAAAATGCAATTATCGGTGAAATGCAGTGAAGCAAAGCACTATAAAGTGAAGTAGGCCTGTAAACAGTCAATCAATACAATTAACTCTACTACACACAAAAATAATGCAGCGAAAGAAACGGTAGTAACAGGCTTGGACTAAAGGAGCGACGGAGAGCACAGCTCTAAGGACGGCGTCTGCAGAGGCCGCTGGCCTCCACCCTGAGAGAGGGTCACCACTGCGGTACGCAGGCCAAGACTCTCCAAACTTTTAATTTTTCAACAGAAATCAGAAACTCAAATATTCATGCCAAATCTGATGTTAAACACTTGCAATTACTTTTTTTAAATGTTAGAATCAAACAAAACTGTTTTATAACCAGAATTAGCCTGTGATGACTAGTTTGCAACTCTTTGCTAATCTGGAAAATGAAATCCATGAGAAAGTCTACCAACAGAGAGAGAAATATAAAAGCTGCAATGAAGAGGCTTCTGGGATTTCCCTGGTGGTCCAGTAGCTAAGACTTGCACTCCCAACGCAGGGGGCCCGGGTTCAATCCCTGGTGAGGGAACTAGATCTCGCATGCTGCAACTAAAGATCCCTCCTGCTGCAAGGAAGAGCAGAGCTCCCACACGCTGCAGCTAAGACCCGGCATAGCCAAATAAAATAGATATTAAAAAAAGAAGATCTGACGGAAAAAAAGGTGCTGACAGACTTGCTCATCCATTTCCATTCGGTAGAAATTAGGGAACAACTCTCATAGAAAAAGCAGATACCTTTAAAGGGCCAGACAGTAAGTATTTTAGGAGTTTTGATCCCTGTTCCTCAACTCTGCTGCTGCAGCAGGAGGGTGGTCACAGACAACACATGAAAGAATGGGCATATCCATGCTCTGATAAAACTTTATTTACAAAAATAGTAAGTCTAGTTTGACCCATGCACCTTCATTCACAGAACACTGAGATAATTCATAAAGGAAAAGACTGGTATTTAACAAAGTTAAAATTAAGAACTTCTGTTCATCAAAACAAAAAACTCCCTCTCCCTCTGAAAAACAAACATCAGGCCGAGAGTGAAGTGGTGAGCTACAAACTAGGAGAACACATTTGCAAATAATTGACAAAGGGTATATTGATAAAAGATCAGCACCCATAAAAAATACATATGTGAAAGTGTGAGTGGCTGAGTCATGTCTGACTGTTTGCAGCCCCATGGACTGCAGCCCGCCAGGCTCCTCTGTCCATGGGGATTCTCAGGCAAGGATACTGGAGTGGGTAGCCCTTCCCTTCTCCAGGGGATCTTCCTGACCCAGGGATTGAACCCGGGTCTTTCGCATTGCAGGTAGATTCTTTACAATCAAGAAGAAAAAGATTGGGGCAAAAAAACATGAAACATGAACAGGATTTCACAGAAAAGGAAATATGGCCAATAAACCATAGGAAAAACTTTATTAGCTATCCATTAAAAGGCAGTTAAAATCACAACTGAAATATCATTTCATAACCATCAAACCAAAAAACATTTAAAGTGTTTGGAAATGCCAAGTTCTGGTGAGGATACAGCACAGCGGGGAGTCTCACAGAGCTGATGGAATGTAAATCCAGATCCACTATGAAAAAGTCAAGTGTGGGGTAAAAATATACACCCTGAACCCAGCAACTCCACGAGTCACGCACCCCATGGAAACGCACCCGTGCGTCCGCGGGCAGGATGCCAGCACAAGGACGCACCCAGAGCCTCGTCTCCAGAAGCCCTGTGCAAGCAGTGAGCCTGTGCCTGCCGAGGATGAAGGAAGGAGAGGCTGTGCATTCGCAGGGGCCGGGGGGGGGGGGGGGGGGGTGGGGGGATCTTATGGAATGGCCCGGGGGCAGACCTCACAGACAACACCTGGGGCACACCAAACGACCCAACAGTACACATGCTTATGCCAGGAATCACACCTAAAGAAGCGAAGGCACAGTAACACTCTAGAATAAGCAGGTGATGCACATTACCCCAGATAAAACTAAGACAACAACGTTGACCCAAGAAAGCAAAGTCATAGCAGAATATACCCAGTATGATTTCAACAAACTGTGTGTGTACGGATGTGCATCTATACATATACACACATATGCAGAAATAAAAAGAAAAGCAAGGGAATAAAATCCAGAATATTCAAGTGAGTGGTCACCTCTGGGGAGAGAGAAGGGGACATATCAGGGAGGGCACACAGTGCCCTCGAGAGAAGGTGGCGTCTGTTCCTGAGGTGGGTGGTGGGGATTCCTTTATGCTGCTTTCAGAAATGGCACAGACATACTTACTACCTGCATTCCTTTTTAGATGGCATGCATTTCACCAAAAGAATGAAGGACAAAGGGAGGGAGGAGGTGGGGGAGGTTGGCAGGAAGGAAAGAGAGGGAGGGAGAGGGGAGGGAAGAGGGAGGGAGGGAGGGAAGCAGACAAGACTTTGGGGTGGGGAGCTAACCACCAGCTTCCACCCCTCTGGGTCGCTCTGGACTTGCAAACAGATGCACACTCTGGAAACCAGCCTAAGCAGAGCAGCTCCCCACAGCTCGGCCTGTGGGAGGTAATGTGGCCGGAGCCGGCTCTCCCAGAAGCCCCTGGCTCCCAGAAGCCCGGGAAGGCAGGGTAAGCCTGGGGTGTAGCCCAGCCTGCAGGTGGGAAGTGGAGGAGCTACAGGAAAGGGAATGTGGCAGGTCCCAAACAACCCAATCAATACTTCCTGAGCTAAGGCCCCAGCTTTGGCATTTTGCTCTACTTCAAACCACGGTTAAGCTTCACCAGCTCAGATGATAGGAACGTCCGCAGAGCTATTACTTTTTCAGGCCATACTTCTGGTGACCTTGTGGGGACTGTACTCAGGGTTGTGGGGAAGGGCCTGAGGCCAATGCAAGGGGATCTGGCCACATCGGTCAAGATTACAAATCTTCAAATGTGGCAATTTCATTTTGGGACTTTATTCTGTGGATACAGCTAAACATGTATATAGAGAGATGAAAGTCCATACACTATAGCAAATTCCTGGTAATCACCTAAATGTCCATCAACAGAGGGCTCATAAATGATGGTGCCTCCTGACATGGGACCACTACATAATGTGGCTATTAAAAAGTAAAGACAGGAAACTATATACTGACACAGAACATGGAGAAGTGCATATCCTGGAGAAGAAAAATGTCTGTCTGCACATGTGCTGTGTGTACTAAGTCGCTTCACCCGTGCCTGACTCTGCAACCCTATGGACTGGAGCCCGCCAGGCTCCTCTGTCCATGGGATTCTCCAGCCAAGAACACGGGAGTGGGTTGCCATGCCTTTCCAAGCAATCTTCCTGACCCCAGGGATCCAACTGCATCTCCTATGTCTCCTGAACTCGCAGGGGGGTTCCTTACACTAATGCGACCTGGGAAGCCTACTCTATGCATCTAACACTGGCAGGAGAGACGAAGGTTACACAAACAACTAATAACTGTGATGACCTACGAAGAGGGGAATGAAGGAAAGGGGGACAAAACTGAGGGCAAGCCTTCTCAATGAGTCTCTTTCTAATCAAATATTTAATTACTCAAAACAGTAAACTAAAAAATGTGGCTGTCACAAAAGGGCTAGCCCCTTCCCACCAAGTGTTAATGTCGGGGTCATGAGAAGGACCCTAAAAGATACAGGCGATGAGGCTCTGGGATAGGGGTCCCCGCAGCAGTCAGGGGCCAATGACCAGGCAGAGTGTCATCAGTAAAGGATTAGCAAATACATTATAACATACATATAATGGATACTGTGAAACACAGAACAATGAGGCAATGGTGGGTCTAAGGTGTCCTGATGCTGAGTTAACTCTAAGATGTAGTAAGAAAACGCCTGGTCCAGAACAGTGTCTGCATTTGTTACCATGGTGATAAACACACCTCTGTGTGTACGTTTCCTCTCACAAGCCAAGCGTGTCTCTGTGAGGACACCCAAGAAATGGGCTGAGGGGGCTGCTCTCAGGAGGGGAATTGGTGGCTGAGGGTAGCAGCTGAAGAGATAGGCTTTTCACTGCACACTCCTCTGTATCTTTTGAACTGTGCTATGTGTATCAATAACCTATTTACAAAATAACCCATTCACAACATTCTTTATAAAAAGTACCCAATTACAAATAACATTAAAAAGAAATTACTAGAAACATAAAACACATTTATAAAGGGATATAAAAAGCTTGGGGAAATGCCGTTGAATAGTAAAAGTATTTAAAGGTGCCAATTCTCTAAATAAGTCTATTTTGTAAAACATGATCGCACTGAAAAATCAAACAGGATTTTTTTCACTATTCAAGCAAATTCTAAAATTCACATGGAAAAATAAAAGTGCACATACAGCCAAGACATTTTTGAAAAACATGAGGAAATACTATAAAACATTAAAACACATTAAAGCTACAGTATTAATTTCTCCCCTCACTTATTATATCAGAACAAATTCTAGATGGACTATAAAAGTGAAAATAAAAGCTAAGAGTACTAGAAATAATTAGAAGAAATATTTAAAATACCTTTGGGCTTCCCAGGTGGCTGAGTGGTAAAGAATCTACCTGCCAATGCAGGAGACACAGGGCCAATCCCTGGGTCGGGAAGATCCCCTGGAGAAAGAAATGGCAACCCCCTCCAGCATTCTTGCCTGGAAATTACCATGGACAGAGGAGCCTGGCAGGCTACAGTCCATACGGTCACAAAGAGTCAGAAACGACTGAGCATGCACGCAAGCAAAATAACTTTATTGAGATATTATTCACCCACTTAAAGTGCACAATGACTTTTAGTACACTTACAAAACCATCATCACTATAATTATCACCCCAGAAAGAAACTCCGCACCCATTGGCAGTCACTCCCCATTTTCCATGCCCCCAGCTCCTGACAACCACATTCTGCCTCTGTGGATTTGCAAACTGTGGACAATTCACATAAATGGAATCATACCATACATGGTCTTTTGTCTGTGGCTTCTGTCACTGAATACAATAACTTCAAGGTTCATCCACACTGTAGGGCATAGCACATGTCACTCATTTTTATGGCTGAATAGTATCAATTATATGGATAGGCTACATGATGTTTACCTCATCAGTTGATGAGCAACTGTGCCATTTCTGCTTTTTGACTATTATAAACAATGTTGGTATAAATACTGGTGCACAAGTTTCGATTTTTAAATTCTCTTGGGTGTAAACCCAGGAGTGGTATTGCTAGTCAAATGGTAATCCTATGTTTAATCATTTGAGGGAAGGCAGGATGGTTGGTTTTCCAAAGTGCTGCACCATTTTATAGGAGAAGGAAATGGCAACCCACTCCAGTATTACTGGCTGGAGAATCCCAGGGACAGAGGAGCCTGGTGGGCTGCCGTCTGTGGGGTTGCAGAGTCGGACATGACTGAAGTGACTTAACAGAGCAATACCATTTTATATTCCTGCCAGCAGTGAGTGAAGTTTCCAATTTCTCCACATTGTTGTCACAGTCACCATGGTGAGTGTGACATGCTACTTCACTGTGCAGGGACTTGCATTTCCCTACCGAAAGATTAATGATGCCAATCACTTGAGATATTTTCTTAATGACTTTAGAGTAAGGAAATTTGTCTAAATGAGACACATAGCCCAAGAATAAAACACAAAGCCCACACATTTATGGACAACATGAAAATTAAGGTCAACAGTTCAATTCAGTTCAGTTCAGTCGCTCAGTCGTGACCAACTCTTTGCAACCCCGTGAACCACAGCACGCCAGCCTCCCTGTCCATCACCAACTCCCGGAGCCCACCCAAACCCATATCTGTCGAGTCAGTGATGCCATCCAGCCATCTCATCCTCTGTCATCCCCTTCTCCTTCTGCCCTCAATCTTTCCCAGCATCAGGGTCTTTTCCAATGAGTCAGCTCTTTGCCTCAGGTGGCCAAAGTACTGCAGTTTCAGCTTCAACATCAGTCCTTCCAATGAGCACCCAGGACTGATCTCCTTTAGGACGAACCAGTTGGATCTCCTTGCAGTCCAAGGGATTCTCAAGAGAAGTCCAACACCAAAGTTCAAAAGCAGCAATTCTTTGGCACTCAGCTTTCTTTATAGTCCGACTCTCACATCCATACATGACCACTGGAAAACCCATAGCCTTGACTAGACATACCTTTGTTGGCAAAGTAATGTCTCTGCTTTTCAATATACTGTCTAGGTTGGTCATAACTTTCCTTCCAAGGAGTAAGCGTCTTTTGATTTCATGGCTGGAATCACCATCTGCAGTGATTTTGGAGCCCAGAAAAATAAAATCAGCCACTGTTTCCACTGTTTCCCCATCTATCTGCCATGAAGTGATAGGACCGGATGCCACGATCTTAGTTTTCTGAATGTTGAGCTTTAAGCCCACTTTTTCACTCTCCTCTTTCACTTTCATCAAGAGGCTTTTTAGTCCTCTTCACTTTCTGCCATAAGGGTGGTGTCATCTGCATATCTGAGGTTATTGGTATTTCTCCCAGAAATCTTGATTCCAGCTTGTGCTTCCTCCAGCCCAGCGTTTCTCATGATGTACTCTGCATATAAGTTAAATAAGCAGGGTGACAATATACAGCCTTGATGTACTCCTTTTCCTATTTGGAACCAGTCTGTTGTTCCATGTCCAGTTCTAACTGTTGCTTCCTGATCTGCATATAGGTTTCTTAAGAGGCAGGTCAGGTGGTCTGGTATTCCCATCTGTTTCAGAATTTTCCACAGTTTATTGGGATCCACAAAGTCAAAGGCTTTGGCATAGTCAATAAAGCAGAAATAGATGTTTTTCTGGAACTCTCTTGCTTTTTTGATGATCCAGTGGATGTTGACAATTTGATCTCTGGTTCTCTGCCTTTTCTAAAACCAGCTTGAACATCTGGAAGTTCATGGTTCACGTATTGCTGAAGCCTGGCTTGCAGAATTCTGAGCATTACTTTACTAGCATGTGAGATGAGTGCAATTGTGCAGTAGTTTGAACATTCTTTGGCATTGCCTTTCTTTGGGATTGGAATGAAAACTGTCCTTTTCCTGTCCTGTGGCCGCTGCTGAGTTTTCCAAGTTTGCTGGCATATTGAGTGCAGTACTTTCACAGCGTCATCTTTCAGGATTTGAAATAGCTCAACTGGAATTCCATCACCTCCACTAGCTTTGTTCATAGTGATGCTTTCTAAGGCCCACTTGACTTCATATTCCAGGATGTCTGGCTCTAGGTGAGTGATCACACCATCATGATTATCTGGGTCGGGAAGATTTTTTTTTGTACAATTCTTCTGTGTATTCTTGCCACCTCTTCTTAATATCTTCTGCTTCTGTTAGGTCCCTACCATTTCTGTCTTTTATTGAGCCCATCTTTGCATGAAATATTCCCTTGGTTATCTCTAATTTTCTTGAAGAGATCTCTAGTCTTTCCCATTCTATTGTTTTCCTCTATTTCTTTAGACCTTAAAAGGGGATAAAAAAAATTGTGACTATGTGAGGTGATGGATATTAACTAATTATGGTGATGATTTTGCACATACAAATATCAAATCACTATGTTGTACAACTAAAACTAATATAACAATCATATGATTATATGTCAACCATATCAACAGAAATAAATTACAAAATTTTAATGAATAAACAAAATCAATTAGCAATAACCACACTTTAAAAACATTTATGTCAGTGGGCAAACACACTACAGATAAAAAAGTCTGAAACACATGGCAGAGGGCTAGTTTCCTTAATAAAACAGAGCACTAACAGATCTACAAGAAGAAGGCCAAGTGGAAGAGAAGACTGGCAATTCACAAGAAAGAAACATCAATGGCTTTGAATCATAGGAAAGGATGCATTACCACACTTGTAACTGAAGAACTGACTTTTCTAACAAGATGGAAGACTTCCATGGTGGTCCAGTGGTTAAAAATCCACCTACCAATGCAAGGGACACAGGTTTGATCCCTGATCTGGGAGGGACATGCCATGGGGCAACTAAGCTGGCATGCGTACCTTAGAGCCTGTGATCCACAAGAGAAGCCAACGCAACAAGAAGCCTGCACACAACTAAAGCGCAATCCCCGCTCACCACAACCAAAGGGAAGCCTGAACGCAGCAATGAAGACACAGCACAGCCAAAAATAAACAATTTTTTTTAAATAAGTAAAACCAATAACATTTTCACTATCAGATTGACAAACATTTATAACATACTGTTATGCTAACACTGGTGAAGGGTAAAAACTTGGCAGTGCTGTCAGTGACTTTAAAAAAAAAAAAAGAAATGAAGCTAGCAAACAACTTAAAGGTCCATCAGGAGAGGGTTAAGAAAAAGAAATGCAAAAAAGCAAAATGGCTATCTGAGGAGGGCTTACAAATAGCTGTGAAAAGAAGAGAAGTGAAAGGCAAATGAGAAAAGGAAAGATATTCCCATCTGAATGCAGAGTTCCAAAGAATAGCAAGGAGAGATAAGAAAGCCTTCCTCAGTGATCAATGCAAAGAAATAGAGGAAAACAGTAGAATAGGAAAGACTAGAGATCTTTTCAAGAAAATGAGATACCAATGGAACACTTCATGCAAAGAAGGGCATAATAAAGGACAGAAATGGTAGGGACCTAACAGAAACAGAAGATATTAAAAAGAGATGGCAATACACAGAAGAACTATACAAAAAAGATCTTCACGACCTAGATAATCACAATGGTGTGATCATTCACCTAGAGCCAGATATCCTGGAATGTGAAGTCAAGTGGGTCTTAGGAAGCATCACTATGAACAAAGCTAGTGGAGGTGATGGAATTCCAGTTGCACTATTTCAAATCCTAAAAGATGATGCTATGAAAGTTATGCCAGCAAATTTGGAAAACTCAGCAGTGACTGCAGGGCTGGAAAAGGACAGTTTTCATTCCAATCCCAAAGAAAGGCAGTGCCAAAGAATGCTAAAACTACTGCACAATTGCACTCATCTCACATGCTAGCAAAGTAATGCTCAAAATTCTCCAAGCCAGGCTTCAGCAGTATGTGACCGTGAACTTCCAGATGTTCAAGCTGGTTTTAGAAAGGGCAGAGGAACCAGAGATCAAATTGCCAACATCTGTTAGATAATCAAAAAAGCAAGAGGGTTCCAGAAAAACCTCTACTTCTGCTTTATTGACTATGCCAAAGCCTTTGACTGTGTGGATCACAATAAACTGTGGAAAATTCTGAAAGAGATGGGAATACCAGATCATTGGACCTGTCTCTTGAGAAACCTGTATGCAGGTCAGGAAGCAACATGGAACAACAGACTGGCTCCAAATAGGAAAAGGAGTACGTCAAGGTTGTGTATTGTCACCCTGCTTATTTAACTTATATGCTGAGTATATCATGACAAACGCTGGGCTGGAAGAAGCACAAGCTGGAATCAAGACTGCTGGGAGAAATATCAATAACCTCAGATATGCAGATGACACCACTCTTATGGTAGAAAGTGAAGAGGAACTAAAGAGCCTCTTGATGAAAATGAAAGAGAAGAGTGAAAAAGTTGGCTTAAAACTCAACATTGAAAAAACTAAGATCATGGCATCTGGTCCCATCTTTCATGGCAAACAGATGGGGAAACAGTGGAAACAGTGAGAGACTTTATATTTTAGGGCTCCAAAATCACTGCATACGGTGACTGTAGCCGTGAAATTAAAATACGCTTGCTCCTTGAAAGAAAAGTTATGACCAACCTAGACAGCATATTAAAAAGCAGAGACATTACTTTGCCAACAAAGGTCCGTCTAGTCAAAGCTTTGGTTCTTCCAGTAGTTCACGTATGGATATGAGAGTTGGACCATAAAGAAAGCTGAGCTCCAAAGAATTGATGCTTTTGAACTGTCGTGTTGGAGAAGACTCTTGAGAGTCCCTTGGGCTGCAAGGAGATCCAACCAGTCCATCCTAAAGGAAATCAGTCCTGAATATTCATTGGAAAGACTGATACTGAGGCTAAAACTCCAATACTTTGGTCACTTGATGCAAAGAACTGACTCATTTAAAAAGACCCTGATGCTGGAAAAGATTGAAAGCAGGAGGAGGAGGAGAAAGGGAGACAGAGGATGAGATGGTTCGATGGCATCACCAACTCAATGGACTTGAGTTTGAGTAAACCCTGGGAGTTGGTGATAGACACGGAGGTCTGGCGTGCTGCAGTCCATGGGGTCACAAAGAGTCGGATGTGACTGAGCGACTGAACTGAACTGAAGGAAAGGGCGCCACATGGTGGCCCCAGGGCTCTGGACATCAAGACCCAGCAGGTGCAAAGCAGGAGGGGCAGAGTGCACAGGGTCCTGCCCGGGGCAGCCCCTCTTCTTTTCCGAGGGAAGCGAAGTGTGGACACTCCTTTGCCACAAAGGCTTTTTCTCGAAACACTGGGCAGTGAGCTGAGAGTCAGGATGGAAGATTTTTCATTGCTCTAGGATATTATACATCACTACCTTCTCACTAATAAAAACAGAAAGCAGTTTCCTCAGGAAACTGCTATGACGTTAGCTTGAACTCTAACTCCATAGCTTTTCTTACCAACTGCCAGCATCTCCCCTGTGCAGCGGAGGAAAATGGTGGGATGCTAACACCCTTACTCAAGAGTGCCCCTAGCTTGGCCCTGGCCTCCCGGCTGTCCCTCTGGTTCGCCAGCCCAATCCTGTTTCAGGGCCCTGGCCTCTATTGCTCCCTCTGCTTGGAATGTCCTTCCCCAGACACCTTCACTTCCTCCCAGGCTTTGCTTACATACCAGCCTGCATTTGAGGCGTCCCCACAACCGCCCATTCTACTGGGATCCCCTTCCCACCCCGGTTTCTTCACGGGGCTTATCACATGACATCCCCAGAGCACGTTCCCACCCGCGCTGACTGCGCTCCACAGCAGCACTGCAGAGGCCAAGACTCCTGCCCATCTTGTCTCCTGGGCGCCCCACAGCACCCAGGCAGTCCCAGGCCCACTGCAGGAACTGCGGGGTGTACATACAGAACTGATGCTGCCACACTGAGGGGCACATGCTCCAGTGGCCCTGACGGTCTGAGATCACAGGCCCTGGATAAACACGTGGTCATTTCCTCGGAAGGTATAGCCACAGGACAGAGTGTTTCTCAGAATGCAGGTCAAGATTGTTGGTTATGAAGCCAAACCTAAGCTAGATCAGAAATTTTGTTTGTTTGTTTAATGAAACAGAAAGTAAAAGAATGCATAGAGCTTCCCTGGCGGCTCAGTGGTAAAGAATCTGCCTGACAACGAATGAGACACAGATTCGATCCCTGTTCTGGGACGATCCTCCTGCCTCCGAGCAAGTAAGCCCATGAGCCACAACTACTGAAGCCCGCTTGCCCTAGAGCCTGTGCTCTGCAACCAGAGAAGCCACCGCAGTGAGCAGTCTGTGTAGCCCAATTAGAAAGCAGCCTCTGCTCGCTGCAACTAGAAAAAAGCCCACAGAGCAAGGAAGGCCCACCACAGCCAATCAATCAATCAATTAAATTATAATAAAAATTTTTAAAAAAGAACACATAGCATAATATGGTTAAGTATTTACAAAATTCTTTCAGCTAACTATGTACATGTATTTGTACCATATATGCATACTTGTATAGTAGGTCATGATAAGAATGCATTTCTTACTGGGAAAACGTGACAAAAACGTTTGGAAATTCACTCATCTAATATCAACCTAACATTTCTAAGTTAAAGTTTCAGATTCTATAAATAGAAAAATTAATAAATTTACTTGTAAAGTTGAAAATTCTGCAAACTAAAGGTACTTCCAGATCAATGAAAAGGAGAATTAATCCTCTCCCAAAAAGGGAAAATACAATACTGGAAAAAAATGAAGTTTTTGGAATGTAGCCTCAGGCTTTTATTCTATAACACCGCCAACTATTTTACCACAGTTTTATGTTCTATGCTCCTAACCGTGAAATTCTCTGCTTTTCAGTAAGTTGGTCTGGATGGTTCCATTATCTCTCAAATTTCACCAGATATCCCAGGTTAGCTATTCACAACTGAATTTTGTTTCTTAAGTTCTATAACCACTTGAGGTAAGTCTTATTTAAAGTGTATCAATATTCTAGACAGAAAGCTCTTCACTTTCTATGTATATATCAAATAAAGATTTCCTTCTTTTAAAATTTTCTAGTTCTTATGTCTGGCATTCCTGAACATTTTCACTATTTCATACTGTTTCATGGCCTGTTCTAATCACTCACTACTAAGCAATACTGACACTATCAAGAAACATCAACTCCTGAATACAAAGGAACGTAACAAAACCATAAGGGAAGGGAATTTCTGAACAGCCAAAATACAACACATAAAATCCACATGTTGAGCTTCAGTTAAACAAGAATATCTTGTTCCCTCCTAGAATTCTCCTCTCCTTAAAAAAAAAAATCTGCTAACAAATTTTTTATCTATCTTTCCAACCCTCACCTAAAAACAGAGAGGAGCAGGGAATGCAGCTCCAGAGGCCTGGAAAGTTCAAATAGAACAACAGAGGCTAAAAACAGAAACACTCAGGACGCAGTTTCAGGGTAGAATGTTTTACAAACAGAGGAGTTGTCACAGCCCAGTGGTCCTGCAGGGGTCTGTGTGTTACAAAAGAAGACCCTAAATTAATATTCACAATGACCCTGAAAATATCAAAGAAACATTCTGTTACGCTGCATCTCTGATTAAGTCTTTTAGAAAGACTTTTCATCACAAAGGTTGAAATGAAATGTTTTACTACTCTAGAAGTAAGTTTCATGGAAAATCTCCCCAGGACTCCATTCCCTGTAAACTTCAGAAGGACCACAGGACATGCTTTGCTCACTCCGCCTTCCCAGCACACGTTGGCTCCGTCCCTACCCCAGTTCTTTAGGAAGACCTGCACCTACTATTTTGTCCTCACAGTATTGCTGTACGTGTGTGTGTGTGTGTGTGCGTGCATGTAGTCATGTACAACTCTTTCTGACCCCAAGGACTGAAGCCTGCTCACCAGACTCCTCTTGTCCATGGGATTCTCCATGACAAGAATACTGGAGTGGGTTGCCATTTTCCACTCCAGGGGATCTTCCTGACCCAGGGATTGAACAGGTCTGCTTCTCCTGCATTGGAAGGTGAATTCTTCACCACTGTGCTACCTTCTTTACCACAGCTTGTTCCTTTCAAATATGGTATTCATTCTGGCTATCTCAAAATTAATTCCTAATATTCTAATCACATTTCTTGATTATACAGATGTTAAATAACAGCCATTCTTTCAAAATTAGTTACACCCATGACTTCCCTCCTGGCTCAGATGGTAAAGCATCTGACTACAATGTGGGAGACCCAGGTTAGATCCCTTGGTTGGGAAGATCCTCTGGAGAAGGAAATAGCAATCCACTCCAGTACTCTTGCCTGGAAAATCCCATGGACGGAGGAGCCTGGAAGGCTGCAGTCCATGGGGTCGCAAAGAGTCAGACTCGACTGAACGACTTCACTTTCACTTTTCATGACTCAAGTACTCCTAAATTCAATTTACCTGATCTCTGAGCAACAAAAAGCAGGTGGAAATAATGCCCCCAAGTAGACACTGGTTCTCCAAGCTACAACTTTCATCACCTTTAATTTCTAATGGCTTTAGCAGATATAACCAGTGATAGCAGAAACATCTGGAAATCTACCTTTACTAAATGCTACAGAACTACAGGTAAGTCTCTGTGTGGACTAAGCAAACAGCAGCTTCCTAGCAAAATGCTAGTGTTCTGTATCAAGACTGAGCAGAGGGTGTTCGAGACAAATTCTAAGGGACTTCTCTGGCAGTCCAGTGGCTAAGACTTCGCACTCCAATGCAGGGAGTTGGGTACTTCCCCAGGTTGGGGAATTAAGATTTCACATGCTGCAACAAGCCCACGTGCCACAATGAAGACCCAATGCAGTCAAAATAAATAATTAAATTGTTCAAAAAGAAAGAAAAAATATCTAGGTACCAAGGACGCAGGAGAGGGAAATCCTCTGGCTTTGAACTTGAGCATCTCACTTAAGAGCGAAGTAGATACATTTTCACTGAGCCTAAGTTGATATCCTGGTTTGAGAGGAGCACCACTGGCCTCTGTAACAGTCTCTCCTCTGTCCTGTTACAACCTGGTATTTTGATACTGGGGGCAAGAACTGTTCATTTTTCCCTCAGTGTTTACTCACCACCCCGACTTCCCACCTCCTGCAGCCTGAAGCTGTATGCCCAGGAGGAGCAAGAAGCTTGGGGATCTTTCTTCTTAGTTCTGATCAATTCCTCCTCCAGAAACTAATTAGGCCTTTGCTCATCTATTACAATTGGGTTGGTCTGCTCTTCTGCAGACAGTGCAGATCACTCAGGCCCCTCATCCTAACCAAATGTCCCATGGACTAAAGACCACCTGGTGCCTTCTGGACAGCAGGCCACAGATCCCTCCTCTGTCCACAGGCTTCTCTGGTGCTGGCTCTAAGCCCCAGCACTCTATACAGATGGTACTGCCATTCAGAGTTTAAGCAGTTAACCATCAAAACCTTTTTCATCATGTTAAATTAGCAACACACAAGGCTGCTTTACTGAGAGGGAAACTTGACTGGCAAGTGACTCCCCACATCCCAAAAACAGCCTGCAACTCTAGAAGTCTGCCTGAACTCTTGTGAAGAAAAATGCCAGCAAAGGCTCCAGCCGGTAGAGAACAGAAAAGTTAATTTAAGCACCAACTGTTCTTACTGTGGCTGCCTCACAGTCTTGTTTTTGCAATGCCAAGCAAAAGACTTCCTGGTGGTCCAGTGGTTAAGAATCCACCTGCCAATGCAGGGGACATGGGTTCGATTTCTGTCCAGGAAGATCTCACATGCCACGGAGCAAATAAACCCCTGCACCACAACTACTGAACCTGCACACTTAAAACCTCGACAAGAGAAGCCACCACGATGAGAAGTCTTCGCTCACTGCAACTCGAGAAAGCCTGCCCGCAGCAATAGAGACCCAGTGCAGCCTAAGTAAACAGATAAATGAGTAAATAAATTTTAGAAAAAGAATGGTACAAAGAATGAATTATAAACACACATGATCAGAACATTTTAGAACATGAGGAGTAAAAAGAAAGGAAAATTTCTTTCTCTCCCGAGGGGAGCGGGGTAGAGGGACAAGTCAGATACCAAAAAACACAAGAATCAAACTGACAAGACTGTTCCCCTTTAATGAAGATGCTAGAAGACAACAGAGAACTATCAGTTTTTGAAGGAAATTATTTTGACCTGGAATGTAATACCCATCCAAACTATAAGTATCAGGGCAAAATAAAAATAATTTTAGACACAGTGGGGCTTAAAAAATTTACAACCCATTGTCTTTTTCTGCAAAACTAACACAAGGGTATACTCTGGCAAAACAGGAAATAAATCCCAAAGGAAGGTACGTGTTGGATACAAGCAACAGTAATAAAAACTACAGCTGTCTTATCTGTTAATGCATATTTTCAAAAATCATTGTTTAAAAAAAAGAGACTGAAACATTTTAAACTCAGGTAACAGAAAAAGCTGTAAAACAGATGAAAACACTTATTGTTATCTATGCAAATATAAGTTAAACAAGATATAATACAAGTTTGGAAAAGAGCTAATACCCAGTGTTGGAGAAGATGCCTTGCTATAGGTGGTTTCATTCCCAGCTAATGGGAATATAAATTGCTTAAGCCTTTTTGGACAATAATTTAGCAATATCACGTAACATTTCAAATATGCACACGCTGTGAACCATCAATTCTAAAATTATAATTCTGTAATTCTAAATAAATGTCATGTATGGTCACAAAGATTCTCGCCCATTCTAAACAGCACTGTAATGACCAGAGCAAAAAAAAAAAAAAACACACTAAAACCCAAAAAACCACCAATCAGATCAAATCCTCGGAAATCATCTTTATAACGTCTGCCAACAGCACAACGTTAAGTAAACAATGATACGTCGTCCGTAACACACACTACTACTCGGCAGTTGTAGAGTCGTAAACTGATAAGAGACCAACAGAAAACATATGTAAGCCTTCCTGGAGCTTTAAAAAAAAAAATCTGTAGCACGAAGATTAAACGGCTTAGGCCTTTTTACGAAAAACTCGCTGGATGTGTGTATTTACATGTGTGTAACTGAGTGTGCAGAACCAGGAAGGAACGCCAAGACGTTCACCCGCCGTGACTTCCGAGTGGGGAGTGAGAGCAAGGACTGCGGTCATGGGGTTTTTTCCCAGCATTGATTTGAGCACCTCCCAATTCCAAGCCCTGGGTTACGGAGGTCAACAACCCAGAGTCCGCGGGCTGCGCAGGGCCCGGGGCCGGTTCTCCGGTTCGCCGCCGCGCGCCGGGCCGAGCGGGCCCTCAGGGGTGTCGCTGGGACGAGGGACCACTCCACCTGGGGGAGGGGAGGAGCCCAGCGCAGCCCAGGGGCTGAGGTGATCCCCCGGGTGAAGCCCGTCCCCCGCGCACACGCGCCGTTTGGCTTCAGCTCCCCGAAACTGCCGGCGGCCCCGCCGTCTCAACCCGGCCCGACCAGCTCGGTGGGGAGCAGCCTCTACTGCAGGCAGTCACGCGGGCCCGGGCTCAAC
The DNA here is from genome assembly GCA_007570785.1 of Antilocapra americana. Classification (NCBI taxonomy): domain Eukaryota; kingdom Metazoa; phylum Chordata; class Mammalia; order Artiodactyla; family Antilocapridae; genus Antilocapra; species Antilocapra americana. Next base: position 14,517,178 of record ML664186.1, on the reverse strand, counting down.
CCCGTCACCTGCGGGGAAACCCGCAGCCCGGGCCGAGCCAGGAGCCCCCTCAGCGTTCGCCGCGTGCCGGGAGAATGATCCTCACAGAACCTCCAGCGCCGCGCGAGGGAGAGCCGCCGCCGGGTCCCACACAGAAAAGAGGCTGTGGGGGCCCGGGGGACTCCGCGCGTGCCCGCCCCCGCTCGCTTGCCATCCGCCCAGTCCGGTCGCCCTCACCTCCGCAGGCAGCCGCCAGCGCCGGCGCCCGCAGGCGGCGGCCCCACAGCAGCAACGTCCGCAGCTCGCGAGCCATGTCGTTCCTCCGGCGCCCCGGGCAGCCACGCGCGCCGGGGGCGGGGCGGGGCGGGGCTTTCTCCGGGCGCGGCGCGGTGACGTCACGGCGCGCGCCCGGCTGCCTGTCCGCCGCCCGCGCCGGCGGGTGGGCGGGGCCGTCTGGGGCTCGGGTGCGGCCGGCCCGCGCGGGGACAGTCGGGCCTGGGGGCGGGACCCCCACGACCTTGTGTCACGTTGTCAAGGGCGACGGACGTGCGCTTGGGGCCGCCCGGGTACTAGGGCGCCAACTAGGCCTCGGTATGCGCGTCTCAGAAACCGGGTGCAGATATTCGCACCGACCGCGAACAGCGTGAAAAGGCGGCGCCGGGGCAGAAGCAGTTAACATCTTCTGGGTCTTTGTAAGTCCCCGGCCACTGGTGCAGACCGCTGGAAGTCAGTCTCTTCCAAACAAGTCAGGCCAGATAGCTAAAAAGAGTGAAAAAGGAGAATTTCAGGCTTGGCTTGCTTACACCAAAACTCTGGAGCCAAGCAAGGCCCACCAGCAAAACTGGGCTTATGCATTGATTCCAACTCTCTCGCCTTCCTGGATGTGGTCTGGTTGGGGATTCAGACCGTCAACGTCACAGAGCTCCAAGCCAGGTAAAACGCAGATTCTCCCGCAACGCCTTAAGTGGGGCTCACCCTGATGACTGAGGTGATGACTGAGGCACACTGAAGACTCACTGCCACAAATAATTGCCCAGAAACGAGTTGAGGTTGTGACAGGATCTGCAAAGGACAGGAGCTGGGAGAGGGTCCTCCAGTGGGGCCTGGACATAGCTGCGGCCGCGCGGGAGGGGGTGTGACAGGGACTAAGACATGAGGAAGGTGTCAAGCATGTTCGCCAAGTTCCAGACTTAAGCAGCTGAGAAGGGGAACCTTGAAGAGAGGCCTATCTGGATGGAAGAGCCGGAGGTTGCTCACCTGGAGACTCCAGCAGCCTCCTCACTGACCTCCCCCAACCCTCCCCTGCCCCCACCCACCTCCCAGTCCCCATTCTCTGCACAGCCGCTGATGCTAGACTCCTCAATCTGGGCACTCCAGCGATTTCCCTGCTCCCTCAGCCTCAGTCCTGCATAACCTGACCCCTGCCTAATCCCTCCCTCACTACACTCCAGACACAGAGCTAGTCCCAGACATAGAGTTCCCCGGATGTCACTGAAATGAGGGGTCTCAGCCTCACATTTCATATATCGTTCACTCCACTCAGGAAACTGTGTCTTGTAAGTGCTGACACACTGGTTGATGGGGCAATAGGTCTAGCTTGGGGAGCCCTCTTATTACAGAAAGAGGAAGTGGTATTTAGTAAAGGGAGGAGGGAAACCTAGGCTTCAGTTGGTGGTGGTGGGGTTGAGGGTGGGCCGATCTCTGCCGAGACAGGCGGGAGCCAGGGCAAAGCTATCTCCAGACACACCTACCAGAGCCCTCTGTCCTCTCTTGGTCTGTGGCCTTCAGAGACATATCCTCAGTCAGATCTTTGTGATACGGATTCCCCTGGTAACCCAGGGAACTGTGGCTTTTTAAAGTGCCCAGGGATCCAAGCCAGTCTTGAGGAGGTCATGATCAAATTTCAGGCCCTATGCAAATAAAAATGGAAGAAGGGAAAGAATGAGTAGAGGCAGAAGTACTTACTTGAGTTGAATTGATGGAGACTGGTGGGGAGTTGCTTGGGGAGAGCAGAGAGAGAAATGGAGTGGTAGGCAAAGGGAGACCCCTAGATCTCCCACCATCATCGTGGCCACTGTGAGGCTGCTCATTCCTTTTGCAGAAGTCACTGCCTTCCCCTGGGGTATGCTGAGGGCCATGAAAAATGCCCACAGCATATTTATCCACAATAGCCAGAAGGTGAGAGCAACCCAAGTGTCCACTGATGGAGGAATGGGTAAACAAAACATGTTCTATATGTACAGTGGAATATTATTCAGATAAGAAGGAAAATTTGACATACACTCCCATCGCCCAGTAAGAATCAAGATGCTAGCAAGATCCCAGATAATCTATCTGCATGCACGTTAAGCTTGGGAAGGAAGCACTGTCCCTCGGGACACACAGCAGTGGAGGACTGCATGGTTCCTCAACAGTGGAACGGCCTTCGATCCTCAACCTGACAGACCAACTATCTTTGAGCCCAGCACCTTCCTTCAGGACTTGCCTCAGTTGACTGACTTCTCCCAGGGCTGTTTGTCGCTGCTTAGGAGCCAATCAATAAACATTTCCTGAGTGGACAGACCCGGTGCTTCTCTGAACACCAGATGGAGGCAGCAGATATGCGTCAAGAGACCTGAAACTGCTCATTCCTGGGGGAAAGGGGCTTCGGCTTGGTGCCACTCACTGCCCTCTTCTCACAGGAGGGCCGCTGCTCCTCATCCAGGAAACCACAGCTCAGAACTCAAGTGTCTGGAGGCGGGGAACAGTGAGAAACAGCCCCCCAGGAACCCGAGAGTCTCCTGTGTTCTTGCGGGTGGAGGCCTCACTCTCACGGGTGATCCCGCTTCTGGTGGCTGAGCTCCTGTCAGCTCTGAGTGCCTCCTGAGTGGCCCCCCGGGCCCCCCTGCTCTTTTCTCTACCTCTCTTGGCTTTGGGAACACAGCTGTGGTGCTGGTATCTGGTCCCCAGGACTCCCCCTCTCCGTGCAGTGGCACGAGGCAGCCTTCCATCTTCTGTGGCCCCAACCCTGTGCCCAGATGTGAGGGGGGCCTGCATGGGCTCAGAAAGGACCTCACCTGTCCCTCGCCATCCTTCGCGGGAATATCCTCTCTGGACAGTTTCCTGAATGACTTGTGGGACACAGGGCCCTCACCTCACTTGCAACATCCCCTAAATATCACCACCTTCCTTGAGGACCCTTTATTGGATCCATATCATTGATCTGCTTATATGTCACCAATATAAAAAGTTTACAAGCCACGGGGACCCATGATCAGACATTAAACCTCTTTCCACACCTAAGCACTCTCTAGGCGTCAGGTGGGGTGAGTTGGGGTCATCTACACTGGGACGTGGAAGCTGTGGCCACTACCGTTGACTGACACTGTCACCATTTCTCCTCTGATGCCAAAGTAGCCACATGGTTCTTTGTGAGGACCTGTACCGCCTACCACTGTCAGTGATGTTCAAGAGGCTACGCTGTATTGCAGTGCCCGTTTCACCAGGGTACCCGAGTGGGCCCACAGTGAACCTGGCAATAGGAGGGGGTGGGGCTGTGGGATGCTTCTCAAGGCTGGAGGAAAAGCTCCTTTCCAACACAAGGCACAAGTCTGACTGGGGCTCACATCTGCCCTGGGTGCTCATGAATTCAGGCCAGATGCTGCCTCTGCTCTCCCACCTTACAGAGGGGTGGACACACGTCTAAACAGCACTTGATACCTAGTGTTGCTATCTTTCGCAAGGCTGGGAAGGCAGAGGGGCTTGCTCATGGCCAAGGGAACTCCCACCCCGAGGTCTCTTCCTGATCCCTACACCTGAACCGCTTACTCGGGGTGATCTGTCAGTGCCCTTTGAATCCTTCAGTTTAGTGATTTCAGTCACAGCATAGTCACTGAATCAAAGTCCATCCTCTGTGGAGAGGCGAGACTCCCTGAAGGCACCACTTGCATCACCAGCCCCTCGTCAGTTTCTCAGCCTTATCTGTGTCAGCCTGGGTGCTACACTCCCGTTAGTATCTAACAGCTGGCAGGTTCCCATGCTCTTGAATTTGAGTAACAGTGTTGTGGCTTCGTGAGCCCAGGAGGATGCCGACCCCAGCCCCACCAGCTCCTGTATCTACTTCCCAGCACTGGCCTTGGGTCAAGGACTTCCTGGCTACCCCCTGGCTGCCACCTGACACTCAGTTTTGCCTTTTTAGGGTAGCTTTCTTTGGCATGCTGCACAGCTTGCAGTTTCTTAGTTCCCTAACCAGGGATCAAACCTGTGTCCCCTGCAGTGGACATGGGGAGTAGTCCTAACCACTGACCAGGTAATTGCCAAAAGTAGCTTATTTTCTCAGGTAGTTCTAAAAGCATATTTTGGCTCAAATAAAATCTTTGGTTCCATTTAACGGCAATCGAAAGAAAGTTACATGTCTTCAGCCTGAGATAGTAGAAGGCTCTTCACCTTGTGTTACCCAGACATTGCAGGAGCTGTTTTAACATGCTAAATTCTCAAAAACATACACGACTAGATAAAATCAACCTAACCCCTTTATCTTATGACTTGGCTGCTAATTCTAAGGGTCGTTAGCCAACTGGAACCATCTTTGAATCCAAGCAGTTTTACCAGTTTTTATTATAAACACCAGCACATTTCAAGTTTCCTCTTTCTGATCACAAATGTAGGGCTTTTATCTTCTTTTAAGCAGACAATACGTGAGATACTGTGTCAGGGCTTTCCGGCTCACACAGAAACTTCCTCGCGCCAAGTGCCGGGTTAGCATCCGCACCACACCCTTGGCTGCATCCTTTGGCAACAAGATTGCATGGGAACTTCCAAGAGGATGAGTTTGGTACAGAACTTTGGACTCCAGGATGACCTAAAAGAGACTCCCCACTGGCCAGGTTAAAGGGCTGTGCATCTGGAGTGTGGGCCTGAAGCTGCTTTTCCAGGGCCCAGCAGGCCCACACTTCCTGTGTGAACACAGACTCAGCCCAGGGCTCTCTCATCGCTGCAGAAGGCAACCAGGAAGAGGGGCTGGAGCAGGGATGCCACGTGGCCTTGGGTCTGAGCTCGTTTCTCTCTGGCGATGGGTGGGGCTGGATGGTGGCGAAGATGGTGGTCCTAAGTCTTACCTGACTAGATCTACAATGTTAGAACAAGATTCAAAGCTCTGTGTCACAACTCATTTCTTAAGAGAGTTTCCTCAAATTTAGATTCTCAACTCACATTATTTTGGAAATATTTCTATGAATTCAGGGCCAAAAGGAGAGCTATTTGGGCCATGATTTCCAAGTTGAACATCACGACCCTTGACCTAGCCCTCTGTGGTTGGGGTCTGAGGGAATGGGAGGCAGGACTCTACTCGCCTGTAACCTGGGAGGGACTATGCAGACCAGAGAAGGTGGTCCTCTTCTGAGACGTCATTTCTACAGTGCTCAGGACCTTGCGTGTCACCCCCTCAGTAAGGACCCCTGGAACCGGAGCAGAGAGATAGGGGAAGGACCAGGTGGTGGCCAAGTGCAAGCATCACTCGAAGCTGGAGGCCTCTTCTCATCACGGCGGGGCTGGCAGTCAGTGCCCTGCACCGTGCCCCCAGCAGCCCCCAGAGCAGCCCTTCAGGTGTGCAAGGGCGAGCCGGCACCGCATCCGCCTAGCCCAGCCCAGCCCAGCCCAGCCCAGGGGGCTGTGATGGCATCCTCCCTTGCTGAGCCAGGGGCAGGGGTGGGCAGCGGACTCCCTCCGGTCCCCAGGACACCCTCTGCATGAGCTCTGGGACTGGCAGGTAGGAACGGGGCTGGGGTGGGGGTGGCTAAGACGGGGAGTGGACGGGACACAAAGTGCTGCTTCAGGCCCACTGGTGCCCCCGGCTCCGGCTGGGGGTCTTCCATCGGCAGCTGAGCAGGACCTGCGCGGCCCTGGCCAAGCCCAGCTGCACCCCCCACAGCCAGCAGGACCACAGCCCCCACCTCTCCTCTGTGAGCAAACAATCAGAACCATGTCTTACAAAGAATAGACTCCAAAAATATATATAAATAAATAAAAACCTTAAACATTCTTACAGGGATCTTAAAAGAACAGAATACATGTTAAAAACTTCAGTAATTTATATCAATTTTAAGCGGTACTTTATATACAGTGGGGAGAAAAAAAACACATGCATAGTCCAAATACAATGTTGAAAACAGCATTTTCATAACAAAAGACCCCGAACACGAAGTGTTAATACCATGTACATGAATTCAAGGACCACCCTTCTTTTTTTGTCTGTTGCACACAGTTTATTTAACAATATGATATAAGAAATGAGTTGGTGCTTTACCATTCTATACAGTGATTGGATCTTCTTGAATTTTCTTATTTATAGTAATTATAGCGCTTGCATGATTTACACGAGAATTGCTTTTCCTCATTTCAAGTTTCACATAGAAGAAAGAAAAGAATGCTTCTTCTCTATTAACATTAGCATGGTCTAAGAGTGATCATCCCTATTTTTTGTCTAAAACCAGTTTTATCAGAGAAACAAAGCAACAATTTCTACATCTGCAAGACAAGAGTTTGGCTTAAGCCAGTATGTATAGATAGACGTGTGTGTGGGTGTGTAGGTGTGTGCACGCAGGAGCCAATCCCTAGCGTCCAGAGTAATACTTGGAGACGCCCACAGAGTTCACTATAGAAAAAATCTTCCCGCAACGTCTGAAAGTTACCGGGATACATTATAAGCTTGCATTATTTCAGGAATCAGTTTCTGAATATTATTTTTTTCTTCTCACTTTTAAACATAAATGTTTAAAGTCTTGAAAATACAAATAAAAAATATGAATATAATGAACTTGTTTTTCCCGTTAAAAAAAGGCATGAGTCACCAGCAATGACGACAAAAGAATCCAAACAAAACCCCCCTCCCCCCAAAACAAAACAAAAACAAAAAAACAAAAACAAAAAGAGAAGAGAGAGAGAGACCAGATATTTAAATCAACTGGTTTTTAACAAAAAAATATATTCTTTGTATTGTTTCTTTAAACAGCAATCTACCCTTCCATGGCTTGGAAGTAGCAGTTCCATCTAGGAATAAAAAGAGCCCAGATGCCTGGATTTCAGTACAAAAGGTCCAAGAACATGAAAGGGGGAAAAAAAAAGTGATGCTCTCACAATGCTACAAACCCTCCACAAACTTTTCTAGGGTGTCTCCCGTGGTGTCACCGACCAGGGACAGCTCACTGGACAACGCACTCCGGTTAGGGGTGTTCAGCTGCGGGAGCATTGCACTCTGTTCGGGGTTCCCCAAGTGTCCCTGATCTATGGAGCTGGCCATGGTGACTGCGAGTCCTGGGTGGGGGGAACCAGTCTGGGGTGAGACGTGGTGCGGTGAAGGCTGGGGCTGTATCCGTGGCGACGGGCTGGAATGTGGAGGCTGGGACTGGGGCCGTGGAGACTGGACAGGGGCCGGAGACCGCACCTGGCTACTGAGGGACGTGGCCATCTGCTGGCCGGGGAGGTGCGAGGCCTGAGGCTGTCCTGAGAGCATGTGCTGCTGGGGGCTCATGGGGTTCGGCTGGCCCGGGGACCCCATCTGCTGCTTCATTTGCTGCTGCTGCAGAATCCGCTGCTGTAGGGCCTGCTGGATGTTGGGGGTGTTGTCTGCGCCCAGCCCGGGCTGCCCCATCTGGCCCAGCTGCCCCATCTGAGCCCCCATCGGGCCCATGGTGCTGCCCTGCATGGGGAGGTGCTGCTGCATCCGCTGCTGTGGCATGGCAGGGGGGTAGCCTGCGGGGCCCGGGGGCTGCTGAAACTGGCTGTGCCCTGCCATGCCCCCGGCCATGCCGGCACCTCCCTGCTGCTGCTGCTGCTGCTGCTGCTGCTGCTGCTGTTGCTGCTGCTGCTGTTGCTGCAGGAGCTGCCTCCTCAGCATCTCTCGGTACTGCGGGTTCATACTCGCCATACTGGGGTTGTGGCCTGGGTTCATGATGTTCAGGGCCTGGCCCTGGGGGTTCAGGCCGCCCATGGCCTGCTGCTGCGGAGGCACGCCAGGCCGTGGCCCGCCAGCTTGCATGGCATTCAGGTTCTGCAGGCCGGGCTGCTGGTGCAGGCCGGGCTGGGCCTGGAGGCCGGGCTGTGGCTGCAGGCCGGGCTGGCTGGCCACGTACTTGGCCGTGCGCTGTTTGATGAAAGCTGCCATCAGCTGAGGGTTGGACTTGAGGATGTTGAGCACCTGCTGCTGCTGCTGCGGGGAGCTGGGCGACTTCAGGGTCCGCAGCAGGTCCTGGAGGGCGCCGGGCGAGATGCTCCGGGGTGGCTGCACGCCGGACATCCGCGGCCCGGCCACGGCCGGCTGGGCTTGCATGGACATCACAGGCCGGGGCATGCCCGGCATCGGCTGCTGCTGGGGGATGGGCGCCTGCTGCCACTGCCCGGCCGGCAGGGTGGGCACCACGGGCCCACTGACCTGGCCGGGCCGGGGCACGTTCAGGCCCACAGGGGCCATCTGGCTCACCGGGGTCACCATGCCCGTGCGCCCCGGGGGCATGCCATTGTTGATGTTCACCCGGTACAGGTGCTGCTGCTGCTGGGCCTCCCGCTCGATCTGCCGGGCCGCCTCCACCGCCGCGGGTGGGGGCTGGGCGGGGGGTGGCGGGGCCGGCACCTGGTTGGTGGGCTTCCCGGTGGACACCGTCGTGGGTGGCTGAGTCCGGGCCACGCTGGGGAAGCCGGCTGGTGACATGCTCACGGGCGAGGGCTGGGGCTGGGCGGGGGGCTGCGGTGTCTGGGGCGTGCTGGGCTGCTGCGTGGGGGTCCCGGGCGGTGCTGAGGTAGGGGAAGGCAGGCTCTGCTGAGGCACGTTGCGGGTGTTCATGGTGGCCATCCGCCGGCGCATGAGCTGGGCCTGCTGCAGGCGGTGCTGGATCTGCTGCTGGCGGAGTTTGTGTTTGATGTTGAGGCAGAAGGGCACGGGGCACTTGTTTTCTTGGCAGTGTTTGGCGTGGTAGCAGCAGAGGGCGATGAGCTGCTTGCACACCGGGCAGCCGCCATTGGTCTTGCGCTTGCAGCCCTTGGTGTGCTGCACCACCCGCTTCATCTTCTGGCAGGACGGCAGCGAGCAGTTGGCGTTGCGGCACTGGCAGGCATGCACCAGCGACTGGATGCAGCGCTGGATGCTCAGGCGCCGCGACTCCTGGGGGCTCTTGGACTGCGGCTCGCCCTGGCTACCGCCCTCGTCGTCCAGGCCCAGCCCCCACTTCACCATCTTGTGGGTGTGGCTCTTCGTGTTGTAGCAGTTGATGCAGAGGTCGTAGTCCTGCAGGCAAGGACGGGGGACAAGTCAGCATGCAGCCGCAACCAGCAGCCTCCCGCACCCTGTCCCTCAACGGGCTCAAAGATGCCAAACATGTCTGCTCCCCAGAACCTCCCTCCCGGGAACACCTGCACCCCAGAAAGCCCCGGAGACCACTGCCCCAGCTACTCTCTCTTCTGGCAGCCCTGTGCCCTTCCTGAGCTGCTGGCCCAAGCCGTGGGGGACTCCCTGAGGTGTCCCCAGAGCTCTTCAGGGCAGCTCAGGGGCACTCGGGCTGAGGCCTCCATAAGAGGAAGGCCCTTGGCCTCCTTAGCCTCCTGGCGAGGGCAGAGCTGGGGGCACTGCAAGTGTAACCAGGACCCGCTGTGCTCTCCCATCTGGGTCCCTGCCCAGTGCCGAGAGGGCTGCACACGTCCGAGATACTGGGCTGCAGCTAAGCAAACGGAGAATAACATGACACAGTGCCCTGCAAGCATCTCCTCACCCTGCGAAGGTCGGCACAAACAGTCTCCCAGGGAAGCGCACCGACTGCCCCCAAGCCCGAGGACTAGGCCTCAGGCCGAACCGTGAGGGGACCCCAGCACGGGCACACGACAGGAGCCCCTCCACATCCAGGCCTCTCGTGTGAACTCGAAACAATCTCAAAGCCAACAGTGGACCGGCACACAGACAAGCCTTCACCTGGTCCTTCCCTCCCTGGCAAGAGTCGGCTACGAGTCCCCGCAGCACACAGGCGCAGCCGGGGCACTCACCTCGCACACGGTGCAGTGCCAGCGCGTCTCCACGTGGTGCTTGCACTCGTTGCAGGTGTAGACGAAGCGGTCCTGGCCCTGGGTGTGCAGCTCCACCAGCATGCACAGCGTGGACCACTTGGAGCGCCGCAAGGAGGAGAACTCCCAGTGCTTGTCCCGGGCCAGCGTGAGGAAGGCATCCCGCCCGTCCATGAGGTCACAGCTGAGCAGGGGGTCGGGGTCGACGATGGGGGGCAGCGTGTTGATGACAGGCCCAGCATGGAGGTGGATCACAAAGAAGACCTGGGGGTGTGGGAAGGAGCCATGTCAGCCCCGTGAAGAGAAGGACCAAGCCCGCCTCCTGCCGTCCCGGGGGCTGAGCTCGGCAGTGACCCCGTGACCCCCTCAGCTGTGACCACCCCCAACGGGGGCTCCCTGCTCAGTGCCCAGCCACCCTGCCAGGCTGGCCCCCACCTCTTTGTGCTTCTCCATGGTGGCGTAGAGTTTCTGGGACAGGTCGTTGGACACATTGGGCATGCTGGGCTTCTTCTTGTTGGCGCGGCTGATGCTACTTTTATTCTTGTTGGTTTTCTTGTTGTTCTTTTTCTTGGCATTCTTGCTGTCACCCTGGCTGCCCTGCAACAAGACGCATGGCTGTTGGCCCCACCCTGCCTGTTGCTCCATGCTTGGCAGGCGCCAGGCCACCAGCTCCTGGCCGCCGGGGCTCCAGGGAGCTGGGCTGAGGCAGGTGACCGCCAAGCAGACTGCAACCTGCCTGCTCATAGGCCACAAAACACCGCAGATGTATAGAATAGACTTGTGGACTTTGTGGATGAGGGTAAGGGTGGGATGAGATGGGAGAAGGGCATTGAAGCATGTTAATTGTCATGTGTCTAATCAATCGCCAGCCCAGGATTGATGCTCGGGACTGGTGCAGCGAGATTTCCCGGGGGGGAGGGAGGAGGGAGGGGGGACCCGGAGGGGAACCATATGTAAACCCATGGTGATATCATGACAATGTATGGCAAAAACAATAATAATAAAAAAAAAAAAAACAAAAAAAACACCGATGCCTTCAGAAGTAAGTGCTGAGAGGAAGGTGACACGGGTGGATGTGGACCCAGTGGGCATGGTGGTGACCAGCACAGCCTCCCAGCACCTCCAGCCCTACATCACCCGATATTCCAGGCCCACGGGTTGTGCCTTCAGGCAGGCCTGGCAAAATTTTGGCAGGCCGAGGACGATGAGCATGCCCCTTGGGGCCCACTTGTGACGTGAGAGCTCATCACATCCTCACCCAGGCATTCTCCTTTCTGGAAGGGGCTGGGGAGGCTGTGTTCCAAAGAGGACATGCCCTAAAGCACACAGAGGCCGCCTGGAGCAGCGGACAGACGTTAAACCGCAGCCCAGGGCTCCAGATGCAGCTTCTCAGGCAGCCCTAGGCCGTCCTGGGGCCCCAGGCCCGCGCAGCCAGTAACCACCAGCCTCTCGAGATGAGTGGGTCCACAGCCAGCTCATGATCGTCCCACAGGTTTGCTCCCTGTCCACCTCCCCTCAGAGAGGCTGCAACACTGACTCAGTCCTGAAGCCCCAGACCTAGCAGGCAGCCTTCATCCAGAACTGTCCTCACATGTTGGGGTTGTTAGTCTTGAAACACATCCTATGCTTCTCACTGCTGACGGCTTCACGTCCAACTAAACCACCATCAGCTCTTACCTGAGCATCTGAAACACGACACATGTGCTCGCAGCTCGGACTCTTGACACCTTCCTCTCCTGCTGGAGGCCCTTCCCCTGGATCTCCTGGGAGCCTCTCCCCAGTCACTCTCTGCTCACGTACCACCTCCTCAGACGAGGCCCCTTGGCAGCCTGCACCCACCCTCCCTGTGTCTGTTCTCCTGACCTCCTCCACCACCTCAGGGTGTGCCATGCACACGCCCACTCTCCTGCTCCTCTCACTAGTTCCCACTGTAGCCCTCAGGATGGCGCCCGTGCCCAGCGGGGGCTGAGAGTGACCCACGTGAGTGCACAGATGCACAGCACCCAGTGGAGAGCAGGGGGCAGTTTATAACAAAGCAAGTGAACGAGGCCTGCAAATGAGAGTCTCCTCCTCAAGTCAGTGTTAAAGGGAACGGACTGCTTTCCTGATCACGACTCCCATTTGCACTTCCAGCCGTCTCTCCTGGGCACCCTGCAGGACGCCCTCCTCTCATCTTTCCGTGTCTCAGCCCTGCCCAGAGAAGCCAGAGCGAGCCCCTCCGTCCACCTAGGAGGTCCTGCATCTCTGGGGCTGGGCTGAGGCCCAGGCCCAGGCCGGGGGGTGATCACGCGGTGAGGCCGTGCAGAAACACCACCGCAGACGAAGCAGGCCCTGTCCTGAGGGCTCCGCTGCCGAAGCGCAGTCCCAGCGCGCGGCCCGGCGTTACCTCCGTGGTCTCACTGGCCGCGGTGCTCTCCTCCTTCTTCCTCTCCTCCTCCTCCTGCTCCAGCTCCTTAATGCTCTCCTCCAGCACATTAGGCCAGAAATCCCCCTCAAAGTAGGGCAGCTCCTTGGCGCTGGTGAGCCTGTCTTCAGTTGCTTGTTTCAAAATGTCCTAGGGAGTGATCGAGCGCAGTAGTGAGACAAGGGGGCCTGGGCGACATTCTGGGGAGGAGGGGGCTCTGGGCCACGACGTGGGGGAAGGACCGGACGGCCTCAGAGGCCGTGTCACCTCTGTTTTCAAGCTGCCGTCTGTGAATCTCCACAGATAGCAGAGAAGTTGCTTCAAAGTTTATGCTTTTAAAAATTTTTTAATTTTTGCTTTACATTTCTCCTTAAGTGGCTATTAATTCTAACCCATGTGAGCACAGAGAAAGACACGTGAAGACGCCCTGCCCCCACCCCAGGCACACGCACCTTGTAGTCATGGATGATGCGCTCAGCGAAGGCCTTGTCCAGCATCTTCTTATACCACTCCTGCAGGCGCTTCGGCTTGGGGATTTTCTGATCAGGGGGGTGGCAGTGGAAGATGTAGTCATCTCCTTCACTCGGGGGACAGGCCCAAATGTGCCCTGTCACATACCTGCAGGACACACACAACTCAGATGGAAGCAGGGAGCAAAGCCATCCCCACCTTCCAGGAGTAACGGTGAGGCACAGGGACCAAAGCAAGGGCAGAAATGACTGTAAAGGAAAACAACACGAAGGAGACCAGCTGAGGACAGGGGTCCGACAGGGACGAACAGCAGGGTCTTATGGAGTGGGGGCGGGGGTGAGAGCGTTCTGAAACTGTTACGGTGATGGCTGCGTCACCTGCTAAGGTTACTAGAAATCACCGAAATGTCCAAGGGAATAGGTGATTGTATGACACATGAGATATGCTTCAACAGACTGTTAAAGACAGCCTAGACTGTGAGAAGCCCCAGCCCCACATGGCCCAAGGGGTGTCTCTGAATCTAAGGACACCAAAATAAAAACACAGAAAATCTTAAAAAAAAAAAAAAAAAGACTTTTGTTATTTCACAAAATAAATGTCAGAGTGAAAATTAAAAAGTTTTATTAGTTCTGGATATCTGAATTCAACTCACCCCAGTTTCTTCACATACTCTAAATATCCAATAAGGATCTCATGGTAAACAGCTGTTCGGAGGCATCGGGGTCGGAAGAAATGAATACTGTCCAGATAAGATATGTACACACGCCTGGAGGGGTGGGGGAGCAGGGAGAAATTAATTGGAAGTTCAGGTTATCTCCCAAAGGTGAAACCAAACACCAGCATCCAAAGAAAGCTCTGACAGCATCTACAACTGGCCACAAACAAGACGCGGGAAAATCACCACCACCACCAACCCCTGCTACCAATCGACAGAACAGTATCCAATCGACCCCTGAACTAGGCAGCAACATCATCCCTCACCGTGAGAACGACAGGGGGAGACCGGGGCCACTAGGAAAAGCCACTTCCGATTCCCATCCACACAGATTCCTGACTGAACAGGAAGTAACTCTCAGCAGAGTTCAGATGTTTTCACAGGTCCATCCATGAGCACGCAGGCCCGGGAAGCAGTCCCCACCCCTTCTCCATATGTCTACCTGCCCCAGGTGAGACGGGGGCCACAGCAAGATCAGGGTCAGAACCCATGCACTCAACACAGGGCAGTCATCAAAACCCTTCCCTTCTCACTGGCTTAGGGGAAAACCGAACTAACTTGTTTGGTTGCTGAAGCGGTTCTCCAGGATGTTTAGAGCCCCAGTCACTGACACAGCATAGGGCGCACAAGCACCGGGAAGGGGGTGCTGAGGGTTACCTTGTGTTTGGCGGGGGGCAGTCAGAGCCGTACTCCTGGACATGCATCCCAAAGAAGCACACGTCCACCCCGTCAATCTCCTCAAAGGCAAACAGTGCTTTGGTTCTGTATGGGAAAGACTCCGACATCTCCCCAGAATCCACAAACCTGGAACAAAGAGCCTTCTGTTTGCACGCGTCACCGTTTACATAGAGGAGAGTTGCTGTTCTGACCCCCGTGGTGCAGGCAAACTGCAGGTGGGGTTGCCCCTTTGGATCACTGGCCCAGGCAGCTCAGAGCTGCAACCTCACTCTGTGACAGCCTCACTCGGACAAGAATTCTACCTCCCCTGAAGAGTGTGGGGCGCTGAGAGAAGGGTGGCTACATGCTAATTGATGAAAAGCTCTCAAATTACGCTTGCCAGACTCTAAGCCTTGCCAGAAAGCGGGGCCCTGGTTAACCAGGCAGGGTGCCCACTGGGACAACGTCTGCACACGAACCGTGACTTCATCCCAGGCTTGACCTCCACCGTCTTGTCTGAGCTGGCCACCACGCGGACAAACACCTCCCCAGCTTCAGGGTGATTCTGTCGCCGCAAAAACTTGTTGACTCGGTCTTCCAAGTGGTTTCCCAACCGTGTGGTCTGCAGTCCTACAAAATCCAGAAGAGGCAGATGAGAGGGCTTGGGAAGGGCCGAGGCTACAAAATCCATGTTTTCTTTCCAAGGTAGTCTAATATTTTAAGGACTGACAGTCTCCAAATACAGAAAGGATCTAACAAGATCCTATGAGGTGAGCATTTTACAAGAGAAAGGTGAACCCTGGAATCTTAGGCATTCCACACACTGGAAACTGCTATCAAACTCCCCAAATTTCCATCTTTTTCCAACTCTAAGGGGCAGAAAAGCCACAAAGGTGGACCCAAATCTGAAAGAAGACGGGCTCTGGGGTTAAGCAGGGGAGCAGGTGTGAGGGGGCTCCACAGGGTCCACCTGCCTCCTGCCCCACGTGCGCAGGTCCTGGTGACACCAGGCTCTGCCCTGGCTGTCCCCACGTGGCTGCTCGGGGTCTCGGCTGTGCCCTGAGGCTGGTTTCCACTCTGGAAGAACTCTTAACAGAAACAGGAAGCCTGATGCTGCTCTTCTTGGAAGGCAGGCTGGCACGAATGCCCCTTCCTGCCCAGCTCCGAGGGTCGTCTCGCTGAATCTAAGATGACTGAGTCAGTCCAGTCCTGTTAGGGCTCCAAACCTGGGCAGCAGGAGCTGCTGCCCCCAGGATGCAGACTGGCTGGCCCCTTTTCTGGTGGGCTCCATCCCCCATTCCTTCTGCACCCTCCCTCTCCCAGGAGCGGTCCCTGTGACAGGAGTTACACAGCATGTAACTATACATACAGGTCACAGCAGAAAAAGCTGCATGTGCAGAAGAAAAGACTAGAAGGAAAAGCTGCAAAAAGGTTGAGAGTGACTATTTATAAGATGGCTTGCATTTATAATTATATGGCTTGATTCCTTACTGAGGTTAAGAAATATCTGCAAAATTTAGACTTTTTAAGTTCAGCCTCTTTGCAATAAACTCTGCAATGGCAGAGTTTTTTGGGTATGTAAGTTGTACCTCAATGAAAGTGACTTAAAGAAAAAATTTAACAATGGCAATGAAATAAAAACCCCATTAAAAAGTATAAATTTCTGCACCCCCACTCTCGTGACCATCCATGGCTTCTCGACCACCTGAGAACCATGGAATTAAGAATTAAGTGCAAAGGGCTCACAACCACCTCCTCTAGCTTTGTGAAGGCCCTGAAGAAAACCTTCTCGTTCTCACCCCCAAATGCTCCCACGCATGTGGCTGCTGAGCAGGTTCTGTTCCCTCAGGAGGTGGCTTCCAGTCCAGGAAGGGAGGACAGCTGACACAGCCACCCAGCCCTACCGCAGGGACCACCCCCTCTTCCCTCATGAAATTGCGGCTACATGCACCAGGACTTCCAGACAATGCACAGGAATAAGTCCCCAAATATTCCTGTGGGAAACATGGGTCAAAGTGGAACTGCTGAGTCTGAAAACGAACATTTTAAACCATACCCCATCACGCACACGCCTGTCCACGGCATGTGCTGGAGGCTTCATATTTCCTTTTATGTGATCAAACCCTTCAGCCTGTGCTTTCTGACCTCTGGGTTGCATCTTTCTCAGGAAGGAGTTCCACAACCAAACACAGTAACAACACTCTGACGCTGACCTTCAAAGCACTTGGAGTTGTTTGTGCGCTTTTAACCAGCCAGTGGAGGAAGGCGGGGCGGTGGTTTTGGTCAGCTGTTAGCATCACTGGCTGACCAGCAGCTGCAAAGTATTTTCAGTGCAGTCGTCCCGCCGCATCCATGGGGGACTGACAGGTTCCGGGAGTCCCACAGACACCAGAACCCAAAGGCACTCAAGTTCCTTACATCAAATGGGGCAGGGCAGACGGCCCCCTGCACCCCTGCACCAAGTCAGTGCAGACGCCCAGGAGACAATCTTTCTCTTATGACTGACAGATGCTTGCAGTTCAGTTCAGTTCAGTCGCTCAGTCGTGTCAAACTCTTTGCGACCCCATGAATCGCAGCTGTCCCTCACCAACTCCCAGAGTCCACCCAAACCCATGGCCATTGAGTTGGTGATGCCACCCAGCCATCTCATCCTCTATCGTCCCCTTCTCCTCCTGCCTCCAATCCTTCCCAGCATTAGGATCTTTTCCAATGAGTCAACTCTTCACATGAGGTGGCCAAAGTACTGGAGTTTCAGCTTCAACATCAGTCCTTCCAATGAACACCCAGGACTGATCTCCTTTAGGATGGACTGGTTGGATCTTCTTGCAGTCCAAGGGACTCTCAAGAGTCTTCTCCAACACCACAGTTCAAAGGCATCAATTCTTTGACACTCAGCTTTCTTCACTGTCCAACTCTCACATCCATACACGATTACTGGGAAAACCACAGCCTTGACTAGACAGACCTTTGTTGGCAAAGTAATGTCTCTGCTTTTAAATATGCTATCTAGGTTGGTCACAGCTTTCCTTCCAAGGAATTTCCAAGGCAAATCATTCAATATCATGGTATCCAAGCCTATGCCCCAACCAGTAACGCTGAAGAAGCTGAAGTTGAATGGTTCTATGAAGACCCACAAGACCTTTTAGAATTAACACCCAAAAAAGATGTCCTTTTCATCATAGAGGACTGGGATGCGAAAGTAGGAAGTCAGGAAACACCTGGAGTAACAGGCAAATCTGGCCTCGGAGTACAGAATGAAGCAGGGCAAAGGCTAATAAGAGTTTTGCCAAGAGAACGCACTGGTCATGGCAAACACCCTCTTCCAACAAGACAAGAGAAGACTCTATACATGGACATCACCAGATGGTTGCAGAGATGACGTTAATTCATGCTCAAATCAAAAACCAAGGGGAGACGCTGCACTTTTAAGGTCCTTTTCTGTAACTCAAAAAATGTTCTACACCTTTAAAGGTCCACGTACTCTCCATCATCCTCTGGACTCTAGGGTGGGGGTGAGGGCTGGGCCAGCTCTCAGGTTCTCCCGTCTCGCCTCACCCCTCCACCTCTCTATCTTCAGGCTGCAGCTGCTCTTCTATTGAGAACTAGCTCTCCTGGCAATTTCTGTTTTGGTCAGTGAGGCTGTCTGGCCCAGGAAAGTGGTTCTAAGTTGCTGCCTACTTTAGTGACATTACTCGGAATGAATCCTTTAAAGTAGGAGTCCTCTCCTGCACCCCGTGCCCAGGACATCTGGTAATGTATGGAGACATTTCTGATTGATGGCCACTGTTCATAGAGCGGGGAGCGGGGAAGCAGTGGCAGAGTGTTACTGGCATTTAGTGGGCAGCTGCTGCTGAATCCACCTGCAAAGCAGGAGACTCGGGTTTGATTCCTGGGTCAGGAAGATCCTCTGGAGAAGGGAATGGCTACCCACTCTGGTATTCTTACCTGGAGAATCCCATGGACACAAGATCCTGGTGGGCTACAGTTCATGGGGTTGCAAAGAGTCAGAGACAACTGAGGGACTGAGCACAATGCTACTAAAATTCTACAAAGGCTAGCCCCCATAACAAGGATTTTTCTGGCCCAAATGTCAGTACAGAAACCCTGATCTAAAGAAAACTATTATAATAGCTGGTGATTTCATCAATATTTCAAAAGGCTTGACAAGAGTTTAAGTGACAGGATAACTGGACTTTGGTAATGACACAGTCTGAACTTGAGTCAACACTAACCTGGAGAGCTTCTGAGGGGCATCCTCCATGCCTGCCACCCCTCTCTCCTGCCCAATGACCACCCCCCCCAACATCCCATCTCTCTTCTACTCTAGTCAGCCCGGCTCTGGCTGAGGACCCCAAACAGTGTGCCGGCTGCTGGTCCTGCTGGAGAGAAGTGAGACCAGCCAGGAGTCTGGGGGCGGGTTGAGTTCTGAAGGCACTGCTGCAGGGGCTTGCTTTCTTCCCTTTTAAAATTAATAATTACTTGTGTTTAGTTGCACTGGGTCTCCGTTGCTGCATGCAGGCTTTCTCGAGCTGTGCTACGTGGTAGTCACTTGAGCTGCGGCGTGAGAGCGTCTCTTGTCGCGGAGCACGGGGTCCAGGGTGTGCGGGCTTCTGCAGCTGCAGCACTTGGGCTCAGTAACTGGCTCCCGGGCTCCAGAGTGCACCCTCGGGAGTGCCACCTGGGCTTAGCTGCCCCAACGTGTGTGGGATTTTCCCAGACCAGGGACTGAACCCATGTTCCCTGCATTGGCAGGTGGATTCTTATCCCCTGGGCTACCAGGGAAGTCCATCAGGGGCTTTTCTTATTCAGGTTTGCTGCTGACTTAGCAGAAGGATGGTTGGGAATGCCAAGCTACAGAAGGTGGCCCCAGCACTTGAGAGCCGAGCTGACGAAGATGACACACCTTATGCTTGTGAACAGTTCACTCCTATAGCGACAGGGTGCTCCGTGCAGACACCAACGCAGCAGTGACACACTCACGCAGCCCTTGGGCAGACCAGGCTCCGGCCAGTCCTGGTGATGCTGGCTGATTTTTAAGGGTCCCAGAGGGTCACTCTTCACAAGAGCAGGGCCCACACCTGATGGGCATACAGCCACCTGCACACGTACCCAGGGCTGAGTGTGCCCGTCACCAAAGGATGTGTGTGCATTACTTCCAAGTTTCCTGAGAAGGATCTGATGACATTTTCTCAGAATTCACAAAGTTTACTATATAACTAAGTTTCTAAACTTTCATCTAAAACACAGTCTGATCATAAAGCTGACTTTCACATAAAGATTAAGCTAAATGACTCTCTTTAAGGGTAAGATAAGAAAAATACAAGTATTAGAAAACAAAGCCACAGATAAAGACCCTGGACAAGCAAGCCCTGAAGCCGTGTGTCAGAGGAACCAAAGGAAGATTGGGAAGATGTACACATTTCTAAAACGTACAGACCAGGAAACAGAAACCCTTCCACAACTTACTCTTAGCACTGAATTTGTTTTCTTTTCGAGTTCTGCCCGTTTTCTTCAAGCAGTTGTCGCATACAAAGCTGCAAAAAAATAATGGGTGTGATCAAATTATATAAAACAGTATATACTGTCAAACTAGTGAAGTACAGCATTAAAATACTTTGCAGGCAATTTACATCACATCATTATACAAAAGTGAAGAGGCAGACTGCTTTGATTCTACAATTCCTAAAGCGGGCAAACACTGAAGACTTAAATTTAGAACCAACTGCCATCCCTCTAATTGCTGGATCCTTGCTGACGACGCCGAGAGGCACAGCAGCCGCCAGTGCTCTCCCCTCTACTCTGTGCCAATTGCTCTCCCTTTCCTGGAGTCTCAGGACATCACCAGGAAGTTACTCACCCTGAAGGCCAGATGATGTCATAGTGGAGAACACAAATCTGATGCATTTTCCGGCCACACTCCTTGCAGTCAACGAAACTAGAAGACAAAGAAGTGCCCTGTCACACGCGGAACCGCACAATGGAGCCTGAGCGCTGTGCTCACACTGTCCCCACGAGGACTCCAAGACTCCTCGGCAGTCACGTGTCGCTTGACTCACTTGGCCACATTTGAAACACACAGTCAGTAGGATGTGATCTACAGGAAAAGCTTTTTCCCCTTCTCTGTACCAATGCTTCATTCCTCTCTTCTCCTCACCTCTTTTGCAACCAGAAATGAAAATTTACTTCTAAAAACTGCTATGACAAAGGCCTATCTTACAGGTCATATTTTCAAGACCAGTGCTTGCTCCGGATGACTACAAATGCCTAAATGGACTTCAACAGCAGAAAACAATACTGTCACTGTTACAAGCTCTTGTTCTTCGCCTCACACAGGAAACGTCTGCTCTGAATCAGTCACCAGGGTGGGAAATGATGGCCTTTGTTAAAGGAAACACTGCAGAGGTCGGGATTCACCTCATCACCCACCCTCCTCACAGCTTTTGCTTACTTCTGCTTCTGGCTTACTCGGACCCTATCACCTCACCTAGGAATCTTCATCGCCAAACACGCTTAAAGGTCAAAGCCTATTTTTTCAGCCATGCCCTTAAGGCTGCTACAATTTACACCCCGCAGAAGACTGAAGGGGTTAGAAAGCACCGAGACACTTCTGCAGGCCTCCTGGGGTCCGGGCTCCTCCTCTCAGCCTAGGTGCTGGGCCCCAAGACCTGAGGCACGCTCTCGCTACCACCGCTCACGTCCCGGCCCTACCCTCCCTCTGCCCCTGCTGAGAATGGGCGTTCGCCCACAGAGCAAGCCTGACCCAGCTTCTCTGTCCCTGCTCTGCTGAAGGAAAACTGGACACACACAGGCCAAGTGGGCAGCACAGCAGCAGCCTCATCCGATGTCCTCTAGCGCTATCTCCCAGGCCGCGCCCGCCACCACTCTATGTGGTCCTTTAAAACCTCTGCAGCCACACTAAAGTCAGGCACGAGAGAACCCAGCACCCCTGCCTCCTTGTGCCGAGTGGGGGGGAGGGGCGCCTGCGTTCCCTGCCTGCCTCCACTCAAGCTCACCTGTGCTGCTGCTGCTGCCCCAGGCTCCTTCATTGCTCTGGGTCTACAATGACCTGCCCACCCCCACCCCATGCCCCTTCTAGGATGCCACCTTCTCCAGGATGCCGCTCTGCCTGGGCCAGGGCCCCTCCCTCTGGACCACCTTACTGCCTCCTGCTTCCTGTGCTACCATCCGTCTCTCTGTCCTACTAGAAGACACATGGCCGCAGGACAGGACCCCTCTATTCATCTGTGTCTCCCCACTGCCTGGCCTACTTCCTCAGCATTACGTAGTCTGTGTTGGAAAGTTAATATAGAAACTAACACAGCATTGGAAATCAACTACACTTCAATATCAAGTAAACATTTTCCACAAAGAGACAGGAGGCCAGCTCTCCATGCACCAGGCACTCTAACTGTGCATCGTGCCCTCCCTCACTGCTCCCCGCTCAATCCCCGCCAGTGTGGCTGGCAGCAGAGACCGAGGCAGCTCTGACACGGAGTGAAGTCTGTTTCTCCGCTGGAAGCTGAGCCTAGGGAGGGGAGGACCTGCTTCTCAGCTCCGGATGCACCACGGCCACGTTTATCAAATACCCAGCAGGGTTGCAGCCTCTGCTCACCAAGAGGCCCTGGATGGGCATTCACCATGGGGACAGAACAAAACGGGTATCTCCACACACTGGGATGCCCTCAGGACTTGGCTTTGGGGACCTGGGAGGTGCCACAGCACAGAAGGAGCTCTGAGGCCTCTTTAAGGGGTTATTACAAAGCAAACTTTACAAACTGAGTGCTCTCACGGATCACTGAAGGAAAGGAAACTGACAACAACCTTTGAAAACATACCATACCAAAGATGGTGGCAAGCACATGTAGGTTGGCCAAAAAGTTGTCTTGGATTTTTCTGTAACATCATATGGAAAAACTGAACAAACTTTTGGCCATTCCAACACAATACCGGGCTTCCCATTATTTACTTTTTACAACTGGTTTCTAAGAGTTTCCCTAAAAATTCCCTTTGAGTGATCCTAGGACCCCTTCATCAAATACTATCTTTAGTCTCCAAAGATTCACACTAAATGGCTTCTTTAAAGACAATGATGACCAAGTTATCACAGAGGTTCTAACAGAACCAAAACATCCACCTACTCTTCTCACTGGTAACATTCAGCAGCTGGACAGCATGCTACAGACACACAGCTTTTGCGTGAGTTAAAAAAGAATCCATATTTGAAGTAAATCCACACAAAGTTCCACCCAGGGCAACATGTTTCTTTCCAGTGTCTTCTACAGCAACCCAATCACATGGAGGAACTTTCCCGACCTGAAAGTTAAAACCTAAAAGTCAGAAAGAAATAGCTGTATACTCACGGTTCAGGATCTAAGGTATCATTTTTCTTCTTTTCAAACTGATCCTTTGAAATTGTCCTTATTTGGGGGGGAAAGAGGAAAAATGTTAATTAACTAAATTTTATCTGTTGTGTATAAACTATAGGGTCTCTGGAATATTATCCTGTAACTAGTTCTTCACATAAAAAGTAAATGATAGTCATCAGAACTCTCAAGCAGATGCAATGATGGCATGAACATATAAAATTTAATTCCACAGAAAGCACCACTTATTGTCTTCCTTTGACTATTTCCTCAAAATCCTCATCAACACTTATTACAAGATTTAAGTAAGGTCAGTCAAAATATGGTGGGAAAATTATGTTCAGACTCAAACCTGCTAATTCCCAGTCAAATGTATATGGTGAATGGCTACTAAATCTGACCAAGACTGGTATAACCAGTCCTTCCAATTACAGTGTTCCTTCAGCATGTACTTGAGGATGTTTTACTTGTTCTTTAAGGGCTGAGTATTTCATTTCTATTGTCCTTTTGTTGTGATCAGTGTATATGTCAATTACTTGATTCGCAGAATTATACAATCCAATTATTAATCACACAATTGGACCAAAGAATTAAGATGGCAGGAGGTAGAAAAAGAAATTGGGTAAGTAGAATTTCTGACATTTTGGTTTATATATCTTATGGGTGCCTATGGTCTTTTCTGCGTTTGGATAAAGTAAACTTGAGCTGCAGAGTAGATGTCACTGGAACAGCACTGGAACCTGCTTCAGCGGGAAGCCCTTCTTGCCTGTGGGGGCAGCTGCGCTAGCAGACTTCTCAGCGGCAGGAATCAGGGCAGAGTCAGGAGAAAAGAGAGGGGCACAATGCTGGCAGTCCTGGGTGGCTATGGTGGCTGGCAGGTCTGTAGGCCCCTCGATCATGCAATTTGAGGATTTGGTTCTGCTTTTTTTCTCACCACATTCTGGACATCTGTCTATTCCATCAGAGGATAAGCATCCGGAAGAAAATGGTGAACTCAAACGAATGAACTAACTCATGCCTGTCTGTGCTGGAGCTGTGAGCAGGTGTCCAACCTCCATCGAGGAAGGAGATACACGCATTTGCTGGGGTCTCCCCACCTGGCTTCTGTTACCTCTGCAACTTCAAGGACAGAGGCTTCAGGGGAAGATGAACCAAATGCTGGAGGCAGGGTATGTACACAAGACTCACTTTTGCTACTGCCAGTTCTGTGACTAGGATTATCTGGTTTCTTAGATATAAAGGAAAATTTACAATCCCCCCAAATGGAAGTTGACAGCCACTGGGAAAAAGCAAAAGTGCTTTGGAAGAAGAGATATAGAGCAAGGTTACGAGAGGCCCCAGGACTCAATGGGGGCTGTAGCATCAAGGTCCTGGGTGGAGGCAAGGATGTGGGCATGGTACTGTGATTCAGCCACACTGTAAAGTATGAATGTGGGTACAGCTACTATGAAAAATATACAACAGCAAAGTCACAACGGCAATGGTGCTTCCTTTTTAATCGTGGACAAGAGGAAAACAACAATCCAGGGTCACCCCCAAGAGAAATGACAGGACAGTACTTACGTCTGGGGTTGTGAAGGGTCGTCACCCAGGGTAACATTCTCCCCCTGGATCTCTGTGAAACACTTCTCACAGAAGTGATACCTGTCAGCAAGAAGGCCATACTTGGGTGAACTGGTCCATCATAACACACAGCCACCCAAGCAACGAAGCCACCAATCAGAGCAGGGCAGATCACCACGACGAAGGGGGGGCGTTGTTGGTTGATTGATGGGTCAGTGAGGACAATGAAAGGAAGAGGGGCAGGTGGGGAAGGGCAGGATTAGAGAACAGGGGAGGGAACAAATAGCACAGACACAAAGGTAAGACGCAAACACCAAGACAACACAGAGCAGAAAGCCAAGGCAAAGCATTGATTAGCATTCGGTCTCACTGCATACATCCCAGGCCAACATCACTAACAACGGGCTTGTTCAGCTCCAAAATGCAAATGTTTTCAAGGAGTTGGTAATACTAGAATTGCAAGGAGCCTACATTTAGGAGTTTGGATTTTGTTCTTACTTAGAGAAAACCAAATGTAACTCCAGGGTTTGAGATGGAAAAAATTTACTTTGAACAAAACGTTCTGACAAAAGTCCTTAAAATAGCAATTTAAACTGAAATAGTTTCATTTTTCAAAATGGGAAATTTATGCTTGACAGCAATTCATAGATTTTATTTCCAATATTAAGCCAGATCTTTAAAGGTATGAAAATGCTGAGCACCCAGAACTGGTTTTAATTTTCTACTGTTATTTTTCTCATGTTACTCACTTGGTTAATTGAGTTACAATAGAAATGAAACCAAATCCATACTCTAGACAAACACTTAACAGAAATGCAATCGGGGTCAAAGACTTTCCAGCCATTTATCAGTAAGAATATACAGAGAACAAACTATGATATATTGTATAAGCAATACAATATATGTAAATCCATGAACAATCTTAAAATTCAATTCTATGCTTTGACTTTAAACTTTTTGGTACTGGAACCAATCATTCATCAATCTGAGATACTCAATGATTGCTCTGACTTGGGAACAATCCAAGTTAAGCAAATTTAGAGTTAATCTTTAAAGCACAATCTGCATTTGAGAAATTATCCATCACCCCAATTTCTTATAATATAGAGCCTGGGCTCAAGCTACCAAATAAGATTAGTCTAAATAAAAACTATTAAATGTTTGGAAAGGACATAAATGAGAAATCAACAAAAATGCAGGTGATGCTGCAAAAAACAAGATGGGCACAGAGAAATACCGCAGAAGTAAACAAGCCGAATGAGGTGAACTGCACAAGCAAAAAGGATGAATATATGGTAGCAACGGCAGCACAATAAAATGCGGTTTTAGTGCTCAAAACTACATCTACAAGATGCCAAGAGGATTAGTGTTAAAGACACTGTGACGAGACTGGAGCGCCACACGGAACCACACAGGCAGGAGGAGATGCAGCAGCTTGAAGCTACACACACACACACACACACACACACACACACACGCGCACACGCACACGTACGCACGCACGCAGCCACACATGCGCACACGCACACACACACACGTGTAGCTACAAATGACTGAGGTTCAGGCCACTGCCTGGCCAGTTTGTCTCCATTACCACTAAAACAGATGCCCACAAGTTCTAATCCTAACCTTAGGTAAACACATTGAGTGAACATTGTTATCTGCCATATTTCATTGACTAAATACGTACAGTGAATTAAAAGTATAAAACTTTAGCATGCAAGCATTTCAAGATTATCCAATTTTTCAGACTGTTGATGAACATGACAGATTCACTGTGTGTAGCAACTGGATTAATAAGAGTTTCCTGCTGGGGCCAGTTTATTTAGAACTAATTCAATTAACAAACTCTGCCAAGATTAAAAACTGACCAGGAATAAACAGACTAACACGGCTATTTTTAAAAACTGTATCTTGTATCTCTTTCTGTGAATGAACTATAGTAATATTCTGGCTATTCACTATTTGGTAAATATTTTTATAGAGCCTTAAAGTCACGTAATAAAAGGAATTTTCATGTGTAGCAGGACATGATCATAACTGGCAAGAAAGAATTAAAGTATAGACACTGTAAACCAATTAAGCAGCAAGCAGAACAACATTCAAAAATGTTATCTCTTCAACGCCAAATTGCGTCCCCTTTAAAATGAACGAGTGTTCCAATTCATTATGAGCAAACATCCGGCCATGGTGGGCTAGCTCCAAGAGGACTATCGCACATATTTTGAAATGAAATAGCCATGATAATTACACGTGAGTCTAAACGGTTTTAAAATCCTAGAAAACTCACTGCTTTTATACAAGCAGAACATGACACCTACAGAACAGGAATCATAAACCCATCATTTCCACTGGAGGAAGCTGGCCCAGAACACAGCACTGGTGGCTGAATGGCAGCCCCCGGGTGGCTACAGAAACCTAGCTGTCTGTGTATAACTAACTCCCATACCTAAGAACCTCAGGGTCAGAAACAGGAAGGGACAGAGTGCCTGTCCAAGAGCCAGGGCGGAGATGCTAGAGAATCAAACCTCCTCAGGTGAACGGGGAGAGGAAGGGGGAAAGGCCTGGGCCTCCCTGGAGCACCCTTCTGAGATGACGACAGCCCACAGAGGGGGCTTTAGCCACCCATCTGGTCCAGCAGGTGGGAATCACTTTGGGAATCAGCAGGTGGCAGATGTTAATGCCATCCTGCCCCATCTTTATTCACCCTGGAAATATATAATGGTTCTTTCCCGCCATAAGAGCCTAGACGACCTTCTGCCTGATATGAAGGAGCAGTCGGATGAATATGGAATTGTAAAGGAGAAACGCTTCACAGGATTTGATGACAATGTACATCTGGGTACATAAAGTTGGCAAGTGTCACTGCCCAGTTCATCAGGAAGGGTAACTGAATGTATGGAGTAAATTTTCAAATGCAGATTGTTTTAAGTACCATATAAGTATACACAAATAACTGGGATAACAGATATCTATTCTCACCTGTCAGTAATAACTGGAAAAATCTATAGAATGGTTTTCCCAACATGACTTACTTTCAAAATTTCGAAGTATGGAAACAAGTGAAAATGCAACCATACACTAGCTTATAAATTAGTTTCACTTGTTTAAACGGTTCATAGAATTTCGTCTTCTAAATATCTAACAGTTTAGAACTATCAATGCCAAAACAATTATTCAAAAGAACACCACAGCGTTCTCTTAACAGTCAAGATTGAGAATAAAAATGGAAGCAGTTCAAATGTCCATCGCAAAACTAGACCACTGCTTTCAGACTCACAACTCGGTGTCTCTTCCACTTCCGTATTTCAGGAAGCACACCTTGTGAGATTCAGCGGAGGAGCGGTAGGCTCACACTCTTAAAATGTCTTATGTGTAAAAAAGAACTCCTTTATTTATGTTTTTGCTCTTAAGGAATATACATCACTCTGTTCAGTAAAAATTAAATCCTACACAGAAATCTAATTAGACATTTTAGAACTTTCAAAAGAATCCTTCCATCAACACCGCCCTCTGAGGGGGCAGTAGTGGACGCTGATGCTATCTGTCCTATTGCTCTCCACTTAAATATGGCCGAAGTCTGTGTAACTCAGCAAAGCTGGGGCCAAAGGACCCGGGACAGCGAAGCCCACAGGGAAAAGGCCCCAAGCTGGAGAGACGGTGGCGAGCAGTCTGCTGTCTGCTTTTCCTTCTAGACCCAAACTGTGCTGTGCACTTAATTAGTGGGGGCATTTTTCAGAGTTCATTTTAACCTATTTCCTTAAAATTTCGTAACATTTGCTTTGTTTGGCGCCTATCAGTTCCCAAAGTGAGTTCCTACTCCTTGTCTCATTGGAGACTGACAACTAAGGGTGTCAAGCAGAGGTGTTACTGTGTCCACACCATCGACAAGAAGGTTCCAGGCTATGCCAAAGGTCTCTGGGCTAAAACTCTAACAGGAGGGGCCAGAACTACCAAAACAACACTTGCCACTGTGGACAGACTCCACTGCGAAGGCTATGGTATCATTTCAAACTTTTAGTATTAAAATGCTTCCAGGGATAGAAGGGCATGCTAAAGGAGAAATTAAATTCCAAATGTTGAAAATATTTTCCTCAGGACAGGTGTGTCAGCAGCACTTCTGCTAGAGATGCCTGTTGGGGACTCTCATCTTTTCTTGGAACCAGCATCTCACTGGGATAAGTGAGCCAGACTAGGCTTAGAAATCTTGTCTTAAGAATTTTTAGGTCAACAGTTCTTTTTTTTTTTTTTTGCCAATAGCATTTTGATGAGAGCTGTTAATTAACTTAAATATGGTTAGATTTTTAAAATTTTATTTTAACTTTTTTTTTTTCTCCCGGCTGTGCCATGTGGCTTGTAGGACCTTAGTTTCCTGACCAAGGACTGAACATAGGCCAACACAGTGAAAGCCCTGAATCCTAACCACTGGACTGCCAGGGAATTCCCTACATATATTTTTAAAGAATAATTTTAAAAAAGTAATTGGAAGAAAAATAACTGCAACATTCCAAATCATTCAGGCCTCTGCATGTACCTCTGAACAAATAAAAAGCCTTGTACTTATCTTCTTTGAAGTATTAGAACATAGGCAATTACTACAAGCAAGTAAGATAAAAATAATCAAAACGTCAGACCCAAAAGCTGACATTTAATACCTGAACCTAAAGACAAAGAAAAGGCATGAGTTGTCATTTCATGAAACGGAGACAAGGTAACTGAATATGACTAAGAAATACCACCGTTTCAAGGCAGAATGCCCTCATGCCATGTATACTTGGAGCCATGGATACCCAGGAGCTTAATTTTCAAGACAAGCCCCCAAACCAGGAAGCCATATTTAGGTAAGGGGATCAACAACAAAAATTATTTTCATTCTCCTTCTACTTAAGACAAGAGATCTACTCTGGCCATCTCCACATTTCAAGAAAAAAACCTAGATTTCTCAAGTATCCCTGTCACTCGCTAAGCCCTGAAAAGGCCAACTCCTCACAGGGAGTCATTCATAAACTCCATTCTTTAATGAATCAGCATGAACACAAGTCTTTCCATCAGCCTGTGCAGGTCAATTTAGCTAGGCAAATATTTACAATCAGATTGGTAAAATACAATGCTTCAACTTTATTACTATCTTGAAAAAGGCCCATCAACCTTTATTAGAATTAATTTCAACTCCTCATGTGGTGACATTATGGCTTAACGAATGTTCCTAATCCAAAGAGTGCAGCAAACAGCTTTGAGTTAAAATTCTATACTATATAAGCATGCTTTTAAGTTAAGAGATCCTGGGCCTAACTGAATGACTGGGAAGCGAGAAGCAATGTAACTTTGGCCTATTTCACTGAAATTTCAGGAAAGAAATAATGTAACCAAGCTGCAGTCAGATGAGCGGGCCTTGCCCTAAGACCTTTTTGTCGCGTAATTCAGAAAACTGCTCAGTGCTTACCTATTCTGATAGCTGTAGTAGGCAGCATCTCGAGGAATTGTACACAGCTGCTTCCCGTAGCAGCACAGAGTCTGTGGGGAAAACTCATACTGCAAAACAAAGGAGCAAACATTAAAAATAAATGCATTTACTGTCTGATATGGTGAGCTAGATTTAGCCAGTAAATTAGTTGTTAGTATACTGAGTAGTCTTTTAACAATTCTCATTAATTTTAAAGATATTTTTGGATAAAATGGGACAGAACTGCTGTCTAAGGGACATTTATTACAGATAGATGAATGGACACCAGGGCAGCCAGGAATGCTTGATCCATAAGCACTTCTAGCTTCAGACAACCGCTTTACAAAAGACTGGACTTCATCCGGGTCCTTCTCAATATACAGGTGTGGCCAGAATATGGAGTCCATCATACCCTCATAACATCTTCTTTGGCTGAATTCAAAACAAGTTCCAACTGTACCTTGCGTCCACAGCAATATCCAAGGGACTGCATGACGGGGTCAATCTCCTGCTCAAAGACCTCTGCGAGTTTGCTGCAGAACTTGTAGACCCGAGATGTCTTCCGATTGTAGAGCCAGGCATTGTTGAACATGAGCCAGACATCATCCACATACTGCCAGGGCTCCTGGTACTGCCCTGTATCCAGCTTCCGCTTGATGGTGGAAAGGTCCATGGGATTCTTCACAATGTCAAAGTAATCCTGAAAGACAAAAGGGTTTCAGTCTAGGGGATCCCAAACCCCAAATGTAAGCCTTATCTGGCAGCTTTACCTTAAAACAGCAGAAAAGTACCAGTGTAACCTAACGAGCGACTGAAAAGAGAGCAACTCCCGACCTTCCTCTGGTTTTACTACTAAGATGGTAGTTACTATTTCTAAGTGTGATCATATTACTTCAAAAGCAAATTTAAAGAAAAAAAAATTAAAAGAATTATTTAATAAGACATGTCCTTTACTGTCAGATTTTAAAAATAAGATTTTGATCCGCTGAATTAAAATGGTGAGCACATTTATCAGATAGTACGTTTTCCTAGAGGTTCACTCTTGGTCCTAGCAAGCAAAATGAAATTTAAGACAAACACAGAAACAGTAATAAGGATAAATAGAACCTGTTGGGTCACCATGGCCTTTGCAAGAGCACCCAGGGATACCAAAGTGAGAGGCCCATGTGGTTTATAAGGGACTTTCACCAATTCTTCAACCCCACTCCCATGGACAAAGTCTTACCCACAAGTATAGCAAGGAAACAGAGGCTGCATGCCCCAGGCTGTGCTCCCCCATCTCCCCGCATCCCCCCACAACCCTCGGGCTTAATGGAATGGGGTGGGGGAATACACACATTTCAGTTAGTAAGACAAATTATATTACTATTTTGACAACAAACTAATTTCTTTACATTCGGGGAAAAATCTTACTCTACTCAATTTAGAGAGATAAAGCAAGTATCGTGGATAACTCCTGAAGTACACTGGAAAAGCCACAGTGTTTTCACGACATCGACTTACTGGAATTCCTAGGAGCTGGGGATCCACAGGCTGCCGAAAAGGTAAGGACTCTGGATCCTGTCGGTACAGAGCTTCCAAGGTTGACATCAGAGCCTGGCGCAATTCCTCTGGCTTGAAGACTGTAGTCAGAAAGCACAGGAAACGACACCGCTGACGAGGCACCCACCCTCCTCCCGCCGAGCTTGTCGATGGACACTGGGCTGCTTCTGAGCAGGCCCGGGTCACCCTCCGCCCGGCTGTGAGCACTTTCCCAAGCTACCATTCAGGGGTTCTGAGAACACAGTCACACCAGGGATTTTAAAACTGCAGCCACACCATGAGGCAAAAATACCACACTGAGAAGTTTGCTTGCTCAACAAAAAGATTTCCAACGCCAAATTCTGTTGGAACAGAAAAAATCGAAGCTAACTTCCAAATCTGCCTCACCGATCAAATGTGTGGAAACAGAGCCATTTTCACTGGAAGGGGCCTTTTCTCCTCAGAAGAAACTTCTCTGTCCTGGGCGGAAGTAAACTCAGACCACCTGAGACAGACGGTTTCGTTACAACCTTACCAACAAACGTACATCATAAGGAAGCTACAAAAATAGGCATTCTCCCCAAAAGTTCTCTACTGCCCCCTTGCACATTAGCAATAACCACGTCTCCAGGCTCCAGGCCCACCCATTTCCTACTACACTTTGTGGTGTCATCAACATAAGGGTAAACACTGGCTGCCAATCATTCACACGAGCCCCTCGTGAACTGCGAGGGTGTGGGAACTGTGAAGGCAGCAGGCAGTGTCTCGCAGCGCTCTCTGGCACACACTCCTGCGCATAGCACAGTCATCAGAGAGAGGCAAACACTGTAGACGGGTTCTGATGACTTAGGTCCTAAGTGATAGGAGGTTTCCACTTTATGGTTTTTTCAGATTTTCGAAGTATTTTCTAGAACGAATACACTCTAAGTGGCATTTATAAATCAAACTAAAATACCATAAAAACTGCACTGAGTACATCGAGAGAAGCAGGCATTGGCTGGGAAGTTTCTAGAGGGTTTACTGCCACCAGAGCAGGGACCACCCCAGTGTCCTGACTGGCCTCCTGCGCTCCAGAACGCCTGGCGGTCAGTGAGCACCGGTGTCACCAGTACAGACATCCCCCTGCAGACACAAAGCCCTGGTCCAGGGAGCAGACGTGCCCGTGGAGTTAGGAGACACAGGCAAATCCTGCCCTCAGATAACCCTTTTCCTTCCAGTCTGCTTTTACAGAGCTTGGTTTTCTTTGAATAACTCTTTATAAGAAAACAATTCATTAGTTAATCAATAGCTTCTTCATTCTTCTAAACCAGGGGTCAGCAAACCATGACCCACAGGCCAAATCTGGCCAGCTGCCTGCCTTTGTACGGGCCTGGTAACTGAGAATAGTTTTTAAGTTTTTTAACGGTTAGGGAAAAAAAGAATATTTCATGAGATGTGAATTACACAAAATCCCTGTTTAGTCTTCCAAAAGAAAGCTTTATCGGAACACAGCCATGCTCATCTGTGCACGCGCGTCCGTGGCTGCCTTCCCCTCACGAGGCAGGGATCGGCAGCTGCCACAGAAAGCCAGCGACGCACAGAGCCCGCCCTTCCCGGCAGCCGGACAGTCTGCTGACGCACCGCCCCAGACCCTCTGGGCTTTTGGCGGCGATCGCTCATGGCGCTTACATGGGTCTCACTCTGGACGATGGCTCACTCACTCACTGAACCTACGGCAAGGAAAAGTCACTTCCAACTGTTGTCTTTAACCACTATGTTGATCTAACAAGACTCCAAATGGGTGGAGGTAGCAGGCAGGAGCTCTGAGCAAGTCACTCCACTTCTCTGGCTTGAAATCTTCTCCAGACAGCCAGAGGGGCCACCTCAGCAGTGTCCACAGCATGGCCCACGAATGACTCAGGGATCCCTGTGCTGTCTATGGGGACCGCGCCAGCCTGCACGGCTACCTGAACAGAAATTAATTAACATCAAATAAAGTAAAAAACCCACTTCCTCAGGCACACCTGTCACATTTCAAGTGCTGAGGAGCCACACACGGCTGGTTCCACTGTTATCAGAGGTGATCACAGAGGGGGCGGACATATGAAGGCATTTCCATCACTGCAGAAAGTTCTAGCACTGCCTGAGGGCTTTCCTAAGGTCTCTGAAATCCAGTTCCATGATGCAAAATGATTTTCAGGGGACGCTAGGGCATCACTTGCTTTTTGCACCGTGTGTTGACTTGCACACAGATGGGGCGAGAGCAACAGGGAGCCCTGTGGACACCAGCACTGCAACACGACCCGGCCGCAGCTCCAGACTCGACTCAGCAGCCACACGCTCTTCAGGGCTGTCTAGCCCACACAGACAGAAGGCTCCCTGCACTTAACAAATGTCCTTGATGAAGGAGCAAAAATCCTTCTTTTTATTTTATTCTTTTCATCCCTTGGCTACAGGTCTTTTATTCTGCACAACAAACGGGGAAGCTGTCAGAAAGCATTTCTGCTGCAGGCAGCCGCTGTCTTCAGCGGAAGCACTTGTCTGAGTGCTGAGCTAAGAGCTGAAGTAACTGTAATTTCTCACGGAACACACAAAACTAGAGAGAATGGCTGACAGACAAGCTATGGTTACTCAGGTCTGGGTACACGACAGACATTTTCTCAAAAATGAACAAAGTACACCAGTTACTTCCAGGACAACTGATGCTGTTAGCAACCAATGATACAATTTCATCGAATATTAGAATTTTTGAAAAACCTGTACCTGCCACACAAACTTAACAGCTTTTCAAAGTTTACAAGACTTTTTAAAGCGAATCACAGTGATATTAATAAATGTGATTTTTAAAAATATCACATAATAAAGTATGCCAGCATTTGGAAGATGAGCATAACTCAGTGAACCAAATTCCCAAATGACGAAAGGATTGTGTTTTTTTTTTTTTTTAAAGATCATACAATGGCAAAAGAGCCACTCCAAGTACAAGACAGAAAAATTGTAGAGCATGAGAAACTCAGGGATATGGATTCAGACTTCACACTGCAACCAGTTTAAAAAACTTCTACTTGTTGAGTTTTGGTGTCGTATCAAGAAAGAATTATCTACAAGTACTTGAAAAGGCTATTAAATATTAAAATACTCTTCTCTATCAGCTACTTATCTGAGTGGGGCTGGATTTTCTCCGTGTCCTTCAAACAAACAACAGAATACAACAGCAAAGGCACAGGTAGATATGAGAGTCCAGCTGTGTTCACTTAATTCTCCGAGAAACAAAATTGTGAAAAACAATGTCACCATTCCAATTATTTTTGTTGTGGAAGTTATTTTTCACAGAAGTGTGTTACTTACAGGTGCCATGAAACAGATTTACTTTTAAATAAATATTTTAAAAAGACATCTAGCAGAGTAGAAGTGATAGATGATCCATGCAAACAATAACTTATCTGGGATGGTCAATTCTCAGGCGTGTAAAGAGGTCTGGGACCACAAGCCTGAGGCCTGCTGTCGTCTGTGATGCCCAGGGTCCCAGGGCAGCAGGACTGCACAGCATCAGCCTGAGTTTTTCCGCTATCATCCCTAAATGCACCACCTGCACCCTGGAACCCCTGAGCCTTGTCTCACACCTCTGTCACCTGACGATTTGCTGACACTGTTTCCTCCCTGCTTTGGACACATCTCAGATGGATTCTATCTGACTCCCAGCATGAGCCTGGCCAGCCTGCTTACTCGGAACTCTGGCATCTCCCCTTCTCTGCCGCCATCCTCCCGCTGCACGGGTTGCTGGTTCTACGCCCCCGCCCCTGACTCTGGGCACTCACGCCCATCTGCAGCAGCAGAAACCCACACACTTAATGGCCCACATGTTGCCATGGTGGTAACTCCCAACATCAAGCCCCCGGTCCCCTTATCAATGGGGCCCATCAGTGGGTGTCCACAGCACGCCAAGCCAGGCCAGCACCACCTTGGACCGGCTGGGTGTGGGCTGCCCCTAGCACAGACCCTGGAGTCCAGCTGTCACCATTTCTAAAACTGGGGGAATGGCCGGTAAGAAGGGCAACAGGCAGGAATGGAATTCTTTTTCTGCTTTAGCTTTACATCCACAGAATGCACTCCTAACATGATGGAGTGCAGCGCCACGTAAGCTCCCAAGAACATGACCTACTTTTCTTGCGAGGCTGTGAAGGGGACGTGGACTGAGAGGCTGTCCCATTGGTGCTGCCCTCTTCTTCCTCTTTAGCTTCGACTTTCACTTCAGTTTTCTTTTCATCCACTTCCATTGGTTCCGACTTCTGCTCTGTTGGGTCTGTTTCTTCCTTAACTTGAGAAGATCCTTGTAAGTCCTCCTCCATCATCTTGAGAAAAACAGAGTCACAGCTACAGACATATGACTGTGAGAGACCTTCGCTCTCACCCAGCCTGACTGGGAGGCCCTCAAAGTCTCTACGGGCTTGTTAAAGCCTCCCCTAGTCAGCGCTGCATCGATCACTCTCTCTCCCACAAGGAGAGGTGGGGTGCCTGTGAGTCGCTTTAATACAGTGCCAGTGCATTACAGGCTTAAAAACACACATTGCATACACTGTTACCTCTTCAGTAGTTTTACATACATTTCTAGTTTGGAGCAAGAATTTCCTCGAAAACTGTGGGAAGGATGGAAAATCCAACTGCTCAGAGGCCTGGTAGACGAAACGCACGAGAGCAGCAGAAAGTGCAGAGGGAGGCAGTGGGGAGCAGGGGGCACTCCACAAACTGGAGCGGCCGTGACCTGCTTGCGTGCCATACTGGCGCTCCCACCCAGACTGCTTTGCTGCCACACGGTGCTGGCAAACCTCCTCATTTTTCAAGAAAAGCCAGAAGTCTAGAGTATTATTTGTAATTTCCCATTTTAAAAATACTGTGTGGGCCAAACAAAATACATTTATAGGTTAGGTTCAGCCCACGGTCTGCCAGTTTTCAACTTCTGCCACAGGTTAATTAATAGAAGAACACACACCCCCTGAGCAGCCTGCCTCTGGAGGATTACAAATGAATGAAGAACAGCAATGAAAAAGCTGTTGGATAATTTAAACATTTAAAATATAAGCCAGTACTCTTCACTTCTGGCAAAATAAAAATAAACCCATACCTGATATCTAAAAATAAACAACCAATCTGACTTTAATCTCTTTTGCACTTGGACCGTAACTGAATGGGGTGGCGAAGCACAAAGCAGGGACACGCGCAGCCGACACTGGCGCCCTCCCCCGCCCCTGGGCGCCCCGTGACGCCTCTGTGCGCAACACATCCACCCGCGTCCAGGAACCCAGGAACGGCACCTACCGCAGCCCCGGGCTCTCCCTTGGGCTCCCCAGCGTCAGGCTCTGCGTCCTCGGTTTTGATCTCGGCCTTCATCTCCAGCAGTGGCACCTCAGGGCCTGGCTGCTGGGAGTTGGTTTCGGCGCTGGCCACTGAGGATGGAGTGGGGACCCTGTTATCAATGCTGGCTGCTGTCTGGGAAAGCTGTGGGGAAACCAAAATCACTCATCTTTGTAAACAACACAGATGATCTTAAACCCTGCTGCTTACCCAACACAGATCCATGTTAATCTTTCTCAATACTAACCTAACAGGAACCCCTATTTGAGAGAACTAAAGAATATAAGAGTTAAAGGAAGAGTTTCAGAGAAGTCAACATCAGGCAGAAACACAACTGACTTCTTGCCAACAATGCAGAGAAGCAAGAACAGAAGCTTTCTACACTATGATACAAGATTATCTTCTGGGAATTTTCTAAGTCAGATAATCTCCTATTTTAAATTTAATTCCTTCCAATAATGATACTAATGGTTTTGGTAAAAGGATGAATAATAAATATGTGTATATACACTATTAGAAGGGGAATAAGGTACCTATATGGACTTCCCTAGTGCCTCAGATGGTAAAGGGTCTGTCTATAATACAGGAGACCCGGGTTCAACCCCTGGGTCGGGAAGATCTCCTAGAGAAGGAAATGGCAACCCACTCCAGTGTTCTTGACTGGAAAATCCCATGGATGGAGGCGCCTGGTAGGCTACAGTCCATGCGGTCGCAGAGTCGGACACGACTTAGCGACTTCACTTCACGGAACAAGAGTGTTTAACTAGCCTGTTAAATGCAGGAACAGTGGTGGAGGAGTAAACAAACAGTCAAGAGATGAAATCTCCAAAAAAACTGTTAAGTTTTCAAAGATTTACCTGATAAGGGTTTTAAGTAAACAAACAAAAACATAACATTACAAAGGGATCTTACTCAGAAATAATATAAAATAAAAAACAAGAACACCCTCTATAGAAAAATAAATAAAAAGTGTCATCTTGGGACTCACGTTGGGATTAATTTGACATATTACAAATAAATATCCTTAGTCCCCGCAAATAAAGTTAACGCATTTCAGGGGGAAGGAAGTTTTTAAAGTTAGGCTGGTAAGAAAACAGATACCACGACTCGGTGAGAAATAGCAGCCTTGGGCCCCTGGGGTGGGTGGGGATGGCCCCATGTCGGGGGCCCAGCTGGGTGCCACCAGCAAAGCAGGCACCGAGACGGGACACACTGTGACCCTGCCACTGCCACCTCCCAGGAGCAGTGGGGAGGTCTGCACCACAGAAGTGCTAACCTGGCTGGGCCATTTTGTCATGAAAAATAAAGAGCTTCTAGCTGGAAAACAAGGCTGACGGGCAAGGTCAAAGTATGTACAATTTAGGAACCTGACTTGTTTTTACCAAACCCTCAAAAACAACTAAATCTCAGAGATGACCGCCGGTGACAGATGACACTCCTACGGACAGTTTAAGTGCTCTACAGAGGACCCATGTATGAGCTCTCCACAAGCTGGTTTAACTGGGAAGAGAACCACAAGTCACGTCCCGCTGAACCTGGCCTCCAGAGCCCCTTCTGGAGCCAACATACAGCCCGTCACAGCTCCACCAGGGTGCAGGCACACACACGGTGCAGCTGCGCCAAGACCTGTGCTGGCTTCATGGCCAGTGTTCAGGGGCAAGCTCTCATCTGCAACTCTGCCAGCAGACGGCCGCAGGCTGAGGGGCTCACCGGGGTGCCAGGGGGCTGTGTGTGCACGGGTGTCGGCTGCTGCTGCGATGACTGTGGGGTGGCCACCGACGGAGGCTGCACTGGGGTCTGAGGCTGTGGGGTCACCTGGGCCTGGGCGGCTGCCTGGACCGTAGGAGTGCTCTGTGTCTGGCTGGCGCTGGGCACGGAGCCAGGAGTGGGGGTGGGAGTCTGCCCGGAAGACGATGCGGGAGTTGACGGCTGGGTAGGCGCTGCTGGCTGGGGTGGCGTCACCCCGGGAGCTGCTGGGTGCTGCAGGGATGGCATGCCAGCAGCCGTGGAGGCAGGAGGCGGGGTCTGATGCAGCGGTGGCTGGGTCACTGGTGGGCAAGGCAGCTGGCTGGCCTGGGGCCCAAGCATGTTCAGGGGGTTGGGAAGAGCGGCCCCTGGCACCTGTCCCTGACAGGCAGAAGGAAAAGAGTGAGTTAAAATTGTTCTCCTCTCTGTCTGAAAATGCGGCAGCAGACATAAAGAATTAAATATATGAGAACCTGACATGGTTTCTGGATGAGGTCTGCTGACTACACAGGAACGTTCTGCTTGTAACATGTCACTGACCTGCACACTTACAGTAATCTGCTTTTGTAGTAATCAGGCTTTGATTTATGTAAGTGTAGAAATCTCTGGCTTTGTTTACAAACACACAGACACTCCAGTTACTAGCTCATGTTCCATGATATCCATCCACAGCTAAGACCACTGGACAAGGTATTTGTCTTTTTTAAAAAAATGAGTTACTCAAACACTGAAATGTTTCAGCGTGGTGGTTCTCAACTAGGGACATGCTTCAGAGTTACCTGTGGGCCAACTAAAAAGCTATTATGAATCTAGACGAGGGATCTGCCAAGCACACAGAATCCAAGGCCAAACCCAGCCAGCTGCTGGTCTCTGTCAATAAAGCTTTACTGGCCAGCAGCCTCTCCACTCACTCACGCATGAATGCGTATGTCTATGTGCTCTGCCTCTGTGTCACAACAGCGGAGCAGAGCCGTTTCCCCATGGTCCACCAAGCTGAAAGTATCTACAGCACAAACCTGTCGACCCCTTTGCTCAAGAAATAAAATTTACACATATTAAGAATTAATTAATAGGCATCAGGCTTCCCTGGTGGCCCAGTGGTTAAGAATCCACCTGCCAATGGAGAGGGCACAGGTTCTATTCCTGGTCGGGGAAGATTCCACATGTTGTGGGGCAACTAGCCCTGGGCACTGCAACTACTGAAGCCCTCCTGCCTCGAGGCCATGCTCCACAAGAGAAGCCACCCCAATGAGAAGCCTGGGCACTGCACTGACAGTAACTCCCGCTCACTGCAACTGGAGAAATCCTGCATGCAGCAAATAATAAAATTTTTAAAAAACAATTAATAGGTATTAGTGAATCTAGTGTAGTAACTGCCTCTTATTCAATGTTATTCATGTTAAGTTAAACAATAAATTCGGTATCTCAGGGGAACACTTGGTCTGTTTTAAATACATGTACATTTGTACATAGCAGCAATCTGATGCACTCTAACAATTAACAGAAGTCGGGGAAAGGCAGTAAAATGAGTGGAGAATAGTTCCCGCCAGCATTATATTGAATAATTAAAAACACATTCAACAAGAAGAGAACTACTCAAATGGCCCAGTTAGCTGGACTTCACCTGAGCAATTTAAAGCAACAGGTGACAAATCATTAAGCGTGAACTCAAGGGATCTTTCCTCACTCTCTCTTCAAAAACCAATGTCTCTCAGGATCACATGTGAAGCTGAGAATCTAAAATATACAAATAAAAATCAAGAAAATGACAACTAAGATGGTGCACAATACCTGTGGAACACCAGCCTGCGCTGCCGGCTGCCCCATGCCCACGCTGCTCACACTCAGCGCCCCGCTGGATGATGGGAACTGGCTCTGCGGCAGGAACTGGCTCTGCGCAGGCGCCTGGGCCATCATGCTGTTGGCATGCGCACCCAGCATGTTCGGAGGCTGAGGCATGCGGGACGGAGAAATGGCCATCTAGAAGACAATGCGTGCCACTGCGTTCAGAGGGCTCCAGGGCCCGTGCTCCAAGGTGAGCCAGAGGAGAGAGGAGCCCCCAACTCCGCTCACAGGAAGGGGCCCTCCCACGCATTAAGACCTCCTGGCTCCCAGGCATTCTGCACGCTTTTTCATGCAGGTCTCTCAGGAGCCAGCTCCGCACAGTCCTCTGAACAGAACTCAACAGCATGCCACAGTGTAAAGTTCAAATATGCCTTTTAGGAGTTCTTGGACTCATTTAGAAAGGAGCCTCAGCAGAGGATGCTCTGAGAGCCAGTGGACGCTGACACCTTTCCTCTGCTTCTGTCACACATCCCCAGAACTCCCGTCTTCTCACAAAGTCACAGGTGCCAAGGAATCTCTCATTTCAGTAAAAATAAGTAACAGTCAAATAATCCTTGTAGTAATAAGGACCAGAGAGAGAGATGGAGCTGCCAAAGCACAGCACAACCCAAAGGAATAAGCGCCACAGGATTCCCGGACAACCTCCAAGCTCCCGCGAGGAGAACCGTCCTGTTACAGCAAGGCCTTCTCAGCACAGCTGAGGGGAGGACAAGCACTTACCCCTGGAACGGAGCCCATGCTGTTCATCGGGACAGAGTGGTTCATGGGGGATGCTGCACGTGGTCCCATGGGCGCCTGTGGCAACTGTACATTCCCCAAGGATATTGGGCTAAATGAATTCATCCCTGTAAACGTACCCACAACAGTTCATTAGGAAAAGCACCCACAGGAAAACAGAATAACAATTTGCCAAAGAAACTTGAAGCCAAATAAGATGGAACACACACACTACATACACAACTGAAAGGAGATCAGTCAATCAGAAAAGATGGCTAAGGAACAGATTGCTCATATCCAGGGAAAACGGCACCACTGCGGTGGTGGTGAAGTGGTGGGTGGGGTATGGGCAGGACAGCATGAGGAGAGGAAGGTGGCGCGTCAGGGAAGCTGTGAGCAGCTAAGGCCAGGGCAGCACTCAGCGCCAGAGTGTCCAAGGGTCTGAGTGACAAAGCAGACGGGGGTGGGCGGGGCTGGGAAGGAGCACCCACCATCCATGGAGGAGGTCTGCTGAGGCCAGGACACCCCTCTGGGACAACCCCTCAGAGCCTTCTGGACCACCTGACTCTCAGCAGGAAGCCCGCTTCCATCACCCCAGGCCCCCCAGCTCTTTGGCTGGGCTTACATTTATTGTTAGAATCTGGGATAAGATTCAAAACATGGCTTTAATTTTGCACAAGGACATTAAGCATTTAGAAAGTGCCCAAGGGTTGGTGGTTCTCAACTTCAGCCTCCTCTCTGCCGACTGGAAAGATCTCACTTTCATGGCTGCCTTGGCCTTCCCAGGGGTGCCACATCACGAACAACATCTCTCACCAGCCGCTGTACGACTCCAGGCCACAGAGCCTCTCTCTCTGTAATTTCCCACAATTCTCCGTGAACTCTGAGCTCAATGTAAATGCTGCTTCAGTAAGTCTCAGGACTTAGCCCAGTCCCATGGCCATGAACAGAATCCTGAGGCACTGCCTTAACTGTGGAGCATGAGAGGGCATCAAAGAACATGGGCCTCCCTCAGCACCAGTGAGAAATGTCCCAAGTAACCAGGACTTTCCAGAAAGCCCACAGAACAAAGTGTCCTGCTCTTCTGGAGGGTTTTATTGACAAGAGGAGATTTTACTGAGCAAGCGAAAAAGATGCATGAAGAAACAGCCCTGTAACAAGTTCCTGTCCACAGACCTGGACGTGCTGGTGACAGGGGCAGGCAAGTGTTTCCTTTGAAGGCTCCTCCTTCCACACTCTGCTCAAC
Organism: Antilocapra americana; assembly: GCA_007570785.1. Lineage (NCBI taxonomy): Eukaryota > Metazoa > Chordata > Mammalia > Artiodactyla > Antilocapridae > Antilocapra > Antilocapra americana. The sequence goes on along the minus strand of ML664186.1, from coordinate 14,475,154 downwards.
AGCCCCCTCCTCAGATCCCGAAGCAGCAGACTCGTCCACATTGTCCCTGATACAGCACCCTGTCTCTCCTAAGGCTCAACTTCTCTGTCTTCTTGATTTCTTTCACTCTTCACATCTGGTCCATCTAAACAACTCCCTGAAAAGTTTCCTCCACAGTATCATCAGTGGCTCTACCAGGTCTGGTGTGGTATGCAGGACAATCACCACAGCTGTTAGAATGACCACTCTCCCTGAACTACATAGCACATAGCAGCAAGGCCTTGCTTTGGAATCTCCTGGATAATGTCACCATCTCATTTCACAACCGGCAGAAACATCCTATGTTCAGGTCTCAACCTGCTAAGAGCTGTAAAAGCTCTGAAATGACCCTCATCCCCAAACTCAAATGACTGCTTCAACCACGACCAAAGACTCTTAACTTGACAAAGAACCTCCGGAAGCTGCTCAGACTAGCTGCCAGGAGCCCAGCCCCGTGAGGGCTGTTGAGCACAGACCCTCCTCGGCGAGTCTGGTAGGCATGGCATCTGTGCTCATTAACCCAGAGCAGCCTTACCCATCCCCATTACCCCCCAGACAGGGTGCTCCAGCTTCAGGGTAAGCCTGATGCTCTACTTTCAAGTGCTCAGAAATATTTCTTTCCCCGACCTACAAAGCTTTTTTTTTTTTTTTTTTGGAGAATCTTCCAAGAGAAATATCTTCTCTTGTCCTCAAAAAGAAAAAAAAAGTGAACTCCTACTTCTGATCTCCTTGGAGAGCTTTGCTGTGATCACCAAACTCCCAAATGCATACCTGTGGACATGCACTATGCTCATGAGTGGAAAGAAAAAAAAAAGGAAGAAGAAAAGAAAAACTGAAGGAAAAATGGAAAGAAAGAAATACACAGGGAAGAGGACAAACCAATAAACTTTGTGCTGCAGAATGTTAAACCAAAATATGATTTATAACAATAGTTAAATACCTTGAGAAACCTGCATACGATTCACTGGCAGAGGCATGGGCCCATCTACAATGGCAGAAAAAAAAAGGTCAATTAAAATAATCCTTTATAAAGATTTAAAGAGAAGAGCAGATCCCAAAGTGCTGTGCATTCTGATGCCGGCACACCCTTTAAAGGGCCTTTCTGTGAGAGACTCAACGTCTAAACACAGGCCACCACAGAGCACAGCCACTACGACATGCTTTCAAAGCACCAGGTTTCCTGGGGATGTAACTCTGTGTGCCGAGAGATACACACCAGACACAGAGACACACGAGGGAGCAGACCAGGGGCGGGACACGCGGTCCTTACTTGGAGGTCTCACGGGCTGCGCCTGGGGCATTCCAGGGGGCTGCGTCCCGGGGGCTGGTAAGGCTGGCTGGTTACCCAGGATGCCTTGTTTGTGTAAACGCGATCTCCGCTTTTCTTCTAGCTCTTTTTGAATCTTGTAGATTTTCTCTGCTAGTAAGTGATAGTATTCATCCTAAAAAACAGCAACATTCAATACTAGTTATTTGCAAATAAACAACTGATCTGGTTTTGAAGGTTCTAACAAACTAATGAACTTTTAAATTAAAATTATGTACACTGGCACAGGTATTCAACACTTCTAACTCATAAACCAAAGCCCAGGGATGCTATGGGACTTAACAGTCAGGGGGTACTAAGTGCTCATAACAGCTCATCCCACAGCTGAACCTCTTCTTGCATGCTCACGGACACAGATGACAACACAGTACAGGTGTTGTAAACACTCTGCTATAAAGTATACCCACAGATCAGAAAAGCTTCATATACCTCCTTTACCACTGCAGTGGAAACACTAACATTTTGCAGTTACAAAGCAAGAGAGGTGTACAGGGAGGACCTCATGTCTTAACTGGGACATCTCCCTGGTCAGTGTCCTCAAGTGAAGAGATCAGCAGGCTGACAGAAGCCCCCATTCCTCCCCACGGCCAGACACAGTCACAGGTCCCCCAGGTGCAGTGTGGCTGCGACGTGAACGCTGACCCACCCTGCTATTGGCAGACTCGTACATGTCCCCTTCCACTTTCTTAGCATAGGCCACCAGGTTCTCCATGCGGCGATCCTTCAGGGCTGCAGGGTCAGGTGTCGGGAAGATGGCTTGGACACTGAAAGGACAGCATGTACTCTCAACCTACTTTTAGTACAATGTCAACATCTTGCCATTTTACATGTGACATGGGAAGAGAAGAAACTACCATCTACCTTTGGGCACAATACACTGTTGAGAGACCCCCAATCTCTTGCTTAGTTCATGTGCAGTCACTCTTTGGAGACAATACTGATCTGTCAATCTATCCACAAGTCAAACACAACAATATTTTGCTATTAACAATAAGTGCTTGACCAACTCAAGAATAATGTGATTTTGAATTCCTAATCTTTAAACTCAGTTCAGTTCAGTTGCTCAGTTGTGTCCGACTCTTTGCGATCCCATGAACTGCAGCATGTCAAGCTTCCCTGTCCATCACCAACTCCCAGAGTCTACCCAAACCCATGTCCATTGAGTCGGTGATGCCATCCAGATTTTTGATTAAAATAATGAAGGAGAAAAAAAAGAAAACTCCATCAGAATTGAGTTGTTTAATGTCACCTTCATTTAACTTAAATTGCTGGAGAAATTCAACTATTAATTTCCCATGTTAATTGTATGATGGTATTGTGAAGCCATCTGTATTTACTAGGCCCAAATTCCTGCAATTCTCAGGGTTCCCCAGAACCATAACTGTGAGCCATAAAATAAGACAAGCTTCTGAGTGAGTCCCAGCTCCCCGTGCACCGAGAGCTTAGAAAATAGGCCTGCCCCTGTGACATGGGTCAAAATTCATATTCCTCTCCAGGATCCACTGGGCACTCAGAATCTGGGATCCTCCGGCCTCCCTAAACAAGCATGTGGCCCCCTTCAGTTGCAAGGGTATGATCACCTGGGGCACAAAAGAACACCTGGGAGTTAAATCAGACACCCAGGAAACTGCAAAACTGTTACATGGCCATCAGTCACAAAGTGCTTCCATCACATGTGAACAACAGGCGAGAGGGCCACATACAGTTTATGCACTAGATGGCTCCGCAGGTCCTGAGTGACGTGTTCATGCCAGCTTTTCCGAACGCCGGTACTGGAAGGAGGTGCAGCTGCAGGTATAGTGCTGAGGGTTCCAATGTTTCCAGAGTTTGAGCCATCATTCATCAGGGGGCTGAGGGGAGAGTACGAACAGGTCATCCAACTGGAAAAGTGACTCACATGCCTTTCATCCAACTAAGGTTCTTCAACCATATGTGACTTTAAACTCCGTTATCTGTTAGAAAGAAAGAAAGAGGGAGGGAGGGGAGAGGGAGAAAGAAGGGAGGGAGGGAAACAGCCCTACACTCTAGAAAGAATCAAGAGTTCTGTGTGGTTCCTAGCCCACTTTAACATGTGACTGTCAGTCAGACAGGAGCCAAATGAAACAAGGGTCTTACTTTGTGGCCCCAAGGGAAGTTGGAAGAGCTGATTCTGAAATCAAGTTTGGTGGCTGCTGATCTGTTGTTATTCCTCCTGCTGGAATGTTCATTGGGTTATTTCCTGAAAGACAAAAAGAAAAGGAATCAACCAACTCCTAAATTATACACCTCAAAGTCCTAATAACAGATAAATAACAATCACATACAAATAAATGATTCTTATAAGAATTTATTCTTATGACTCATAATAATAATAAATGCTATGGCAGGAACTCTGGGAGTTATATTTTCAATAATGGTGGTCAAATTGTATAAACTGAATTGCTTCCTATTGCACTTGAAAACCAAAGAAGAGCATTTCTATGGAGGCTGGCTGGTATCATGAATGCTTGGGGGCTGCGGAAAAAATCAGAAATGATCCATCAGCAGCTTTGGTTTTGATCCTGGCTTCATTCCCGTCACATACACTTCATCATCTTTTTGCTTTGCATATCAGAAGATAAAAATCATAGAAATTAACTTTAGGTGAAGAAGACAAAAGGTCAGTTTGTCTACAGTATTCGTTCTAAAGTAAGAGAAAAGTGAGACGCAATAGATGGTTAATAGTCTTGTCCCAGATTATACCACCAACAGAAGTGGTGTCAGACTGGAAGGGACATTTCAAGACTCCAACCCGGTCTTCTAGCCAGCAGGAGTCAGAGATGCATTAGGGCAACTGTTTCCCAACGCGCAACAGATGAAGTATCTTTAAGGTGAAAATGCTTTATTAGGAAAAGAACGAAGCCAACACAACAACCCTGTTTGCCTGTCCGGTTCAGACTGGTCGGCTCCAGTCACAAGCAGTCCACAACCAAGACATGCTACGAGCTGCAGAGAGTCAAGGCAAGTGGTACTGCACTAACTCCAACCTGTGAGATTTTGCATTCTGAGCCATATGAAATGCCCTTTATGAAAACTATCCAGATACAAGCGACAAAAATGTTGGTTCATTTGCAAATATGACTCATCTTACAAGCCTGTAACATCTTCAGTGTACCTGACACTTTAGCCTTTTCCTGGAATTTTTTTATTTTAATCATTTAAAAGATACCATTCACCATAATACATACACATTTGAATTTTATTTTATATATATATATATTTAAATTTAAAATTTGAATTTAAAGTAAAAACAGTAGCTTTGTAGCCCTGGGCTCCGGCAGGCCCGTCACCCTCGACACTGCACCTGTACAAGGAAGTTCTCCAGAGTCCTTTCACCTACCCAGGGGGTTGAGACTCCTCATCTGCTGGTGAGTTTGAGGCTGTGCTGGTTGCTGGCCAGGAACCTGAGGCTGCAGCTGCGTCTGGGGCTGGTTCAGGTAGGGGAGTCCAAGAGCAGCATATGCTCGTTGCATGGAGCTGGGGTCTATCGGATTTGGGTTACTTAAAGAAGTGGCATTCTGTTGGCCTGTGCCAACAGAACCAATGGTGTTTTGAATTCCACTAGCTGGAGACCCCAGGATGGCTATAAAAACAAACAGACAAAGACAAGAGATGAGTAAAAGGGAAAAGTCCACAAATGAGTTAAAAACTACTGAAAAGTAAAATTTTATCAAAAGACCACCTATGTGTGTCATGAAGCATTGGAACCAGGCTACCAAGAAAGGAACTGTGCAGACAGAAGGAGCCCATTCTATTAATCTCATCTGCACAGTGGCACCTGAAGTACAAAAATCTGAAGAAAACTCAAGCTTCTATGTTAGAAAACGATGGACCGGAAAATCAGCAATCACGCAATCAAGGTCAGCAGGTATTAAATCTAGAGCCTCGTAAGAAGTCAGTTCTGGGGAAACAGCAAACATGGGAAAACACACATTCTTCGGAGGTCGTCAGCCACCACTGAGACGAGCTAAGAAGCCCCTCCTGCTGCTGCTCCTCTGGGTCCCTCACTGCTCATCTGCACAGGTACAGAGGAGGAGAAGGAGGAACAGAGGAGACACCTAGTTGGTCAGTTCTGTGACTTATTAACTTAATTAATATCTTAATTACTAAAGGTATCAAGTAACAATAACTTAAGATCTCTGATACAATCTTCCAAAAAACAAAACTGCATTTCCTTGAATCCTTGACGTAGTGACCAGGCAACACCACGCCTTTCCCTCCTCCGAGTTTCCTTTGTGGGAGGGCACTAGCTCTCTGCTATGGAAGCTATTCAAGAAATACTGTGCCTGACTGAGGAAAATCTGTAGCAACATAAAAAGCCCCATTCCCAAGGGCTTCAAAGTTAACAGAGATGACCCAAATACCCATCTGTCCATCTGTCTGTCCCTCCGTCCAAATGTCCTAATCGGTTCTCAACATATGGCAGAAGTTCTGAGTCATACCACTGATTCTAATTTGTAAGAGTTTCTTTCTTTCCAACTTCCCCAAACTTCAGAGTCATGTCATAAACAGCAGCTTATAAAACTAATACTGTAACATAAGATCTTTGAGACATAAAACACTATCACAAAATTTTTCTTTAAAATTCAGACCATTACTGTAATAATAATACCCTCACATCACCATCAGCGCAATTCTAAACAACTCAAACACTTATCTGAGTAACTTAATTAAACCAAAATGTGTTAAAAAAAAAAGCCCTTAATAATTACATATTCCATACTACTAAACTTTTCTAATAAGAATATTCAGATCTCAAACTCATTAACGCTCATCAGACACAATTACACACACCGAGCACCTCATTACTATAAATGAAGAGCAAGTCCCAAGGTACATTTAGGACAAGTATGTAGCTCTAAAGTAAGGCACGTACTATATCTTTAAAAGTATTTTTCCTAATACTCCATGAAACTTTAAACACATGCTATTGTACTACTGAAACGGACATGCTGAACTGTCTAAAAAAACTATGATGGAAAAAGGAGTGACAATAGTAAGATGATTTATTTTTCTATTACTTTGCGGTATAAAGAGGAACAGACCTACACCTACATGGACATGCATACTGAACAACTGTGGAGAGAGAGGAATTTAGAAACAAGGTGCACAAGGCTTCGAGTTTTGCGTGAAGACGCAATAGCAGTGCCTTAACAGCGATTTCTCTCTACTAAAACCCACTTGTGTCCGCACTTCCCCAAACGCCATCCTTTTACCCCAAATTCCTCATCCTAGGAGGAGTGCCATTCCCAAGTTCAAGGCCACTTAGGGGCCACTTACAGACTTCCTCCTCTCATGGAACCTGCTGACTCGGTCAATGTAATTTTTGTGTGTGTTAAAAGCATTTATGTCTTAAATGTAAACATTACTGTGTTTTTTACTTTAAAAGAAAACATACCTCTTTGAAGACAAGTATTTGGTACTTGACATTTTAACTAATTTAGAGATAAGGAAAACAAAATACAAACAAAAAGGTCTCTGACATACAGGCATGGCCTAATCTGAGTCCAAACGCTGCTATGACATAACATCTATGCTTCAGGGACAAGGAACACAGTCATTTCCTACGGGGAGACCGCTGGAAGGGGAGTTACCTGGTGAAAGCTACCACAAACTCTTTATGTTCCACAAGCTCAAGATGCTTCTGCTCTCTATGAACATCCTCCTGTTGTCCCGGCAGCAGCTGGCCTTCCCTGAACCCCCCCAGTGGCCATTGGGCCTCTGCTCCTCTCTGGATACCTTCGACTCTTGCACTTGCTCACTCCCTCCTTCCCTCCCTCACTTCCGAGCAGAGACTCCACAACAGACACAGACAACAGGACAGAAGTGAGCAGTCTACACTCATGGAGCTCAGGGTCTGCTGGGAGAGCAACATCTCTATCTAATAATGAAAGGCTGCAGCCCTGGATCCTGTATCAGAGATAGCGGTCTCTGATCAAGATGATCAAGACCATCTCCTCTACCCTGCACATTCCCTGAAGGGGGACCAGCATGAACCTCACCGGGCCTCTCCTCCCACCAGGGCACCGCCTCAAGCTGCAGCAGTGGAGCAGGCGCCCTCCCTGCACTGCAGCGCTGAGGGCTCTGAGGCTGAGCAAAAACGTGAGGAGTGCTAAAACAGCAAGGCTCCATGCATCTGGTGTCATTGAGAGTACAGCCTGCTATATGAATCAGTTTTACACATTACTGATACTTTACCTCTTTGTTTTGTTGGCCGTGCTGGCCGTGCTGCATGGCTTAGGGGAACTCAGTCCCAGGCCCTCCCAGTGAAAGTGCGGAGTCCTAAGCACTGGATTGCAGGGAAATCCCCATGTTTACTTCTTTAGATATCAACACTTCTTGTTCTTTTTTTACCATTTTTATAACTTGTTTCCTTTCTCAGAGCTTAAGGCTAATTAACTGTTTCACACACAATCAACCCTTGTAACATCCCGCCACAGTGTCTCAGTGCGTCTCAGTACAGCGGGGTCCCTCTCCCCGCATCAGTCAGCACTCCTGCTACCAACACGTCTCCAGGGCGCTGCCACTCCCCTTCTGCCGGGGTTTCACAGCTGGCTCTGCCCAGGACTCACTCCCCCATGGGCACAGAGAATGGCCCATGGAGAGGCTCCACATACACTAGCCACTGCTAATGTGCAACACTCGACTCACCACAAGTTCCAGCCCCCAATCGGTCTCAATAAAACTGCGCTCAATTTGGAAATCCAACAAAACGGACACGCTGAATTCCAAAACTTTGTCAGGTTGGTGGGGGATACTCCATGAGGCAGGCAAAGCAGCCACTACTTGGTCATCACCTGGATATCCACCAAGAGAGTCAGGCTCGAGTCTGCTCAGAGCTGTGGACGTCTCTGCAGAGCTGCTCCCACAACACAGGGCGTCCCAGGCCCGTGCACCAGGGCAGAGGGACACCCGAGCCGAGGGCCAGGCCCCCCATCACAGCCACCACCAAGCAAGAATGTGCACCCTGCAGCAGGCAGTCCTCAGAAGCCAAACAGCTCAGAACTGGCAACCTGGCGCCGCCCAGAAGAGTGAGGACAAAGCTACTCCAAAGAAGTCTATCACCGGGGGCTGGCTGGTACTTGAGCCACAGGCAGTCTCGCCGGCCCCCCTGCCCCGCTGCGCGCTGTCCCAGAGGCACTGGTCTCTGGAGAGCCTGCAGGTGATGCAGGTGCCTAGCCTGCGAGGGCCTGTGGAGCACCAAGTAGGCATCTGGAGGGCATGTTTTAAGCAGGACTCAACACCGTGAAGGCAGGCATCGCAAACAATCAGAGGGGCCTAAAGCTGGATCACAGAGCAGGGCCAAGTGGTGAGTAGCAAGCCAGCAGAGGTATTCAAGCCAGGGGTCTGGGAGGCTGATTGAGACAACCACGGAGGCCCAGGCAGCCACGGGCAGTGGGAAGGCTGGGGTGGCCCTGGGCTGACCCTGCAGCGCCCATTCTGACAGCCCTTCTGCTCCGAGCTGGGAACCTGTGGCTGCCCAGAGCAGGGTGCGCACCATCTCAAGAGCTCCAGGACGGACGCTCCGCCCTGCGAGGCACCCAGAGTGGCAAACATGTGGAATTTGTTAAGATGCAGTCTAATAACACAAGAGGCCTGGGGGCAGGTCCAAGTCTCTGCGTTTCTAACAAGCAACATGGGGGTGGCGCCTGCAGTTGGGCTGAGGACCATACATGGAGCAGCAAACCCCCCTGAGGAGGCAACATGAACTCAGGGAATCTGGTCTGGGCCGCCACAGCCCACCCACTGCCACCCTGCACAGTTCTGGGAGTCAAGTGCCAAGACTGGCGCTAGATACACACTCTGCAACGTCATTAGTCAACAAAATCTGACGATCTCTATAAGGGATGGATAATGCAAGATCAGTGACTGCAGAATTTCTGGACAATAACTCATGGGAAAAATTACATGAAGTCTCCTCCACACAGGCCACAGAAGTCTGGGTTTCCTCTCAGTGGTCCCTGGGTAGGCTCCACAGGTGACCTGGGCAGGCTCTCTCAGTAGAGACATCAACGGGAGGAGTTAGAAAGGCAGGGTGTGTGCACCAGGCAGCGTGAACATCTGTGGGAAACCCTGCCTGGACAGCGCAGCCTCGGTGGACACAGGTGTGTCCCAGACGATCCCTGGGGGTCCTGACCACCCACTTACAAACCTCACTTGCAGAGGAATCTCTGAGTCCAATCAGAGGTGTCCCCTTGCAGGCATGTCAGCCTTGCTGTCTAGAGAGCTCTTCCTTTGTCACTTCACTGAAGCTGGGCTTTGCCCAGCCCCACCTCCCAGGCACACTGACCCTCCCTGCCAGGACTGCTAACACCACTGACTCTACCTCACTCCTCTGAGTGACACCATCGTTGCCTCATTTTTTATTTCTGGCTGTACCCCATAGCATGAGGGATCTTACTATGCCCTCATGAACCTCATGTGCCCTTTGAACCATGGATCAAACCTGCGCCCCTTAGAGTGGAAGTGCAGGGTCTTCACCACTGGACCACCAAGAAGTCCCAGATTGATGCCATCATCCCATCATTTTTAACGTACAGCTGACCCTTAAACCAGACAGGTTTCAACAGCATGGGTCTGCTTACACAGACGGTTTTCAACGGCAAACACAACCGCCACACACTGTCCCTGTTGCTTGAAGCTGTGAACGTGGAGGAACCAAGCTACCAGTGTGCTGGGAGGGCCGTGGCCCTCTGACTGTGCAGAGAGGTCGCAGTCCTCATCCTGAGCCGCGCAAGGGTCAACTGGACAGAGTCCCGTCAGCTGCTGGAGGGGCAGAGCCACACTTCCCCACTGTTGCTACGGCCCATTTCACACACGATGGGCACAGTACGCTTCAACAGAGGAGGAACAGCAACAGACATTTACAGAGAAGACACTGCTGCAGCTCTCGCTCACCATCGAACTCCTTGTCCTCACAACACCATAGTGCTGGAGCCAAAGGAACACACTCAGAGCAGAAACCTAACTTGAGAAGCATTAAAAATAAAAACATATACAAATACACACTAAAATACCCCACTTTCATTTCTTTCATGAAAATTTGCTAAAACCTTGCACAGAGTTCGTCTATATACGCCCTGTGACTTTATATTGTGAAATCACCCTGACAACACCTTACATTATGACTGGGAGAAACACTGTGGTTTACCACTTCTGAGGGCTCACTCTGGATCAATCATTACAACAAGCAGGCAGTTATAAAGATGTTAGAAAAAAAAAAAACCCACACTCATTTCTTTCTTTTTTTTTAAATAAAAACCACACAAAGCGCTTCTTAAAAAGAGAAATCTCAAAAGTTTACAACTGTCATGGCAATACATATGAAAAACCAAAGGATCTCAGAAAATTCACAGTCCCAAATTAAAGGTTAAGAACACTAGCCTAATTAATTATTCATGGAATGAATACTATACAACCACAAACTTGACAATAAATATTTTGACACTTAAAAGGACTATAATTGAAATACATCCTAAAACGTAACTGTAACCCTCACAATGCATTAGTAAAAAAGAAAACATTTTACACTAACTTGGAAGACACCCAGACTATAGTCCACTAGAGCTGTTGTCTCAAATATCTGCCTCTAGAAGACACAGATTCCTAGATCTTCACTTTATATAAGAAATGTCCTAAGAGATTGTGTAGTAATTCATTTTTTGCTTAATACAAGTATAATTTAACTGATTTAGGAAAGTGACTTTTAAAGGAAGCTTTGTATGATCGCTTCTACTAGGGAGCAAGGGAGGGAGGGTGGACCCATGGACCTGGACCCCCTTTTCTGGGCCATGGACACTCCTGTGTAGGGGGCGGTGCTGGGGGGGCTCAGGAGGGAGTGGGGCGTGCTGAGAGGAAGTGGGGATGGCCCTGCGCTGTGGCGCCGAGCGGGCTGGACCACCTTCCCCAGTGCTGCTTGGAAACAAGCAGAGAGAAAAGCAGCGCACGCGTCCGGACGCAGCAACAACCCTGCCCAAGAGGAGTGAGGGCAGCAGGCATGTGGCCACAGGCAGGGCGGGGGGCGAGACAGCCCAGAAGAGGTGGAGAAGACACAGAAAGCGCTGGAGCGCCGAGGGCAGCTCCAGCCCAGGGCGACACGAGAGCCGAGGGCACGGCCCACCTGTCACACCAAGGGACACATCAGGGAGCACAGCTGGACCTCGAAACGACCGGAAGGGACTCAACATCGGGGAGAGACGCTCATCCTTTCCCTGCTCTGATGCCCACGGAGCCCCTGGGAGCCACACGAGGCCTCCTACGCCGGCACTGCCTAACCACCCGCTGAGGGCACACAGACTGATGGAAAGATGACGAAGCGAGGGCAACGACCAGGGTGCGGCAGTCCTGGTGCAGAGACCCTCCATCTCTGCCGAATGGACTCTTAGCTACACAACTAGGTCTGGGAACCACATTGCCTCCACAACACCTTCACGTGGATTTTACACCAACCCAGCCTGACTGACTCTTCTAGAACAAGGGGTCCTCAAAACTTACTGTAGGGTGATTTCAAAAAGTGTCCAGTCTACTCCACCCCTCACCCCAGTCACCGCCATTACAGTGACAAATGCTGAGTGTCTGTCAAGAAACTCGGAGAGCCATCCCGTCAGCTCTCGCCTCTCTGACCCACGTGATGCCCCTCTTCTGCGCTGGCTGCGCTGCTGAGTCCAGAGGGGGTGGGGAGGGGGACTCCGGGGCTGGGGGCGGGGCGGGCCCTCGGCTCCACCCTGGCGCCCCAGGCCCGCTGGTGGTGTGGCGACTAGTCTCCGCCCTGCTCCCTGCCTGCTCCTCTGAGCCCCCCCCCCCCCCCCACGCTCACTTACTTTGCTGGTTCCTCTTGTCACTGGCGTTTTTCAAAGGGAGGCACACAGGACAGTCATGCCGCGTGCAGTTCTTCCAGTGGGAGATGATCTGTCGGGACGACGCACAGTGGGCGACTGCGACCAGAGAGACAACGAGGCGTTATCTTTCTATCCGGATCGTTGCGCTTTCAATTACACCTACATTATAAGGCCAGCTTCCATAAAAGATGATCACAAGTGTAACTGTGGCACGGTGCAGGCAGTCCTCAATGTACAAACAGGCTGCTTTCCAGAAAGTTTGTAAGTCGACTACTGAGAATTCCAAACAGAAACTTCCCAGAGAAGCAACGTTATGAATGATGGTGAACAAAGTTCAGCCCACAAATCAAAAACAAAACAAAACTACTTGGCCTGAAATACCACACAAGTGGAATGAAAGGCAGAACAAATAATAATTCTGTAATGTCACTATTTACAAAAAAAAGTTTATATTATGTTTAATAATGCTCAAGGATGAAACCATCTAAACACTAGAGCTGAAGAAACACAGCGAAGCAAATGAGAGGCCTGTGGAGACCCTGGGGGGACCCGGGCCCTTCTCAGAGCACTCGAGACGGTAGCTGTGCCCAGTCCCTCTGTCTCTATCTTCGCTTCCACTTCTTCCTAAAGGTCCAGCACGACCCTCTGCTTCTCCATCAGGACAGGGTTACACCCGGGACTCACGAGTGTCACAAGGGGAAGCAGGGAGATCAGAGAGACTCTCCCCAAGGTGAGGAGCACAAGTGAGAAGAGACAGAAAGAGGATAAAGGTTAAAGGGAAGCAGAACCGTTAGTTAAGGAAGGCTTCCTCAGGAGAACTGGGGTGCCTATGTGAAGACTAGAGAGGGGACATGTGTGTGCATGATTCTCCCCTCTGGAGAGGAAGAAGGAGGTGGCAGGGGTGGGCAGTACACACAGGTCCCCAGGAAAACCGGGCAGGGAGCCCGATGAGCCAAGACAGAAGGGTGGAGGGGCAAGGCAGCAGCCCTGGCGCCTGGGCGTACAAAACGACTGCAAGACAGATGCTCTAGGCTTGGGGGAAGGCACGGACATGCACGTGTGCACACTACACTGTCAAAAAGAAAACCTGATCTAGACATGGAGAGCAAAGACACTGCTCAAGAAGGGACACAGGTCTTCCGTGACAGAGGAAGGCAGAAAAGAACAAATGCAGGGCGCAGCCCCACCAGCAAAAGTTCACGGAACGTTCTAGAACCACACCGCCTTTCTCCTGGGCAGGTGAGCGTCCAGAGGCATCTGACTGGTCAGCATGTGGGGACGTGGGAGGTGGGAACCTTATCGACAGGAGAGGTGCCAGGGAATACCAGACAAGTCCACCCTTGGCTCTGCCACTGGGACCTGAGCAAACGACACTTACCTTGACAAGCCTTCCCAGCCTGACAATGTGTCATGTGATTCAAGACGTTTTTCATGGTTCGACAATGTGGGAGCGAGCAGGCCCGGACCTCTCCGTTGGCTTGTTCTCGCCTCTGACATTTATGAGCGTGAAGCAATAGGACCAGCTGCTGCTGTATCAGTTTGCGTTTTTCGGGATCTGCAGTGGGGCCCGTTGCAATTGCCTGTGTAGGTACAATTCCCACTGATGTTTGCATCTGAGACTAAAATAAAACAAGTCAACACAAAAATTTTAATAAGCTTTCAGAGTTCCAACTCATGTTCATTAACTATCTTTCAAATTAAGGGTAAAGTTGAGTGATAGTTTTGGCCACAGACAGAATGTGGCTGGTGAGGTTCTTTAATTCATTGGCAATTTATCACGCTAGAATACATACAAGTGCAGGAAAAGCTGTTATTATATTAGGTTGAACCATATGAAACTATTGTTTCTCTAAGCCAAATGACTAAACGTTGGCAATTCCATATGCTTCAACCTAATAAAAAGATCGCCAAGGCCTAACCAATTCCAACCCACTGAGAAGATCTGACAGAGCAGAGGAATCAGAGCCACCCTGCAGATTCCTAATCTTGTGACCGGAAGGACAATACCTGCAGCATTCATTACTTCTCCTAAAAGATTAAGACAGCATTTATCTTGAATACAACTATCCAGTACAATCGTTAATGCTTTGCATTCCATTAAAATTTCTACTCAGACATCAGACAATATTTTTTCTAGGCACTTGACGATTTGCTAATGATACAGAAACAGAGCTTAGTTAATTTCATCCTTTCAAAACAATAGGCCAGATCAACCATACTTCTTAACTGCAGAGAACATGGAAAAGGGGACCTGTGGAAATTCTTACTCTTTACCAACTACCAATATTCTTCATAAATTTACTAAGAAACTTTGAAATAAGAGAAATGTAATATTCCTAACACGCAACAATATAATCCATATTTCAGGGATTTTTCTGATCTATTGCTTTAAGTCACACTTCTGACTTCATTTCACAATACCTACTGCCTCCCATGAAGTACAACACAGCTCTGATTTTTCAAATGAAGAATCAAAACTATATACACTTGCAACTAGGGGAACACCAAGTAAAAACATATTTCTTTATGAACCAAAGTTCACTGTAAAAAGTTAGAGCATTTGGGGTTTTGGTTTTACCTTGATCAGCACGCGGTACCATTAACCATCTTCAGAACCACGGTGAGGTACTGTTTCACGCCCATCCCACAGCCACGATTTAAAAACAAGACAGTAACAAGCGCTGGTGGAGAAACTGGTCTCTCTCACACGTTACTGGAGTGTGTGTGAAAGGGTGCAGCCACTTTGGAAACACTCTGGCAGTTCCTCAAAAGGTTGAACCTGGAGTTACCATCTGGACCAGCAATTCTCTGAAGCATACAGCCAAGAGAACTGAGAACATATGTTCACGCCAAAACACGGACACTAATGTTTGCAGCAGCGAGATTCCTAATAGCCAAAAAATGGAACCAACTTAAATGGGCATCAAGTAGAGAATGGAAACAAATGATATATCAAAAAAAGACCATAACCCAACCACAAAAGAGGAAGTACCAGTGCATGCTACAACATGAATGAACTTCGAAAACACTGTGCTAAGTGAAAACGCCAGTCACAAACAACCGCATACTGTATAATGCCGTTTTGAGGAAATGTCCACAACAGGCCGATCCATAGGGGCAGAAAGCAGATTTGTGGTTGTATCTGGCTGAAGGTCTAGGAAAATGGGAAGAACTTGCTAACAGAACAGACTTTCTTTTTGAAACATGCAAATGTCCTAAACTTGAACACAGTTGCTGAGGGCTGCACAAAACACTAAAGGCCACTGAATTGTGCACATTAAAGAACGGGACCGCACGGGAGAGCAATTGTATCTCAGCAAAGCTGTTTCAAAATGAGTTCTATCTCACTAACTATCAAAGAAATGAAATTAGAACGAAGAAGCATCTTTCACCTATCAACATGACCACGATAAAAAAATAATAAATAAAAACGTCCATTCCTTTTGATCCAGTGGTTCTACGTCTTATAGTTTATTACTAGGGAAGTAACCGGACTAGTGTGCTAAAATGTGTGTACAAAGACAGACACCACACTTTGATTAAATTACTGAATACTGGAAAATTCCCTAAATGTCTAAATAAAGCAGACCAATTAAAAAAATTACGGCTACAGACCTCATGAAATCAGATGAAGGCATGAAAAGTTAAGGGGGACCTGAGGAGACCCCAGTCAAAGCCACATGGACTAGAAAGGCCTAGAGCCAAGTCCTAACCAAATCCTTGACCCACCAAGCATTGTGAGATATAATCATTGTTACTTGGGGCAAGTAAGCCCATGCCCCACAACTACTGAACCTGCATGCCCTAGAGCCCGTGATCTGCAACAAGAGAAGCCACTGCACTTAGAAGCCCCCACATCGGGACCAGAGAGCCACGCCTTCGTGCCCCAACTGGAGAAAGCCTGCACAGCAGTGAAGACCAGCACCGCCAAAACACCCCCAAACAAGCCCCAATAATAACGCAGACCTTCATGCTGTCAAGAAAGTTAAATGGAACATATTAAGCTACAAAAGAAAGTTATTAAAATTGTACCAGAAAGTCATTCAGTTTTTCCTTATCAACTTCATGCACTGTTTCAATGTTTTATAAGAAGTGTCTACTATACTATTTTTATAACCAAAAAAAAAAAAAAATCCCACTTTTGGAGGAAAATCAGAAGAATCAGTAGAAAACAATGAACAATTAAATATTTTTTTAAAAATGTAAAAGTACTAGAAAGTGGTACAGGCCTTCGTAAAAATATATAAAGCAGTTGTTCCTAACTAGTCCCCAGTGAAACCTCTTCAAATACAGATTCCCCACTCGTGCCTCCCAGAGACTACGGTTCACAAGATGGGGGTTGTGGGGGGGCAGAGGCATTTGTATTCAAGTTCCATAGAGGGTGCTTCCTTACAATAGCTGTACACTTCTTAAAGGTTTTCCAAAATGAACATGGATGCACTTCTACAGTCACAATAAAAAGAAACATTTAGGAGACACTCACAGGTGAGTCTCATGCAGTGGCAGGCATGCATATCAGGAGAGTGTCTGAGCCAGACCGCTCTAACAGTGACCAGCAAACTAGGCCAAACAGGTGACACACACGCAACAAAGCAAACAGGGCGGTGTCAGTCCTCCAGGCGTCACTTCTCAAGGACTCTGTGCGAGGCTCTGTGCTCGGTGCCCAACAAGCAGCAGCTTATCTGATACCTACCCGTGGCCCAGGGAGGACTAAGGCAGGCCCATACAGCCTCACAGGTTGGGGGGGGGGGTCTAACAGTAGAGTTCCCACCTAAACCCTTCTGTGCTCACCTCGTCAGAGGGCTGCCCATCTTGCCTTATAAAGCATTTGAAGAGAATGTAACAGAAAAACCGAGGGAGCTGGGAGGGTGGGTTCGAGATGGGGGACACATATACACCTGTGGCTGATTCATGGTGTGGCAAAAATCAATACAATATTGTGAATTAGCCCCAAGTTAAAATAAATAAAGTTTTTTTTAAAAAAGAAAAACTAGCCAACGACAGGAACTAAGCAACTTGAGAAACAAAAGCATACTAAACATAAGTACTTTCATTCTTACCAGTAATCAAAAAATGCAAATCACAATAATTAGACACTCTCTCCTCCTGTCAAAGGACAGAATGATAGCCCCCAGCCTTGGGAGCATCATGTGACAGTAGTGACCTGGTCTGTGGCTTTTGTTGGAAGGCAATACAACAGTATCCATCACAAGCTTCAAAAGGCATGCAACACATTTTGGTAACTCCCACCAGCTCACATGCAATTCCCAGTGACGGACGGGGAGGTGGTCACTGGGTAGCAGGAGTCACAGCGTTGCCATCAAGACCTCTGCCTGTCGACACCGTGAACCCTGAGTAACAGCAGGTGAACACAAAGTGCGCAGCCCAGGGCTGTGGGGAGCGTGCCCATGCACCCCGTCTCATCGCCAGATCGTGTGTCCTTTGCACGTGTCTTGCTGTCATCGTAACCCAACCATCATTTAAACCCCTGTCCATTAGATGGCCTTGAAAGGCAAACATTTATGCTTATTCTGGTGTACTTCTTAACTGTAAAGGTGCCTGCTGTACTTTTACTAGGTCTGTCATTGGTACATAGGTCTGAGTGATCAGCACCAACCCCATTTTTTTAAACACCCTTTATCCTAAGAACAGGATCACAGATGTGCACAAGGAGTAGGTATAAAGTTTATCCTAGCATTTTTTCTAGAAACAGAAGTTATTTTTCATGAAGTATCCAAGAATAGATTATAATGTCTGCAACATACTCTGCAAACAGTAAGAAGCAAAAAGTGATGAGACAGAACAGGGAGCGAAAGTGCTTCCTCTGCCTGCATGACCACGGCTCCCAATCTGTAAGGCTGGGACTCCTGGAGATAACCGTTCAGATCAGCCTGGCCCAGACCTTCTACAGGACCGATGCAGTCCAGACCCTACTTCTCTGACATCTTCCCCTGGCTCATCTGGAAACTTTACTTCTCCCCAACCTCTGCTTAAAAGTCAGGAAATGACACCAAAGTGAACACCAGGTGGGACAAAAGGTTGTTCTGCAATATTTGCTTGTTCTGATTCCCCCAGAAGGACCCTAGAACAGCTGGTTACACAAAGCTTTGCAGTCATAAAATAGAGAAAATGCTCATTAAATGTACTCAGCTATCAAACCAGGAAGGAGTGATAATCACCTGAGATGATAAAGATCAACTGGTAAGAAACAGAACAGTTATTTAGATAGAATAATGTTTCTTATGTTTTCTTCTTGTTTGGTGTCTGTTGATGTTTTAAAAATAAGATTACCTAACAATTTTAGATTTAAATTCAATAAGGAAATAACTAAAAATGAGCAAGGTGGACCAGAATGATTTCTAAGCAATCTTCCAAATCAGAAACACTGATTTCACAGTGGAAAACAAACGGCTAAGTCAAGAAAGAAAACTCATGGGCAAGAGAGCACCGGACAGACAACGTGGACAGACCCACTCTCTCCCCTGCCCCAACGTCACTCCTCTCCACCTGGAGAGTCGATCTGCCTCGGGGGCGGGGTGGTCAAGTACACCTGTGCAAAGAAACCTTGAGGGTAAAAGCTGCTGGATCTACTCCAACAACCAGATCTACACGTCTCAAAGGGCTTACGAGGTCTTACAGGCATCAGGCCCCGTTACTGTACAACCAGTCCACGAGAATTACCCATCCACTAACAACTGGCTTCCCAGGTGGCTCACAGGGTAAAGAACCTGCCTGCCAGTGCAGGTAGACATAAGACATGTGGGTTCGATCCTTGGGTTGTGAAGAGCCCCTGGAGGAGGGCACAGAAACCCAGTCCAGTATTCTTGCCTGGAGAATCCCATGGACAGGGAAGCCTGGTGGGCTAAGGTCCATAAGGTTGCAAAGACTCAGACATGACTAAATCAATTCAGCAGGCACAACTTTTAAGGAATCATCTTCTTGACCACCCATCTATATGAACCTATCCTTCAAGAACATTTATTACAGTAAGTTTTTGATAACTTGGCAAATTAACCATTTGACAGACAAATTAGTTTTTGGGGCTTGAGCCTAAGTGCCATTTCAGATAATTGTGGAAAAGGTAAAAAGAAGTTTGGGAAGTTGGAGCCCCACGAAGACAGCTATGACTTTTCAGACAGGACACGGCACTCATATCTTTGGCAGCTGCGACTGTTTCCTTCCAGACCCATTAAATGTGCTGCCTACTGAGTTCTAGCTCTTTCAAAAAAATTAATTAAAAAAATTTTATATATAAGTATATAATCATTTAAGGTAACTACTGAGATCTTCCTAAAACAGTCGCTTCACCCTGTATCTACTCAGCCAGGCAGGCAGGCATTCTGACACGCGTGTGCACTGGCACAACCGGCCTTCTAAGGCTCTACTTTACACGGAGTCCGAGCCCTGAATGTCTCTGGAGATAATTTATGCTGTTTTACCCAGAAAGCTTCATTGGAGAAAAGGCTATGCTAATCAGACTCTAGAAAAGACATGGTTAATGGAAACTGGCCTTGGGAAGAAGCTAAATGATTTCTTTTTTGTTTAGCTCCACCGGGTCTTTGTTGCTGCGTGCAGGCTCCTCTAGTGTGGAGCTGGGGCTGCTCTCCAGCTGCAGCGTGTGCGCTGCTCACAGCAGTGGCTTCTCCTGCTGCGGCTCGAAGCTCGCAGGCTCAGTAGTTGCGGCACAGGGGCTTCGTGGCTCCATGGCACATGGTATCTTCCCAAACCAGGGATCAAATCTGTGTCCCCTGCAGTGGCAGGCAGGTTCCTAACCGCTAGACAACCGGGGAAACCCAGTTAAATGATCCTGATTGAGTACTTCCAATACTGGTACAACCAATACAGCTGGTTCCTACTATTGAAGAATACCATAAATATTTCTCAATTTATAGCTTTTTAAATATTTGCAACACATCATATTTTGGGCTTACAGGCTGATATTTATTGCCAAAACAAAAGAGGATGAGTTTAAATAGTAGAAAGGACTTATATAGGTGCTGGTAAGAATTTTAGATTAAAAGTTATTCTTCAAAGGCCCATAAACTCATCTTCTCAGAGGTCTTCAAGTTACAGATGTAGACGATGAAAATAAGAAAGGTAAATGCCTAAAATTACAAGAACACTTGGAGGACTATTAGTGAGAGGCAAGCACTTACTTCCCAACACTGTCCCTTGTATTCCAGTTCAATTACTGAGGCATAATTCATAGCCACAGAGTGATTTTCTACACAAACTGCTCTCACCGTGAAGAGCTGACGAGACTACTCACCCGTCGTTCCAGTGAAGGACAAGAGTGCTGGAAGCTCTCTCCCTAGTCCTAGGGTGGAGGGAAACACCACAGCGCCAGTGATTTTAGATCCATGCTTATGAAGTACAGGGAACTACAGACAATGCTTTACACACATGAGCATTTAAAGGGCAGCTAAAACTGGGATGAGCCAATCAAAGACGACAACAGGGAGAGACGCGTGGGTTCACGAAGCTCAATCAGTTCAAGTCTTGATTCCTCAGTGACTGGAAAGTGGATATGGAGGATGGAAAATGATGAGAAAATAAGACAAAAAGGGGGAGGGAGACAGTGAAGGTTTCTGAAGTGCTGAAGTGGACACAAAGAATAACAAAACAGGCCACTCCCCAGTGGGCATCTGGGCATCAGGTCCCTGGCACTGTGGGGGACAGAGCCTCTGGAAGCCTAATTAATCTACGCTAGAACCACTGGAGGAGCATAGTTCCACCACAAGAGGAAGAACAAGTGCATCTACTTGGCAATTATCCTGAACCATCTTAGAGGGAAGCAGGTGGCACACACTGGAAAACTGAGAAAGAAAAAAACGAAAGTCTCACAAATAACAGTGAGAGACAAAAAGCTTCCTCCTCCTTCCTCTAAAGATTCTGAACTAGGAGGACACAGGGTGGCCCAGCGGCCAGTGACGCTGATGCAGTGGGCCTGCTGACTCGCTGAGAAGTGACAGAACCAACTCCAAGACACCCAGCTCGCCTGGGAGGGCCAGAGCTACGGCTTGTCAGCACAAGCTCCGTCACCCAGCCGGACCCTCCTCCACACGCAGTACCCTGTGCAGCCACTCTCCCCACTCCAGAGACCTGAACCACAGACCCCTGCCTGGGGGACCTGTCCAAAGCCTTCAGGTTCCAATTCTCTGACTCAAGAGCAAAATGAATCCTGATGCCACTTGCATGAGCTACTTTATCTTCCCTTTTGTGAGCAATTTCAGCAACTTACTGACCAGAGATGGATTAATTCGTTTTTTGTTACCTGAACTTTATTGACCAGAGACATTTCAACATTCACTTACGTAACAATTTGCTGACCACAGGTGTGAGTTTCTGTAAAAATCCCCCAAACAATAATGTGTTAAATAAGCAGCACTCCTGATTATCTTCCTTCATTACAACTCTGTCTTTAAAATCAATCAATTAATTTATTTGGCTGTGCCAGATCTTAGTTGTGGCACATGTGGGATCCAGTTCCCTGATGGGGACTGAACCCAGGCCCCTGCAGCGGGAACAGAGTCAGCCACTGGGCCACCAGGGAAGTCCCTCCTCCCTTACAACTTTGGAATGGCAAATTCTCCATAATAATTCTTAGTTTTTCTCAAAGCAACAACAAAACACCCCAACACACATGAACTTCCTGTTAGAAATAACCCCGTGGGAGACCACAGTGAGGTGCCCAGAGCAGACTCTGAGAGAGAAACTGACGGGGGCGCTCCTCGGGTCACCAACCCTTCTCAGGTAAGATCAGCCCAGAGGGGCCCCACCTGAAACGGGGCTCCTTTAGAACAACCCCACACCGTCATGAAGGTCAGCAAATGGCGCAATGGATAATCCGGTTCCAGCTGATACCCAAATCCTGCCCCCTTCCTGCTAACGCTCCCATGCTCTCTGTTATGACCTTTTCAGGTGAAAATGGTGAGAAGAGCAACGTCGCTGAGGGGTCAGGTGGCCCCCATTTCCAGAGGACCACCCTGGGACAACTCCACCCAGCCCAGGCAAACCTCTCCTCTGAGACGGCCTGTGTGGACCTTGAAGCCAGGCCACAGAAAGGCAAGCCAACCTATGCCCCCACCAAAATCCTCTTCTTCATCAGTAAAATTTATATGACTTTGACATTCTTACATCCACATGAGCTATCCTAGCAAACTGGATAGTGAACACATACATTTAATACTTGTCACTCTGATTAATTCAAATTATAAACAATAGCATACATACTGAGTCTTATTAGACCTAAAACTTGACTATTTCTAAAACACATCCTGATTTCAAAGATGCTACAGTATGGGAAAAGAAAAGAAGTGCATCTGAGAATCATGTAATACAGTGTAATAACATGGCCAACACTCTAAGAACTTAAAAAATCTTTAGAAAGTTAAGAAATCACAAATAAAGTGGCTGAAGGCAGAGCTGCAATGAAATCCATGTGAAAATTTAGGGAGATGTGGCATTTGCTCTTGAATGCTGTCCTGGGAATAAGGACACCCTCAACAAGGAGCCCTGCACCTTTCGGAGCTCCTGGCAGCACATCGCAGAGGGAGACCTCAGAGCACAGTGAGCCTCAGGTCCCATGACTACGGGCCACACACCCCTCACACCCACCTGCACCCCCCAGTGACGATCTTGGGCCCTCACCTCACTCACCACCCCAACAGTCACCATCCTCTCAGTCTCCTCTCACACCTTGAGTGACATCGCCAGCTCGTGTGGACAGTGGCCCCCCTACAGGTATGTCTGTCCATCTGCCTGGACTCTTCACCTGGACATCTCACAAGCATCTCGAGAGGAGCAGGTCTACGGTGGAATTACGAGTGCCCTTTCCTTCGTCACCCTTCTCCCAGCCTGCTCCTCTGCTAGCTCTGTAAACGGTCCTACCACCCACCAGGTCATCTCTCATGGCGACCCCAGTCTAGCGGCAAATCTCGTCTGGTCTCCTGGCCCCACTGTAATCAATCACCTCCAGGCCCCCGTCTCTTCCAGCGTGGACCACTGCAGCGGCTGCTGCCACCCACCGCCTCCCTGAGATAGCTCCGGCTGAGCCCCCATACCCACGTCACAACACTTTCCCTCATCCTTCCCTGGACTTCTGCTGGCTCCCATACAAGCCATGCTCTCCCAGAGCCCTGGGGTCTCTGTGGCTTCTGCTCACCCTCCCAAACTTGCCCTTAAACCCCATTCTTGGTGCAGCTCTCTCTCTGATGGTTCCTTCTAAGGAGGTCCCCATGTGAACCTCAACCTCTGTGTGCTACTCAGACCTGCTGGGGCAGTCTGTATTTGATTATTTGTTTTTCATCATGACCACCCCCCCCCAACACCAGCAATTCCGTGGGGGCGAGCTCTATATCACTCACATCCCCATTCCAGATACACCTGGGCCCAGAAAAGATGCTCAACAAAAGTGGCAAATTAAAGGACTGGCCGCACCCCCTGGCTTCCTCTGTACCTCCAGTGATGGAGAGGAGACAGGCGTAAGCCCCTTGGCCAATGACCGAATGTCTAAGTGGTTCCACAGAGAGCTCAACCAGGGCACCAGGTGAGCTGCAGTCAGTCCTGAACTCACCCAGGCAGCACACAGAACCTAGCTGGGTTTTACAAGGTCACTTGCCAAAGCATGACAAAAACCACAAGTACACTCAAGGCTCCAAATTTTTCTTTTTTTTTTTTTTTTAAACTAAAGAGACCTAAGTGTTTGGTAACTGCTTCCTTCCTGTAGACAACAATCTCTGAGCTCCAACAGGCCGGATACCATTTAGAAAGTTCAAAGAAGACCACCAAATATGTTTGAGGAACTGATGTAAGTGATATAAACACCCCAAAGAGCTTGGAGCCCCTAAAACATGATGGCCAGGACCACTGAAAAGAGTTCTGGGCCTTGCAGACAACAGGCTACACAGCTCTGAATAAACTCAGCCACACCCTCAGCCTCCTCATCTGTAAAATGGGAGGTGAAATGGTATCTTTCAAGAGGCTGTGAAAGAGTATGGTATAACGCAGGATGAGAAAGCACTTAGATACCAGGCAAATGACACGCCCGCGCTGCCTTGCTCCTCTGGTGGTCCCCTCCAGCTCCTGTGCACGCCCAACAGCGTGAAGGCCGAGCTTCACAGACGTACGTGCTGGCGAAGCTCTGGAGCCTCACGGGTGAACGTCTGAGGACCTTACTCCAAAGACAACAGCTGTGCGTCACTTCCCGGGTCCCAGGGGGAAAGTGGTGGCTAGGCTCACAGAGCCCAAGGTGCTGACCCAGTTCACCATGCTGTCCTGAGGGGGCCAAGGTGGGGGGAAGAGCTGGTCTCATTTGTTAGCTTCACAGACAGAAGGATGAGATTTTATCACTACTGCCTCCCCTAACCATAACCCAGGGCAGGGGCTTTTAACTGGCGCTGGCTGGGGGATGGTGGGGGTTAGGCAGGGAAAAGAAGGGAACAGAGGCTGGGAGCACTGAGTGGAGAAGGCCAGGGATCCTGCTAAGCATCCCACAACATAGAGCATGGCCCACGCAACTGAGAAACCGCCAAAGTGCCAGCAGAGAGAAGCCCTTCCACAGCCCAGAGAGCTCCAGGCCATGCACAGGTGAACAGAGAGAAGCTTCTTTCCCGTCTGGTCTGACCCTGCCCTTGATTAGTGCACCAGTCCCAGGAATTCAGTCCCTGGAGCTGCAGAGGCGGGCAGAGGACCACAGAGAAGGGATTCTGCCAGGAGACTGTGCATGAAGGAGAGAGGGTGAAAAAGTGGGGCTGGAGAAAATTTTAAAGAAGAAAAGGGAGGAAAAAGTTGGGTCATGGTTTCCTAGACTACAAAGCACAGCACGTCCATGAAAAGCATATGCTTTTACTCCTGAAGCCAAAATGTGCTCCAGGTCACTGAGCAAACCCAGGGGACAGTCAGTAGTGCTGAAGCCCACACAACTGCGCCCTAGTGAGGACTGGGAGAAGCAAGGCCAGGGAGAGCGGGGCTGGGGTGGGGGCGTGGAAGAAGCAGTGGGCTTTGCCGAAAGTTCTGGATCTGCCTGGCTGCAAACAGAGCAATCCTGGCCACACAAAGTTACTGGAGGGAGAGCAGCAGACCCAGGAGAGTCACAGAGATGCCCACAAAGAGAAGTGGTCAGAGCTCGGAGCGGCCTGAGGACAGGTCTCATCACTCACACTCTCTCTCATCTTAAGATGTGAGAACGTGGCAAACAGGGCAAACCTATCAGGACACCTTGCTATCACCCCATTTCCTGATTTTTATCAGAAACAAAGAGAAAGAGACCCAGCTGTTTCTGCTTCCATCAATCTCCAGAATCCTAAGTACTTAGTTCTGTCAAATGTCCCAAGTTACAGAAGATGCTAACATCCAAGGAAGCGGGTGACAGTGAAAGAGGAATTCTCTGGGATATTTTCACAACAAATACTTCAAATTATAGTTTTTAAAAAAATCAGAAGACAGAGAACAGCCTTTTTGAACATAACCCCCAGCTTTCTTCAGAGTCTGCCCGGATGGCTCCACACAGCAGCCCCAGGGCTGGCTGGGGGAAGGCCCGGGGAAAGGAGATGGCAGCTCCAGGCCCTGACCTGCACCAAAGGCACATCAGAGACGCCACGGCTATGTGTGCACAGTGAGGTCCGACAGAAGAACACGCTCCCCATTGAGTGGCTGGAACTCAAGCAATTCCACCTGGACAAAGGCGCTGTTTTCCCACTGATCCCTGGGTTAGTGAGATGGAGAGTTACAAGGACAGTTTTTATTTTATAGGCAGGAAATCTCAGGGAGAATGAAGACAGGTGAAGCCATCTGTCAAGTCAGACAGGACACTCATGTCTCACAAGGCACAGTTCTCTGAGATAAATGTCCTTTGTGTGACTGTGACACAGACGGATGGCTTCTACTGACAGCCTCAACCTCTGACAGACAGGAAGTGTAAAAACGCCAAAAAAGCCCATGTCCCCCATTCTCTCAGCTATCCTACTGAATCAGAGGGTGACTCTGGAGGAAAGCCAGTGACTCACAAATCCCCTCCCTCCTGGTAGGGACCATGGGAGGACTAGCTGAATCATCTTTACTAGCCCCTTATGGGCAGCTCATCACAGAAAATTAAACTCACAGAGACAGCACACGCACAGGAAATACATGTTATTTTCCTATCACCCACAACACACTTCTAGCTTTAGATCTTCACTGTCAGCACGATTAAAATCCACACATCGAAGCACCCACTGGAGACCCACAGCTCTGAGACCAAGGGAAACTCACCATGTTTGGCACGTTGGTGACGGAAGCGTTCTTGATGTCTGCGGCGAAGGTAGGCAAGCTGTTGACCATGCTCTGCTTGCTCGGCAGCTGAGGGTTCACTCCAGGGGCTCCCATCTGCTGCCCTCCAGTTTGACTAAAGGGTTGTCCAAATGGACTTGTGTTACCAGTCATTCCCATCTGAAACAGAAAGAGCAACATCAGCCGTCCTGACATGACCACTTATGAAAGGAAGGGTCTCAGAAACATTCACTGTGACCCACTGAAGCAAAAATCGTTACTTCCCTTTGGAACCTTCACTCCAATTATAAATTAAAGGTGCGTTCTCAGGGTTCACAGTTAGCGTTATAAACAGAGCAACTTGCTCAAACGGCTACAGACTAAAGACAGTAGACAAGTAAAGCCACTCCCAACATCCCGTCTGTTCCCTCCTCCAAAACATCACCCCAAAGCCCACGTTTTTCTACCTTCACCCCTGAGCCTGACTCCCTACCCGTGCCCCCATGCTGACTGAGGAACTGACAGTCAGAAGATCATGTGGGAAAAAAAACCTTTTCCGAGTCACTGACAAAGGGGAGGTTCCTTCAGGTTAATCCTTAACTACTCTGTGAGTGGTTTCTTTCAGCTATCACCTCCCTCAATCAGATTTAAGTTTCCATCAGTTCAAAATGCACAGTAGAAATACTGACAAAGGAATGATATAATGTCTGAAGTCTGCTTTAAAATAACCTTGTAAGGCAAGGGGTAGTGTTCCTGGAGAGTGACTGGTCAAATGCCAGTGACTCCTCACCCAGGGACAGGTGTGGGGGTTGTTACACTAGCCCCTTGAATAGTGTACCTATTTGAAGTTTTCCATTATAAAGTCTTACTAGTCACTAAGCCATGTCCAGTTCTTTGCAATCCCAAGGACTGTAGTGCACCAGCCTCCTCTGTCCACAGGGCTTCCCAGGTTAAGAATACTAGAGTGGGTAGCCATTCCCTTCTCCAGGGGAGATTCCGATCCAGGGATCAAACCTGTATCTCCTGCACTGGCAGTGGAATAAAATAATCTGTATAGTAAGTGGATAAAGCCAAGAGTGGGAAGGAGGGACTCCACCTATGCCTCAGGGAGGGGGTCAGCAACCCCCTCAGGGGTCCCCTCCAGTCAAGAGACCACAACCAGGACCCCTCAGCTCCAACCTCCACATGTGCGAGTCCCCACAGGGAGGCCCTGCTGCTCAGCTGCCCCCCTGGAGAAGCAGCAGCAGAGACGCATTACTGAGAGACGGGCTTTTCTAGCCTGCCCGCCTCTGCTCTCTCTCGAAGCTGCAACAACTCATCTGCTGCCTACTGCCTGCTCTATTTTTCTGGGGTCCTGGTGCATCTGAGATTTAGCAACGGGGAGGAAGGAGTCCCCTGAAGAGAAGACCATCCTCTTCCCGAGGGGAAAGTTTCCATTCAAGAAATCACAGCTCAGCTCTCTCCACCAGCCTCAAGTGGTGACTGCAGCACCAGCCCGTTCACACAGGCTAACTTATATCCCTTCCTTTCCCTCACCTGAAAGATGAGTGTCTCGCACAAGACAACTGCATTATTTCTTTCGGCTCCAAAATTCTAGGTTGCAAACAAATAGATGCTCAACACAATTGAGGCTATTCTGCTGAAACAGCCACATAAAAACACAAAACCGGACGACTGTAACCAAAAAGATCTCGTCTGGCATTTTCATAGGTATTGGTGGTTTCCACATGTAGCCTTACAGCTGATACTCTCATTTTTCAAACATAAACACATCCTAGCTACCATTTTTGCCCGATTTGCTTTGAGTAAACTGAAACGAATTTAAACAACTAAAACTCAGAGTCAACTTAGGTAAACTGAAGTAAAAACAAATCTCCACAAAGCCCACAAGGAGATTCCACTTTAAATTCACATGACTTAATCAAGGAGAGATTTAATAGACAAATTTTTTTTTAACATAAAGGACATTTCCAACTTTCAGCTAGGTTCCTTCAGTTGTTATCTTAAACAAAGAAAAACTGAACCAAAAACCTCATTTTCAGGAAGTGTTACACTAAATTAACTCTAGATAATGATTATTTCTCATAGAATTTCTGCTTTAAAAAAGCATTTATTGACTGATTTTGGCTGTACTTAGTCTGTGTTGCTGCTCACGGGTTTTCTCCAGTTGCAGTGAGTGGGGGCTACTTTCCCGCTGCAGTGAGGGACTCCTCACTGCGTGGCTTCCCTTGTGGAGCGCAGGCTGAGGTTGTGGCCCCACACGCTCAGCTGCCCCGAGGCATGTGGGATCTTCCCGGACCAGGGACTGAATCCACACCCCCTGCATTGGCAGGTGGATTCTTAACCACTAGACCGCCAGAAGGTCTGAATTTCTGATTAATTCCATAAACTAAAACACTGTTCTCAGAGCCCTAGGAATTTGTGTAAAAATGGCTGTAATTTCCATTTCCTAAATTTCATTTAAAATTTCTCTATTTAGGACCAAATATGTAGGGAGACACATGTATCTATTCCCCTTCCATGAATCTCTGCTTACAGTCAGCCAGCGTTTACTGAGCACCTGCCATGAGCCAAGCCTTGTTCAGAGCAAACCAAGTGCAATTTTCCTACGTGTCATGGAGTTCACTTCTCGTGACCACCAATCTGATAAACAAGAAAAATCAATATTCTTTTGAAGTTTCTAGTACTGATGAGCCAAAATGGATGGAGCTGGGGGGTAGGAAAGGAAAGGCAATTGTCCCTGCACAGATGCCAACTGTCCAGGACAGGTGGTCCTTCAGTGCAGAGTGGGAAGTAAGTACCAGGAGGCCCAAGAGCTTCCCGAGGGGACTCATGTGGTTCAAAGGTCATCAGGCCTGCTAAAAACATCTAAGGGGCTGCAAACATCTGGACGGTGTCCACACGCACACCTTGCCAGGGTGGACACCTGGTGGGTACGTGGTCTGGTCAGTTGGCTACTACTTGCCTGGTGAGTCGCTGGGGCAAAGCACCAAAGTGCTGTGAACTCTGACAGATTTCATCAGGAAATTTGTTCCCACTTTTTCTTCTTGGTCATCCCATAGCGAAGGAAACCTCTCAACGGGGGTTCCACCCTCATAGGGCAAGAACCAAGGTAAAGTCAAAGATCAGAGATTTCAGGTAAGGAATGGCCAGCTCATGGAGATGATGCGTTTTAAAAATAGAGGAAAATCCCACTCTCAGCCTATGACACCACACTCCAAAGACCAACCAAAGGGAGTCCTGGCTACCCACGGGATCAGGCTCCAAGGTCAACCTCAGCTCCCTGGTCCAGGCCAGACCCTCTTCAACATCAGAGCTAACAGAAGCCAGACAAGGACAGTCCCTTAACAGTCCCCCCAGCCTTCGGCCAAGTAGGCCCCCTGGTCCCAGCTATCTCCTGGCAGAACCTGGGAGAACTGGAATGCCGCTCTCCAGTCCTGGCCTGCAGTTCTGAGTAACCCCCTTCATGCCCGGAGATGTCTAGATTTCTGATTTTCTGTATGTATCTACTCCCAAATCTAGTTACCACAGGTTTTTTGGCACCAACGCTCATGATGAAATTGCATAAATCAAGATGTTTGTCTAACTCCACTTAATAAAATCTACAAATTTGTTTTAATTTCCCAACAGTCACTTGATAGCAACTTAGTAAACTTTGCTTTATTTTCAACTGAAGTTTATCAGATTTGGGGTTAAGGCTGCTCTAAAACCAGCACATAGTCTTCTCAATAAATTTCACAAAGTAGAACAGTAGCAATAGGCAACAGTTCAGTTAATGGTGCAATTTATATATGAACACATCAAAGCCCATACAGCAAGTATTTATATTCTGCCTCATTCAGCAACAGCCCATATATGTTAAAATATCCTTTCACTCTATTCTTCCAGAGCCCTTTTAAAAGTTTAATTCAAGTTGAATCTTAGAAAATAGGAAAAGATAACTATAGTAAGTACTGGAAAAAGACAATTTCTCCCAGAATGAAATCTAAATTAAATACTGCTTTTAAGTCTACCAATGAAAAAGCATTCCTACAATCAAGTGTATCAATCACCTGAGAACCGACCTCCTAGCTCTTTATCACTTCATCAAGAGAAAAGACACATAAACTACAGCCATGTGTACCAGAGAAGACAACCCCCTAAACGTGCCCCCCAAAATTGGGTCAGTACTGAAGCCTGCCCCTGCCCCAGATGGCATGGCTCTAAAGCATGAGACCAGATGAGGAAGCTGGTCTTTAGGGTTCAGTTCAGCAAACTTGAACAACGCCTACACACACATTGTGTTAAACAAAGACAGTGTCCGCAGCAAATTCTGGTGACGGCGCCTGGTCCATCAATTAGAACAGCTCAAGTTCTGAGTTGCTGGGCCAATAGGTGAATGACCGCCAGCCCAGAAGCAGGACAAAGCAGACGACATGCTCTCTCCACTCTGACAGACCCAGAGTGCAGACACACTGTCAAGATTTACAATAGGACACAGCTCTGTGCAATTACTTGTCATAATAATACTTATGACAATCCAGACTAAATCTGTCTTTGGCACAAAACCAGGATGAAACTTCTTGCCTTCCTGGAATCTATGTCTCCTCTGTGTCCATGGGCCCCAGTACATAGTGGGTACTTGATTAGTATTTGGGGAGAGAACCAAATAAATGAACATCCAAGAGACCACTGCACCCTGCAGCCCACCCCACGATAACAGAAGCCCCAACATCAGCACTGAGGGCAGGGGGGTTTGGTCAAAGCGCTGTGACCCAGTCACCGCAGCCAGGTACAGATGAAGGTCACCCTGGGTACAGGGGGCACTCAAGGAGGCAGAACAGGCTCCTTTCTGTCTTTCAAACAGTCACCACGAGGATCTCAGCTACCGGCTGCAGCAGACAGGCTGCCAGTCCCCTGGCCTGTGTTGAGGGTTGAGCACAAGGAGAGCAGCACTCGAAGTTGGTCTTACAGGATGAACAAGTTTTGTGCCCCGCAACAGCACAGACAGCAGCCCAGCCTGGCCGTGCAACAGCACTCTGCACTTGCATGCCCTAGGTCAGCAAACCCCTTTGGTGCAAGGCCTCAGCCAGGCTCCAGCCCAGAGCCTCCCACCGGTGCCCCGCAACCCTGGTCCATCAGTGCCCACGGTCACCTCCGCCAAAGGCCTCCTCTGCTGACCTCAGTGTGGGAACAAATATTTTCATCCTCTGTTTGTGTCAGAATATGACAACTACCAATGTTATTGATAAGAACACAAGCTGTGAGCCCCCGGAGTGCAGGGAGATGCTCTCCACACACTACACTAACGCGGGGACGGTCTCAGCTGCCGCCCCCACTCTAGGAATCAAGTAAGGTAGTAACGGAACACCAGAAAGCGTGAGCAGGGAGGAACCGTGGTCACACCAGCTCCTCCCTAGGAGAGTCTCCACCACAGCAGCAAGCCAGTGTTCCCGCTCCTTCGGAGGGAACAGGAATGGAGAAACTCTTCTCTGCAGGCAGCGCCACCTCATGGTGCAGCCCCCACGCCACCCTCCCCACCGCCCCGCCACTGGCCACCCGAACTCCCCGGGGATGAGAGAGCAGGCCGGGGCTGCAGGGGCCCGCCCGGGCAGTCGACGCAGGGAGGGGTGCTGGGGCGGCCACGCCTGTGCACACTTTGTGTGATGTGTGTTTCTGAAAGAAAAGGTCTACTATTAGGTTCTCAAAAGGGGTCCTAAGATCCCCTAAAGTATAAAGACACCTGCCCTGGGGAAGGCAGCTCCCCGAGGCTTGCGGGAGGACAAGCTCCTCGCAGACTTCACACACCCCCGGCACACACAGCCCTTCCCAGGAGCAGACTCCCACCCAGAGACATCAACCGCCCACAGAACCACCACCCTCACAAATCAACTCTCCCCAGTCTCCATCTCCAAACGGCCTCCTGCAACACACACGCACAGGAGGAAGGATCAGATCACAGCCACTTAGGAGCTAACAGCTTGATGCGGACACACTGGGTGACCCGCTGAGCGTGTCGGGAATCGATGGTAGGAGGGAGCATGTGCAGGAGAGGAGCAGGACAGCCAGGGCCAGGCTTCTCTTCAGGGCCCAACCTGCGCTTCAGCTGGCAGCCAGTACTGTGTCTGAAGTGGTTGTGATGAGCCCACTAAACTTGTTTTTTCAAAAGCTGAACTCTTCCTCACACCTTGATCCACACTTAAAACCACACTAAATAGCAGAAGGATCAGAGGAAGTACCACTCGTGCATGCGTGCGTGCATGTGTGCGCACATGTAACTGACACTGGTCAGGAATAAGAAAACAAAATACAGCCTTCAGCGATAAGTTTAGTAGGGACAAAAGGACAGGTTAGAACTGTCAGCTGGAAGGCCTCAGAGAGAGTCTAGTTAAAACTTACACTTCATGGATGAGGAAAGGGTGGCCCAGAAAGCTCAGGAACACAAGTCACTGGCGAACTTGCAGGAGGCTCGTCCACCCCATCCCGAGGCCCCTCCACCCCATCCCGAGGCCCCGCCCCTGGCAGAGGCGGGCCACCCCCTGCTCCTGCAGAGTCACCCGGACTCACACCGCCAGCCTCAAGCTCTGGGCACTGCTGGACAGAGACAGGCTCAGTCCACGAAAACCAGGTGTCAGCAACCATGGCCCCAAGGCCAAA
This sequence comes from Antilocapra americana, assembly GCA_007570785.1. NCBI lineage: Eukaryota > Metazoa > Chordata > Mammalia > Artiodactyla > Antilocapridae > Antilocapra > Antilocapra americana. The sequence continues at coordinate 14,442,070 of ML664186.1, read as the reverse complement.
GCAGCCCAATGCCTGTTTTTGAAAAAAACAAAACTAACAAACATTTTACTGGAACACAGCCACAAACACGACTTCATTCTGAGCGTCAGTAAGACACTGTGGTTAAGCGTGTAGACACTGGGGATATTCACCTGGTCTGAGGGTGGCCCTGCCACTTGCTGGCGTATGACCCTGGATAATTGACTTTAGTGTCTCTGTGCCCGAGTTTTACTGTCTGTAAAATGGAGATAAGAGGGGGTACTGCCTCCACTTGGGGTCATGTTAGAATTAAGCAGGTTCACATATATGAAGAAAAAGAAGAGACACATGTGCAGCAGGTGTTGACAGTGAATTACAACTTGGCTTTGGGGGGAATTATTCTACACCAGATGCAGTTTCTTTCATAAGTACGCTTAGAGTACTAATAATAAAACAAACGAACATTTTTTCAGAGAATGCATGACAGTGAGGAGTGGTTCAAACATGCAGGATCAGAGCGAGAAGCCAGCTGGGATTACTGGCATTTGATGATGAGACATTTTCAGAGAAACATGACATAAACTTGTGACAAAAACAATCTTGTGCATCTACTAGTTGTAGATATACTTTTAACAGATAACTGTGTTCTAACTGTCCTAGCAAATCACAAAATTTTCAGTTTTCATTCTGGATTGTTTTCCAGCAAAAAATAAGTCAGAATGTTCACTTTGAACTTAAAATAGATTTTAAGCAGAAACAATACATGGTCAAAATACCCTAGACTAATATCCTGGGTTGAAGTTTAAATCAAAACATAGAAGAACAGAGTAAGAAAGAACATTCCCACAAAAAAGAGACTAAAGTGACGCCCACTCACAAGCTGGCCACGACAAAGCAACGAATGTTTCACTTGATGTGGCTCTGACCTAACCTGACAGGTTTATTAACCTGAAGCTTTTTGCATCTTCCTTCACACGTTGCTATACACATAAAACCACAAATTCATATAAGGTGTGTAGAAACACAATTTGGTATGCGATGAGCAAAAATATGCCAAATAATTTAAGAGCCAGAAGTATTCATTCTTTTCCATGACCAAAGAAACAAAATAACAAAAACCAAACCAAAACAACCCCAGGACTCACCCAGAGTTTGGCCATATCATTTGTAAAGCCAAAAGCATTTTCCCTTGGCAACCTAACATTTTGGGAGAAAGCCAAGAAAAGCAGTTTTCATGGAAAGACATGGCTGTGTTCAGTTGTCTACTATCGCCTGCTTGCTCTTGGAATCCTTCCAGTATCTCAACCTGGCAAATAAAGAGTAAGAGAAATATGCAATGGATCGCAATGCCAAAGCCATCACCTGGCCGTGTGGTGTCACCTGGAGTGAGAGAACTGGGTGGAAGACGCCAAGCATGGGAGAAACCACCGCTCTGAACTCAACTCCCAGGCCGCCTCCAGCCTTGAAAGTATTCAGGGAAACACACAGCCCCCCACGTCTGCAGACTCCTCGTAGACTAATAAACTGGAACTGGAAAATGGGTGGGAAGAAGCGCGTACTGACTCTCAGGGTACTGCGCTTGGGTGGTGTGTGAGCAGAATGTGACTTAGAATATGGAAGCTCCTAAAGGGAAGATGACAGAATAGCAGATCACCGCCAAGGCCTCAGGTGGCCTCACTTGCATTTGCCCAATTGTTCCAGAAGCTTCTAGCAATAAAAATGCCCTAACAGTGTTGGTATCCCTCAGAGGTCACTACAGGTGGACACCAGCTCTCCAGGGTGCAGTCTGCACTAACTCACAAGCAGAGCACCAGGCCAGGATCAGGGGGAACTAATCCTGAATCTGCCTCTACTCAGCTGTGTGACTGAGACAAACCTGTTGTTCCCTCCAAGCTTCAGTTCTCCTCAGCCACAAGACGCGAAGAATTTAGATGGCCACTAGGTGATCTTTAAAGTTCCCTGGGATCCTAAAACCAGTAACTTTTCTGGTCTTAAAAAAATCAGTGCGAGACTTCCCTAGTGGTCCAGTGGTTAAGAATTCGCCTGCCAATGAAGGGAACATGGGTTTGATGCTGACCCAGAAAGATTCCACACGTCGCAGGGCAACTAAGCCTGTGAGTCCCAACTACTTAAGCCACCCTCGTGCTCTGCAACAAGCCCAGCCACCATAGTGAGAAGCCTGCTCACGGTGACTTGAGGGAGCCCACAGGCAGCAACAGAGACCCGGAGCAGCCAAAACAAACAAACAAAACCAACGCTTGAATCGCATGATATCCATATCCTGGAAGGCCCAGCTATCACAGAGACGGGAAGCTGGAGATTTGGAGTGTGCGTGGCCAAGTGCCGGCCCCTGGCCTGGGAGGATCTCACTGAGGCCGTGGTCCCTGTGGGTGGCCAGTGGCCTGCCCAGGAGACTGGATTCTGCAGGGCACTCCTGCCACAGACCCCAGCCTTTCCACAGCTTCGCATCCTCCACGCCATCTCCCAGACTGTGTTACAGGAAGTACTACCAAGCCAAGGTGAGGGCGATGAAACTCAAAATCGGTCACTTCTCCTAATTCTTCAAGTCCTAATACTTTCTTTAGATAGGAAAGCAGCCTTTTTATGAGTCAAAACCAAGCCCAGCCCACAGTGGTTATGGAGAAAGAGGAAAGGAAAAGATGATAAAAGAGTCAGAGAGAAAAGGGAAAAACATGAGAACAAAGCATTTTATTTTATAAAGAATGAATGTGTATAAAGATAAATTATAATTTACACTGCAGCTCAGCTCCAGCACAATGGAAGAGAATGCCAAGCTTTCAATAAACCTCACCCCAGCCCTCTATGAGGAGAATGCTCCTATCAGGCCAAGATGAACCCTCCGTGGATTACAAACTACCTGAAGAATGATGAAACACAGCAGACAGGGGAGACAACAGAGGAGCAAGGAGATGCTCACACAGGCAACAAGAGAATTCAGGGGAAGGAGAGGTAACTAAAGACGGGACCGAATACGCAAAGAAGGCTGCGGGGAACCAGAGCCCATGATTATTTCCGGTAGAATCTGAAAGAGAAAGAAAGCTGACATTTCACAGAATTCTGTTCTTCCTTTCCACTGAGGCAGGAAAACTGAACCAGCTCTTCAAACAGGCAGGCTCTAAGATTCCTGGCGGGGCAGGAGGAGAGTCCCAGGAGGCAGGGGAGGACACGAGCCCAGTGTTCTCTGGGGCCTCATCGGCTGCAAGAGGAGGAACGAAGGGGATGAAGTCAAGTCCTGCCCAGCTTATTAAACACCATAAATCTCAAGCCATAAAACACACTCAAAGACACATCGTTGTTTCAAACACATGTGGCTCTACTTCTAACCAAAATCCGAGTTGTGTCAAGTCCTAATAAAAACACACTCGGTACAGTCAAGTGCTCTTGGTCAGGTCCACTGGCACAGACACAGCTCTGAGGACACACAGAGGTACCATAACACGTCACACGCTCTGTGCCTCATTCCTAGAGATGACTTACATGAAAGCTCTCGCAAAGGCAAAGCGCAAAATCAATGTAAAGCAATGGTGGTGGCATTAAAGGTAAAATAGTTCTTTTACTATAGAAACTCACCCATTACTGACAAGGGGAAAATGGCCCTTGTACATTAACTTAAAAAAAAAAAAGGATAAAAACATATAACCCCCATAATACATGCACACGTGTGCACACAGACATACACAAAGAATGGAAGAGAACACCACAATATTTAAGAAAGAGTGTAGAGGTGTTTTTTTATTTTTTAAACATTTTCTAATTATCCGAATTCTCTCCACAAAGCATTATTTTATCTAAGGAGGAAAAGTTGTTTTTAAGTCATTCTCTACTCAAACACTCTGACTGCTCATAAGATGACCCACTGATGGGGCTGCACAGCTGTATTTAAAATATTAATTTTAACCTGTCAGCAGACACTGAATAAAACTAGGTAGATCAAACTGATTATGACTGCCAGAGATTACTCCTGGGTGGGAATTTAAATTAAATTCACCACAGTTACAACATGGCTGTAGGTTGTCACACTTGGCTCTGATGTAATAATACATGGGACCATAAGAAAGCCTGGATGCGGCTCAGCCACTCAGACATCTACAGTCCCACTGGCAAGAAAGTCTGGAAGGAGGGAAAAGAGAAGTAAATGCAGTGAAGAGCCAATCAGGATGTAACAAACTGTGTGCCGCGCTAGCTGCTAATGTTTATCAACCTGGAAACTGCATGAGTGACTCCTGATTCCACAAAGGCATAAAGAACTCCTGCTCTCTGCACTCTGGTCCAGGCAGCAAGGAACACCATTTCCTGACTCCACCTGGCACCTGAGCTCTGGAGAGCAGCAAGCAAGGGACGGGATCACGAGGGACTCAGCAGAACCTGTCTGGCGCCCAGGTTTCAACAGTAAGATGCACTGGCAGTGGAGAGTACCTGCTGAGGGAGCAGACCTTCCGAGCAAGGAGCTGGTCCAGCACCTATCACACCTGCCCACTCTCACTGATGCCCACCTGCCTCTGAGCTCAAAGCTCGTGGAATGATGCTCTGACCTTCAGCACAGGGGAAGTGAAAAGGTGGTGGTGATACACACGCATATCACTTATGAGAATGACATCTATCAGCACCTTCTAGAAGGGGACACTGCGGGCTGCGGGCTGTGCAGAGCATGCGGGGTCCCGTCCTCTCGAGCCAAGGCAAGAGACACGAACTACAAGCAAACACGTGTGCACTGTTGGCAGGTGGCACCAGTCCCGACTGCTAAATGGAGTCCGAGGAGGGAGGCGGCAGGCAGACCACCAGCTCTGGTGGGCCATCCTGAGGTGGCCCTGAGAAGCGGGCTCAGCAGTAACCACTAACGTTCATCAGTGGGGGCTGCAGCTCGGGACCAGCACCATGAGTGAGAACACATAAGACATCCCCCGGTATTCACCACCGAGGAGCTACTCTCGCAGTTGCAAAGTCTCTCCGCTCAAATACCCACAATTGGACTAGATGACCAGCCATCTGGCTGGGAGCTGACTGACAAACCTAAGGTATTAATTAAAAGGAACATCAAGACTGGGAAGAACAGAAGAAAGCTGGTTATTAATGCTGATAATTACTTGTAAGAGGTAAGCTCTGTCTCTCAAGAGCAGCCCTGCAACATGACAGACTGGAACGAAAACTGCCGTGACGTCTCCAGCCAGAACCAGACAGGCTGGCCCGAGTCACAGCCGCGTGGCTCCCAGCCACTCCCACCCCACCGCTTTCCTTCAGTGAACCCGCGTGCGGCAGCAGCACATCCAGGCGCAGTCACACCCTGACAACTGCCAAGCTGGCCAGCGCCTCCCGTTCTATAGCCAATCTTCAAGCAACATGTGCCAAGTTCTCTGGGGAGCAAACAAGACTCCAAACCTCCCCCTGGTCCGCCCCTTATCGCCACACCCCAGCGCTTCCCCGCGGCCCTATCGGCACGGCCGCCCACCACCGAGACCATCGCCCCCGTACACCAGGCACACGGAGCTGCCCATACTTCCTGTTTCCAACTCAAATGGAATAGTGCAGAGGAAAATGCGCTGAAAACCACAAAGCACTGTGCAATCTTGAGGTGGCTTTAATATCTCTTTCAAAAATAGAACACAGAAAATCTCTAACCTCAGACAGGGTTCTCTTAAGTGAATAGATTTCCTACAATACTGAAAACAGGCAGGCTTGCCCTGTGACTGCTAACGATTTAAAGTCAGTGATTCCAATATCGTTTCTAAAGTTGCCATTTCTCAGTATCATCTATCTCTTATCTTACTCTAGGACTTAAGATGGCTTGTCTCCCAGTTCATTCTTCAAAAACTTAGCAGAAAAACGTGAATGAAATGGCTTGTTACTCAGGGTATGAAGTTTCTACCAAGTAAATAACAAAGCAACCACTGCAATAGGCCATTCATCAAAAGCTAAACCCAAGGGCCACATTCTTCCCCTAAAATATATAATACTGGGCACAGGTGTGCTAACACAGAGCTATGACTTTGGAATTAGAGTCCACTGAACAGAAAGCGCCATCAGCAACCGACTGGCAGCTCTGATCTGGTGTGTTCGCAGCACCGTGGACACTTCGTTCTTCAGAACATTCAAGAAGGGCGCTCATTCCTCAGCACAAAACCAAAGGGAGGAAAAGGAATGTTTGCACGCACAGAGTTCACTTTACCAAGCGTCACAAACATGAGCAAAGAAAAATAAAAAACGCTTGGGGGAAGTTTTATTTTTATTTTAAAAATTACTAAACAAAAATCTCTTGTATCTCAGATTCAACTATAGCCACTGCTTCAAGTTCTGTAAAAGGCAAAGTTTTCAGATGTTACATATATATCCAAAAACCTGCACAAACAATACAGGAAAACTGTAATACAAAGAATTTAAGGGAGAATTGTAAAAATCGCATGGACAGATGTTTAAAATAAATGAATCAAATCTATATCATCAATTTTAATACCAAGTTTTTGAAAACTGAGATGACTATGTACAGTGTGCCATGTATAACATAAACATGTAGATTTTTAATCTGTGATTTTTAAATTTTATTTATAAAAAAAAAAAACCTATGAAGAGACAAATCTGTGCAGCGTTCCAAATAAGTTACACAGACAGACATGCCCCGCCCCCCATAAAGGAGGTAGAGTCCAACCCCACTCCTTAAGTATGGGCTGTGCATGGTGATTTCTTTCCAAGAGGACAGGCTACAAGGGAGAGGGCATGGACGGACACAGCGGAGACCCGCCCCCAGCCCGGGCAAGCCACATCACCATGTGACCAGCCATGATGACAGCATGCACCTTCGCCATGATGCGGTAAGAATGCCACTTTATCTCTATGATCTTCCTTCCCCAACACTGTAAGTCAAAACCCCAGTCATCACAGAATGATATCACAGTGGGGAATTCTAAATACACCTGATCAGTCCTCCTCAAAACTGTCAAAATAATCAAAGACAAGGAAAGCTGGAGAAAATGTCCTAGCCAAGAGGAGCCTCAGGAGACATAACTACTGTGGTATCGGATCCTTAAGAAAGAAGGACATTAGGGGGAAATTAAGGAAATCTGTATGGATTTCGTATTAATATTGGCTCATTAGTTATGACAAATACATAAATGTTATATACAAATATAATAACAGGAGAAAATGAAATGGGGGAAGGAAGAGGTATAGGAATCCTTAAAACTGTCTTCCAGTTCTTCTATAAATCTAAAACTGTTCTTAAAAAATGTCTACTTTAAAAATGAAAAAGGAATTCTCTGGTGATTAGGACTCAGCACTTTCACTGCCATGGGCCCAGGTTTGGTCCCTGGTTGGGGAACTAAGATCCTGCAAGCCTCGTGGTATAGTCAACATAAAAACAATTTTTTTAAAAAAGTGAAGGAAAAAAAAAAAGACTATGAAGAAAAAAATCTGATAAATATAAACGTGTTAATTCCAACAGTAACATATTGATTATATCATTCTTTGGTGTGTTTTGAAAATTTAAAAACCCAGAAAAATCACAAACGAAACCTTTCTTTGCTATAGTAGCAGTATTATTAAAAAAATTTTAAGACACAAGATCACTTCAAAATAACACATCAAAAGTAATTATAACTACGCTGGCCTCCTACATGGGAGGTAAAAACATTTTCACTAGCTAGAAAAATAAACTTTGTTATGGGTCTTGTGTATCTTGCTTGGCTGAATTACTGTTTCAGACTGACAGCTACAGCCCAGTCAGACTACAGACAAGTTCACAGGACAGTACACATGGGTGTGTTTCTAAAAGGACGTAAACAGCAAACCCTTTTGTACGACAAAAAGTACTCCTGGAAAAAAAAAAAAAAAAGTACTCCTGGGAAATCAGACTCGCTCTCCAAGTTATCTATTCTATAAATCTTGTAGATGGGGGTCAAATCTGATTCATATACAGAAAATTGGGTATTATGCACTTTCTCACCTTATTTTGAATCCTTGTATATCACAGACAAAATGGTGAAGAAAAAATACAGACTTTGGAGTCAGACATGGATGGGTTGTAAGTCAAAGTCTGCCACTTTCTAACAAGTGTCATTTTGATTAATATCCTGGGAGACAGAAAAGTGGCTCAGAATATTTTACTCCATGTACAAAACGGATATGGCATGTACCTCACAGAATTATTAAACATGAGAAGAATCAAGATTATGCTGCAAAGACACCTAGAACAGAGTCCAGTATAACCGGCACCCCAGAAATGTCACTCCTTGCCTGCTCTTCTCTGACTATAGTTCAAAAAGAGTAAATACAGTAACTGTTGTCCTTGTTCATAAAAGGATCATACTGCAATTTTATGTTGTAGTCATTATAAACTTCTGAAAATGCCAGAAGTATTACACAGTAATCAACATAAAAACCTAAATGTTTTAACTTGGTGACAGATGGACAGCAAATTACTGTCTACAGTAAATGCAACTCTTTCCAAAATATTGCAGAAACATTTTGGAGAAGTCGATCCTTAAAGTCATTCTTTGGACCCATTTACACAAAGAATGTTAAGTTTATTACTTCCTAACTTTATACACTGAATAAGGAAAGAAACGAAAGATAACTTCTGAAATGTGATATATTCGGTCACCAACAGGCACCCATTACACACCCTCAGTACACTTACACCATCAAGATGGAGAGGGCTCCCCGTGCCTAGATGGCACAGTCACACCACCTGCCCCTTCCAGAGCTGGTGAGGAAAGCAGACTTGCAGCACCCCACTCCCAAGACCTCCCAAAGCAGAATGTGCACGTTAACAAGATCCCCAGGTGATCTGCAAATCATTATAAAGTTGAGGAAGCCCTGCCCAAAGATATGTTCAAGTCTGAGAGACAGGTTAACGGCTGGGCTTGAGAATCAAATCGTTCCTAAAATATTTGCATTGAAGGAAAAGCACCCAAGAGGAAAATGAAGGGTGGAGTCAAAAGTCGCACAGAACAAACCCAACACCCTCTAAAGAAAGACAACAAAATTCTCATTCAAAAACATATCCACCTTTCTACTACATAATCAAAAATCACAAAACATGCAAAGAGGCAGGAAAATATGACCCATCACTGGGAATCTCATATTTTTAAGAAAACGAACAAAAGACTGCAAACACAGAGATGACAAAGATGTTGGAATTAGCCTTCAAAAGGAGAGCAGGAAAGGAACAAAGAGAAAAAAGAAAAGAACTAAATGCAGAAGGGACAAACAGAAAACAAATGGCAAGATAGAGACCTAAGTCTTAACTGTATCAACATCTCATGTAAATAAACTAAACCCTCCACTTAAAGACAAAGAGTCAGAATAAATTAAAAACAAGTTCTGACAGCACGTTCTTTACACAAGACACATTTCAAAGACATGGACAAAAGGGTAAAGAAGACATCCTTTGCAGATATTAGTAACAATGAGAGTAGTTGTGTTAATGAGACAAAGATAGAAATAAGGAGAAACATTGAGAATGATACAAAACTCACCTCATCAGGAAGACATAATAATCCAAACTGTATATTAACTTAAATCAGTTAAGATGTAGCTGATTTGAACACAATCAACTTACTCTAACTGACATTTACAAATGCTACACCCTACAACTGCATATTCTTTTCAAGCATATGCAGAACATTCATCAAGACAGACCATATGCTGGGCCATAGAACAAGCCTCAGGAGATTTCAAAGGACAAAATTATATACAGCACGTTCTCTGACCACAATGGAATTAGAAATCAGTTACAAAATAGTATCTGCAAAAATCTCAAATATTTGAAAATTAAGCAACACACTTCCACATAAAAAATATGAGTCAAAGAAATCACAAGTAAAATATTAACATATTTAAACTAAATGATAAAACTCTATCAAAATTTATGAAATACAGTGTAGAGCAAATTTAAGATGAAATTTATTGCTCAAATGTTAGTCTAAAATCAAGGATCTAATTACTTACACCAAGAAGTTACAAAGAGAAAAAAAAAATCCAAAGCAGAAGAAAATGATATAGAAAATATCAATGATATATTGATATCTGAGAATCAATGATATAGAAAATGAGAATATTGACAAGTCAAAGTTGGCTATCTGAGAATATCAATCAAGTTGACAAATTCCTTTCCAGACTCATCAGGGGAAGATGAAAGAAACATAAAACTAAAAATATCAAGATTGAAAGAGGGGACACTGGACATTATTACAGACTCTATAGCCATTAAAAGGAAATTAGGGGAATATTATGAATACTTCCCTCCTAAATAAGTTTAAGATCTGAGATGAAATGGATAAATTCCTTGAAAAAAAATTACCAAAATTAACACAAGAAGAAATGAATAACTGGAATAATCTGTACCTATTAATCGAATCATAATTTCAAATCTTCTTATAAGGAAAACTCCAGAACCAGATGGTCTCACTGGTGAGTTTTATTAAATATTTAAAGAAACAGTACTAACCTCTGATAGAAAAGGAAGGAAGAGGGAACAAAAGAGTATAGCCTTGCTACCAAAGCAAATCAGGAGATACTGCAAGAAAATTACAGACCAATATCCCTCATGAATATAGATGCATAAATCCTAAGACAATATTTTAATAAATAAGATCCAGCAATACATAAAATGGATAACATATCACAATCAAGGGAGGTTATCCCACGAATGTAAGGTTGGTTCAACATTCAGGAAGATGCACTTTTCCACACTAACAGAATAAAGAAACACCCCCTGATCCCCTCAACAGATGCAGGAAAATACTTGATGAAATTCAACGATCATCTATGATAAAAAAAGGCTCAGCAACATCCTGACGAAGGGGACCTTTAAAAGCCTATGAATAACACCCTACTCCAGTACTCTCGCTTGGAAAATCCCATGGAGAGAGGAGCCTGGTAGGCTGCAGTCCATGGGGTCACGAAGAGTTGGACACGACTGAGGGACTTCACTTTCACTTTTCACTTTCATGCACTGGAGAAGGAAATGGCAACCCACTGCAGTGTTCCTGCCTGGAGAATCCCAGGTACAAGGGAGCCTGGTGGGCTGCCGTCTGTGGGGTCGCAGAGTCGGACACGACTGAAGCGACTTAGCAACAGCAGCAGCAGCACCATACTTAATGGAAGACTGTTTTCCTCCACAGATCAAGAATAAGACAGGGGGTGCATGCTCTCAACACTTTCATTAAACACTGTACTGAAGGTCTCAGGCAGAGCAGTGAAGCCAAAAAGATAAAAAGCACACCAATTAGAAAGGAAGAAGTAGAACTGTCTTTATTTTACAAAGACAACTGACCTAGAAAATTCTAAGGCATCTATCACATAAGTAGAGCTAACGAGTGAGTTAAGAAAAGTTACAGGATATAATATTAATAAAGAAAAATCAATTCTATTTCTCTATATTAGCAACAAACAAGTGTAACAATCTAGACAAAATCTAGACATCAAACAAATGAAAATGAGAAATTGAACAATTTGATTTTAATACTTACTATAAAGCTAAAGAAATAAACAGACCAGGGCTTCCTTGGTGGCTCAGTGGTAAAGACTCTACCTGCCAATGCAGGAGATAAGGATTGACCCCTGATCCAGCAAGATCTCACATGCTGTGGAGCAACTAAGCCTGTGTGCCATGACTACTGAGCCCACGTGCTGCAGCTACTGAAGCCCGCAAGTCCAAGGGCCTGTGCACCGCCGCAGCAGAAGCGCCTGCATGCAAAATACACACATATATATATAAAATAAACACATCAATGGAACAGACTAGAAGAAGGGTGGCAGACTTTCTGTAAAAGTCATTAATAAATAGTTTAATCTTAGGTAGCCAATGGTTTCCATCCCTCATTCTTTTCTTTAGTTGTTTGTTTTTTAACCAATCCTTTAGAAATATAAAAACCATTCTTAGGTTATGGGCCAAGGGCTACAAATTTGTCCAGGAACAGACCCCTCCTTATCCAGTCAATTCCATTCCTAGTTATTTCTCCAAGAGAAACGAAAACTTATATGTCCACACAAAGACTTACACAAAAGTGTTCACAGAAGCTTTATTCTTAACAGCTCCAAACTGGAAACCACCACAATGTCCATGAATAGGAAACCAGACAAGCAGTCACGGTATATGCACACAACAGAACACTGACAGTGAAGACTGTTGAATTCAGGCAACAACACGGATGAATCTCAGAAACACTCAGCTAAAAAGAAGCCTCGCCAAAATCAAGCCCCACACTACCAAATTCCATTTATATGAAGTTTGAGAACAGGTAAAACTCATCCACGGTGAAAGAAATGGGTGGTGAGAACAGGAAAAGGGAGGAATACCAAGGGACTTTCTGGCTAATGATTTGCCCTGTATCATGATAGGGGTATGGATAACATTGGCATGAGTCTTGACAAATCAAACTGTAATGCTTTGGATCTGTGCATTTCAATCTATGTAAATTATACTTTTGAAAATAATAAAAAGTAAAACAATAAGTATTTTAAAAATTAATACATGTAGGTCTCTAACCCCAGATCCTAATTGTTGACCTCTAGTTAGAAAGTAATAAGGTTGATTGGTTTTTCTTACAAGTATGCTCTTCAAAGTAGTCACCCTGGAAACTTATCAAATCAAAGAACTCAATGTTGCTATTTTGTAAAACATTCAGTTTGTGCTACAGAAAATAACCAGTTATAAAGTTAACGGAAAAAAACAAAGGTAACGCCAACTTTGATTTTAAAAAGAGGTAAGTCATTATGGATAAAAGACTGCTAGGGAAAACATCAAAAAGTTAATACCAATTATGAAGTGGGTGATAGGATTATTGGTAGTGGTTTCGTCTCTAGACCTACAATTTTTGTTTAATCAACTATTTTTTTAATTAAAAAATAATTCTCTGAAAACAGCAGAAAAGCAGTCTCATCACTTCAAGTGTTAATTATCTCAAATCAGTTAGGTAAGAAAGCATCTGGACAGCTAACTAACCCAACCTTTGGAAGTTTTCAGTAAACCCAGACACTAAGAACTATACATACCCCATCTCATTTAATCAGCCCAATTCTATGAGATGATATTACTATCCTCTTTTAATCTACACAATTCTCAAAGGCAGATATTACTATTATACACATTTAAAAGATAAACGATTAAGACCCAGAGTGATTACATGGTTTTCCCCACGGCTAATAATTAGTGATGCTGCGAGTCCAGACTCCAACCTCTGCTCTCAAGCACTGAGCTGCACTCCGTGTGGGGAGGCAGCCTGGACCACCGCTGAAGATGGACATGAGACGAGACGAGACGACAGCGAGGACAGAAGCAGCAGCAGGCGAGGACTCTCTGTGCAAAGCCATGATCGACACACAGACAATCTCATTTAAAAGTTTTTAAAAGTAAATTCATGCACAAGTATCATGGGAAGTCCAGCACATCCCGACTCACATATTCTCCGTGAAAGCCACGATAAGATGACTAAACCCGCAGAAGACTGCTCACCGTTTTTACCAGAACCTGTACCTACAACAGCTCTATAATCATACCACAGCTCCCCGGCGTGTTTCTAAGCTTTCAGTTCTTTTGTTCTATAAACTCACCATCTACTTCCACTGTGATCTTTTTTCAAAAGGCCAAATTAGGATTTACTCAGCAAAAAATGTCCTTATTTTTTTTCTGCGCTACTTCAAGGTTTAGATGAGATGACATTACATGAAAAAGAGAAAAGCCTCAGACAAATGTACAGGATTATTTCTCATGTTACTAAATGTTAGAGATTTCCAATTATCATTCCAAAATAGAAAAGGTGGTCACTCATTCCCGATAACCAATTTGGCACCACTCCTCCCTTAGTGACAGCATGCTGCTAATCCATCCCTTCGGCACGACAGTTCTCGGAGTGCAATCCCCGACTACGGTCAACTGGGAGCTGGCCCCACCCCAAACCTACTGAAGAAGGAACTCCGGGGAGGCCCAGCACGCTGGGTTAGCACGCCCGCAGTGACTGTGCCGGACACCAAGTCTGAGAACCACTGCTTTATCCTATCTGACCAAAATGCTGCCTGACTGAGCAGGGGGTCTAGATGTAAATCAAAACCTTCACCCCTATGGGACAGCTCTAGGGAAAGCCAGGCCCCTGTTTTCTGACTACTTTCTTAAAAAAGAATAATATTCCAAAAACTTTATCAAAAACAAGTCCTAAGCTAACCCTTTGTGAAGAGGGCTTACCATACAAACTATCTTGTCCCTTATTTCTTATACATTACTGACATGAAAGGACTGAATGGATTTCCGAGGCTGCAACAGCACTTACCAGCCTTGGAAGTGGACAGACTCTGGACCCCTTGCCCAGATACTCCGCAGCACCTTCCCATTCCTATCAGTGTCCACTTCCTCTGCCACCTCTCTGCGCACGGCAATAACACCTCCAGGCAGCAGAACTTGCGAACAGCTTCCTATGCCCACTTTAATTGTATTTTTTGCTCTCCTCCTAAAAGACAAGTTTTAATTCTCTACAGAAAAGTAGAGCATGCTACCAAAAAGGTAACATACGAGGTTTCCTACTGTTGAAACAGAGGCACACAGAATGGAGGGAGCTGAGGGGCACTAAGTAACTCCCCATGATCACCCAGCACAGCCAGGATAGGATCCCACAAAGCCTGGCTGACAGTGATAGTGAAAGTCACTCAGTCGTGTCTGACTCTGTGACCCCATGGACTATACAGTCCACGGAATTCTCCAGGCCAGGATACTGGAGTGGGTAGCCTTTCCCTTCTCCAGGGGATCTTTCCAACCTAGGGACTGAACCCAGGTCTCCTGCATTGCAGGTGGATTCTTTACCAGCTGAGCCACAAGGGAAGCCCTTTATGATGTTTGTGATTATTTCTACTTTCTCGTTCCTAATTTTGTGTGACTCTTAAAGAAAACATTTAAAATAGAAAACACAAGCCATTTGAACAACATGCCAATAATGTTAACAAAGAATGATATGATTTAAATAATTTCTCCTCTCCATTCTGTGTGCCTCTATTTCTAATCTGTAAAATGGAATAGTACCCACTTTTTATTTTTAATGAAAAGTAGAAGTTAAATGCTTTGAGTTTTTCCTCAGAATAAAAACAAATTTAAAATTTTCTAAAACAAAAAGATATTCACTTGAGACCAAGAGTCTAATGGAGTATTGTCAAAGATCTTAAGTCACCCTCTAGGGATAAAACTTCAGGCCCACATAGCTTTTGTACAGATGAAGTGTCTCAGTTCTTCAAGAAACAGATCATTTAAATTCCAAACTGTTTCATATATGAACAGCTTTCAAACTCTTTCTGACCAATTTAACACAACTCTGATTGACAAAACACACAAAAAAAGAATTAGGGATCAAAAAAATTCTAAATGAATGCTAGTCAGTAAAATCCAGCAAAATATTAACTTAATTTCACAATTATAGAGATGGTTCAAATGGACAGTAGGAAACCTGGGATAATTTGCCATGTAAATAAAATAAAGGAGAAAAGAAATCACAGGGTAATAATTATAGATGTCAAAAGGGACTCTGATAAAATCCAACATCCAACAAATGAGGAATAGGTTATGTCCCAGTTTAAAAAAACTGAAACCCAAAGCTCACATTATACTTAATAATAAAACACTATATACATCTCTATTTAAATCAGAGACAAGACAGGGATGCCCAAAAGCATAAACATTGGTAGAAATACTGCCAAGGAGAAGACAGAAGTACCAACAATGCAAAAGATAATTGTCTGCTAGGAAAAACAAAAGAGAATCACCAGAAAAATTATTAGAACAAGAGAATTCCATCAAGCGGCTTCAGATTACTAAAGTGACATATATACGTTAACATCTTTCCTATATTAAAACAACAGTCAATTAGGTAATGAAATAGAACTCATCTCCAAAAGCAAGGATAAACCCATGAATACATCCAGAAACTAACAGTAAAAAAAAAAAGGTGTATTACTTATATAAAGAAAACTATAGTATGATTCTGAGCAACGTAAGACTCTCATAAAAAAACATAAAAGACAGCTTGCATGAACAAGATAAGACAACTCAGAAAAAAGACAGATTAGTAATACTAAATAAATGCACTGGGCTAACTAATTTGGAAAAATGCATACAAAGCTAGATTTCTATTAATATAGAAACTCAAGCCAAAATGAATTCTGGGTTAAAGATCCAAGGGATAAGGAGAAAAAATATATAATACCCCATTTTGGAATAGAAAAGCATTTCCAAACATGACATAAAACCCAAAAGACATAAAGAAAAAAAAATGGATAAATATGTTTCTATAAAAACTGAAAACATCCATATGGTTAAAACTCAGAACTATGCGGCCATTCTGGCAAGTAAAAAAGGGGGAAACACTTTCCGTCATTAAAAGACTTTAGCTTTTTTAAAAAATTATAATACGTTCAGCTTCTCCGATAGCTCAGTTGGTAAACAATCCATCTGCAATGCAGGAGACCCCAGTTCAATTCCTGGATCAGGAAGATCCACTAGAGAATGGACACACTACCCACTCCAGTATTCTTGGGCTTCCCTGGTGGGTCAGCTGGTAAAGAATCTGCCTGCAATGCAGGAGACCTGGGTTTGATCCCTGGGTTGGGAAGATCCTCCGGAGAAGGAAGGAAAGGCCACCCACTCCAGTATTCTGGCCAAAAGAATTCTATGGACTGTACAAGCCATGGGGTCGCAAAGAGTTGAATACGACTGAGCAACTTTCACACACACTATGCTTGATTTTGCTTCTCTCATCTCACTTTATATGCTTTTTGTTTCTAATTTTTTGTCTTTAGACTTTAACTTTTAATATGCAAAAATATTAAGAGTACAAACCAACAAGAAAAAATGGGAAACAAGACAACAGAAAAACTGGAAGAGAATATGAGCAACAGCAAAACAGAAAGTCCCATGAATCTATAACAAGACACTGTGCCTAAGAGAACGGCAAATCAGTTAAAAAAAAAAAATGGTATCAGTGTTGGTGAGAATTTGAGGCACAGGGACTCACCTGCTGTTGGTAAGGGTGTAATCTGCATGTTTTTGGAAAGGATCTGTGCTTAAATATCTATGCTTATTAAAAATGTCAGTATCTCTAATCCAGAAATTTCACCCCCTAAATCTCTCGAGCAGATATATCCAGCTATACAAAAATATATACATAAATCAAAAAACAAATGTATAGCATCAAAACGTACAGCTATCGGGGCATTAGTCCTATAAATTAAGAGACAGCCACATCAGGGACTTCTCCCATGCCATACCTAGTGAGAAGGACTGAGAGCTCTAACCAACATGCAACAACTTCCAGCCTATGCCGCTGAGGGGTGGACGGGACGCGTGCACACACATATATGGGGGGGGGGCGCGGGGGGGGGGGGGGGGGAAAGGCTATACTATACCATGTTTAGAAGAGAGACACACACACAGACACACACCCCCGTGCCTGTATATAAACAGACCATCGCTGGCAGGACAGATAAGAAGTAGTAGCTGCCTTTGGTGAGAGAATTTGGGAGAACCAAAGGTCAAAAATTAAGGGAGACTAACTTTTCGGTTCTTATCCTTAATGCTGAGTTTTTAAAAAACTTGATTTAGTTGTTAAACCATATGCACGATTACTTTCTAAAAACAAAACTGTTAACAAAGTCTTTGACCCAGTAACTCCACTTTTCAGAATTCACCTCACGATACATGTGGATACGCCTACACGAGGACAGCCACCGCAGCACTGCCTGTACTAACGGAACGTCAGAAAGAATCCACACGTCCCTCATTAGGGTACATGAACTATGGCGCATCACGAAATACACTACCTTGCCATCAGTAGGAAAACAAGAAAAATCTGTGCCCACTGGCATGGAAAGGCATTTCGCAGTATATTGTTACCTAAAACAGCAAGGTGCTCATCTCATGTAGTCTGGTTCCATTTCATATATTAAAAAAGGGCCTGTGTTAATATATCGGTACAGAAGCAGTTATCTGTAAGCAGAGAGGGGCTGCTCTTTTTTACTATTTAAATTATTTTATAGGAAATATGCATATCCTTTGTACCAATAATTTTTTTAAACAAAATTACCTTAAAAAAATTTTTTTCCCCCTGTGCATTTAAAATCTTATTCAGCTTAAAATGAACTTGTCTCTTGCTCCTACTATTTATCCACCACTGCTAGTTCTTTTGTCCCAACCAAAGGCCATGACAACTTTCAAAAATGCCACCTCCCACCCCTTCTTCGCCATCAGCCTCTTTGGGACCAGAGACGGCCGGTGCCACAATAGTCATGTGGCTCGCCGTCTTCACACTGCGCACTCGCTGCTGTCTGAAAGAGATCACGCCACACAAAGGAATGAGGACGCTGGGCAGACGGGGGAACATGGACTGAGGGAGACATGGTCAGCAGTGTCCAGAGTGCAGGAAACTCCCAGAACAAAAAACAAGCAAAACAACCAGATCTGTCAACAAATAAACTGTAAGAATTCTAGAGATTAACAGCTTCTTAAGAGCCATAGCAACTGAATAAAAGATAGGTTATTCAATTTTGAGGGAGGGGAGTCTGTAATAACAAATCACGACACATGCAACCACTGGAAAACTGAGTATCTAGTGGACAGTGATGACACAAGGAAATTGCTTATGTACACCTGACAGCGTACTCCGCCCAGGAATGCCAAGGCCAACTTTTAGGAATACAAAAACACATGCACACACACAATCAATGGCTCTCCAAATGTGGTCAAGGGACTCAGTTCCTTTCAGAGGTCAAAACTATTCTCATAAAACACTAAGACAATTATTTGCCGTTTTTGCTCTCATCCTCTCACAAGACGCTCTGTGACATGTGACATCACTACACTTAATGGCTAATGAACATTTGTGTTTTAAAATTCTCTTTTAGTATCTAATGTGGCAATACAGACAGACAATCCACATTTTAAAGAAAACTCGATAATTTCTAAGATTACTCAAGAGCCCTGTTTTTATGTGTGACTTAAATTCTCCAAAATACCTTTTCGTAACTGGGCATGTGGAGCAGTGACCAGTGAATCAGAAAGGAACAAACATCAATCTACCCATGAAGCCTAAACCCAAAGAAATCTCTTCTCAATTCAACTCTAAAACGTTCATGTACACACAGACCCCTCTACGAACACCAGGGACAACAAAAATTTGAGTTCACATTTCCCCTTAATAACACTTCAAAAGAAATAAATGAAATCTGAATGTTAAGAATTACTTCACTTTTACTTCTTCAGTTAAAAGAACCCCTCTCTTTAGCTAAGCCAGTCACAGGGCTCACAGCTGTCAGTGCCGGCATCAACCTTAGGGGGCAACTGCTCTATGCTGACCTCTCCCTTTCCCTTATCGGGGACTTATCACATTCAAACGGTTCTGCTGTTCTGGAATCTGCTGCACCAAACACTGCCTAAAACAGGGGCACTGGGGGCACCAGCTGAGCGTCTTCTCAGCGCATCCCAGTGGTCCGCCTCTGGTGGGTCAGCCTGTGCTCTGTCCCTTGAAAGCCAAAGTGTCAGTCGGCCAGTTGTGTCTGACTCTGCAACCCCATGGACTGTAGACCACCAGGCTCCTCTGTCCATGGAATTCTCCAGGCAAGAATACTGGAGTGGGTTGCCATTTCCTTCTCCAGAGGATCTTCCCTACCCAGGGACTGAACCCAGGTCTCCTACATTGCAGGCAGATTCTTTACCGTCTAAGCCACTAAGGGAGCTCACATCCTTTGTCCCTTGTCCGCTCTCATTTTTCCAGTGGTCTCTCTCCACCTTGGCACCTGCCTTTCCTGTTCTCCACATTCAGTTCCTACACTGCACATCAGCTGCAAGGCCCTTCGCAGGAGCAGAGCTCTACCCTGCACAGCCAAGACACCCCCAGAGTCAGCACGAAGAGGACTGCCTTGGTTGGTGGCGGGAGGTGACGGCAGAGCGTCTCTGCCGGGCTCACTAATGCCACAGAAGGCCGACTCCCCGCGGAAGCTGCCTCTCAACCACGGGGTCCTATCGCCACACATCTGTCGCAGAGGCTGAACACTGGCCCTCAGCCCCACTCCCCCTGCCATGTTCTCAACCATCTGATGTGCAGGCTAGCCTACCGCTGGCTTCTTCAACAGTTCCCACCTTAAAGACATGGCAGGGATCCGTACGACAGGAAGAAGGACACAGAACACCAAATCCATCCCTTTCGAGAAGGAGGGACAGGAGGAAAACCTAGAAGAGGACAGGAATGTGCCCCTGGTTAGCAGGACGCCTGCAAAGCACTGATGCTCGCTTACCTTGCTCATGCCTCCGGCCTGCGCGGTGTTCAGCCCTGCATGACTGGCCATTTGCGGTGAAACCTGGGTCAACGTCTCAGCCAGCACGCTGCTTGTGGCCCCCTGCATGGCTGGAGTAGGGTATGGTATCCCAGCTCCCCTTCCTCGGCCAGCAGCCCCGAGAGATCCATTCATGACCTGCGCCTGTCCTTGCTGGGCCTGGTTCATTAAACTATGGCCAGAGTTACTATTGAGGAGGCCTGGGTGGGTCTGGTTAAAGTTTGCGTTCATGCAGATCCCAGGTCCCGTCTGCGACGTGGCAGGGCTGCTGGTTACCAGCCCCACTTGCTTTTGTGCTTGCGGATTCAGTGCTTGGGAAGCAGGAGGAGTGGGCCCGGAGGTGCTGGCTGCCTGCTTGGGCAGGCTGGGGGCGGAAGAATCTCCCTGGTTCAGAGGGCTCTTGCCCATGGCACCCAGACTGGCCATATTGGCACTGCTGGGCTGCCCCTGGGCCTGGCCGCCGAGGCCTTGCTGCGCGGGGCTGCTGGCACTCACATTGCCTATTCCCGGGTTGATGCTGGAGCTGCTGCCTCCTCGCAGGAGCTCGGACAGTTGTTTATGTTTGGAAGCAGCGTCTGGAACGAGGTTCCCACTGTTTAAAAGGCTTAGTTCTCCTCCGTTGGGGATCAGCTCATCGGGAAGATCATTTTCTAAGTCAAACAATGATCCAAAATCTAGAAACGAAACAGAAACAGAAATGAGAAACTAAGCAACCATAATCGCTCTCCAACTGTCATATGTTACTACGAGCTTAACCTAAAGGGGCATTTAACACGGAACACTCACATGTCTTACAAGTAACGTCAAAATGATCTGAAAGTTCATTTGGGAAAATAAAACAGAAAAATATTTTTCAAATTCTGAAAAAGGGAAAGTTAAACAGAGATGAGAGGAAGGCTATCTAAAATGATAGATTCTATCCTGTATTCTAAAACAATAAAGAGTGTGGGATAAGGCAAATACAAATTAAAGGAATACAATGGAAATTTAACAAGTTTGCTGAATTATGATGTTAAAATGCTTCAAGAATGTATGTGTGTAAAACAGTAACTGGGCATCAGGTTAGACCAACAGCAATTTGAGAAAATTAAAGCCTAGCCTTAAGTGAATATATATATATATATATATATATATGAAGTAAACTATTAACAACAACAACAAAAAAAAAAACAGCCTTAACAGAAAATGAGATTCCTCAAAGCACTAAAGCTACAGGAAATAAAGATAGACACAGAAATTAAAAATAATTAAAAGTAAAAGAAAACAGGAGCTTAAAAAGTACTTGAACTATACAGAAAGGGTAAAAGTCAATCTTACAGAAAGATGGAAGCACACCTCCCAAGAATAAATGTGCAACAGATATACAAGCACACAAGTAGCACGAAGGAAGATAAAACAGTAAACAAAAGAGGCCATCCTTCCTAGTAATCAAACATAAAAATTATAGCAACTCCTTTTTTCCAGTCCCTCTCAAAGTAACACTTTCCTTATGTGGCCTATATATGTCATCCCTAGTCCTTCACTGACCACACATTGTTCAAATAACAACCACCTGGCCACGCATGCAAGTGCGAAGGACAAGATGTGCAGAGATACAGTCACCTTGGAATTATCTGTAACATCAAAACAAATGCAGACCATACTCAGAAGCAGTTTAACCTACCAGTTATCACAGCTCAAGACCCAGCCTGCCAGTATCTGAATGCCAGCTCTGCCTCCTGCTCCCCACTCACCAGCTGTGTGACCTTGGTTAAGTCACGTAGGCTTTCTGTGCCTCGGTTTCCTCATCTAGAAACTGGAAGTGATGATGGCTACTACAAATCACTGAAACAGTGCCTGTGGGTGCTAAGGGTTCAGAAAATACTGGCTATTTGTGTGTGCTTCCTAAGTCGCTTCAGTCGTGTCTGACTCTGTGACCCCACGGACTGCAGCCCGCCAGGCTCCTCTGTCCATGGGATTCTCCGGGCAAGAATACTGGAGTGGGTTGCCGTGCCCTCCCCTCCAGGGGATCTTCCTTCCTGACCTAGGGACAGAACTCACGGCTTCCGTGGCTCCTGCTCTACGGGCGAATTCTTTACTGCTGAGCCACCGGGGAAGCCCTCAGCTATTATTATTACTAACATCCAATAGCAGAGGTTTAATAAGCTGCTGTACAACAGAAACTAGAGAACATTATACATCCATTAACATATGAAGACTGTACAAATATAGGAAACTGTTTGTGTTACATAAAAACATGCAAATGGAAACTGTATGCAGGATGGCACACGGAGTAAGATTAGAACCGAAGTGCGTGCGTGTGGGCAGCAGCTGGAAAGCAACCTGCCAAAAATAGGCGCATGGGGAAAATGGGGGTGATGTGTGCATGCAGCTTCTTATGAAATTTAACAAGCCACCCCCCTGCCACCAACCACTTTTAGAAAATTGAAAACCTTTTTCTCCAAGGTGCAGACTCTTGTGACTGTCTTCCCCAACCAGCTCCTCAGCCGGCTGCCTGGGACGTTCCTTTCAGGAAGGGTAGCACCTTCCAGTCCAAGGAGCAAAACCCACCAGACCACCTTCCCTGTGGCAAGTGACACAGTCCCAGCTACGGAAACTGAAGGCAAGTGGGCCAAGGCATTCTGGAGATGGTTTCCTTCCCAATGCTAAGGGACGATCAGAAGATGACCTCCCGTTCTTCACTAGATTTCATCCCGGAACTGCAGCAACACTCTTCAGCCCGGAAAGGAGACAGGGCTCACGTGCTAAGGATGGCTGCAGGGCAAACACAAGCACCAGGTCCATGAAGCCACCTCTAGGCTAACACAGCCGATTCTGGAACCACCCCCCATCCCCTACCGTCTCCAGACTTCCTGTAACGAGAGAAAATACACTCCTATCACTGGAGCCATTCCAGCTGCAGTCTAAGGTAATTTGCAGCTGAAGGCATCTCGGTATCTTCATCGTGTCTATGGATGAAGTTCAAACTCCTTCACTCTCCTCAGCACCTGCTGGGGCACCCGACCTCCCAGCCACAACACCACAAGCCAGCACCTACATCAGCCAGCTTTCTCCTCTGCATGCACTTTCTCTCAGTCCAGAAAACCTCACGTCCGGCCCTCCTTCACATTAAACAGTGACTACGGAGACGACTCCTGCAAAACCAGCCAGTCTCCTTTCAACCTCCTGAGTTCACTATACACGCATGCCTCATAAGCCACCTCGAACACGTATGTAGTTCATCCTGCCTGACTGTGAGGGACTAGACACTCCTTGCACACACACTCTGCTTTGCAGAACCTCTGGGAGCAGCTGCAGACAGCATGAGCCTGGCCTTTCCTCCAGAGTACTTTACTGTGTGCCCCCTAAGAACACCTTTTACACAAGCACAGGACAGCTGACAAATTCAGGAAACTTAACATTGATATGGTACTTAATCCTGATTGTCCTTACTCAAATCTGGCCAGATTTTCCCCAAATATCCTTCATCACATTTCTTTTTCCTATTGCAAAATCCATTTCGGATAAAGAAGAAAAAAAAAACCCATTTCAAGATCCTAATGCATTTAGGTGTCATGTCTCTGTCTTCTCCTTTATTTTAGAAATGACCTCCAGACTTTGTCTTTCATAACTCTGAGGTTTTTGAAGAGGGTAGGTCAGTTGTTCTGTAGAATGCCCCAATTTGGGGTTGCTTCCTCAGGCTCAAGGACACTTAATTATGAGGCGACAACTGGATACAGAAGACGGCAAAGAGAACCACTGACCAGGGCTTCCCGCAGGCGACCACCAGGCTCCTGTGTTTCCACATGGCTTTTATGTTATCATGTTGTTCTTAATCTGAAGATTCACTAAGGTCTCCAAACAAAGACTCCAAGAAGCAAAGTAAAAATAAATGAGAACAACCCTCTAAAATAACTAACCTTTCTATGTGTTGCCTTCCATATGCACACACTTTTACTGACCACTCAAGTGTGTATGTTTAATGCAATGCTTCTTAACCTATGAACATGAAAATGAAACTCACTTACACAAAGACAATGGAAGCCACTTAGGACAGACATCAGGTTTCCTTCTTACCTGCCAGGAGGGGATGTAGTGTCAAGTACTAGAGACCAGAAGAAGGAAGAAGCTACAAATACTGTACATTCAAAGTTTGGAATAGCTTGGAGATGCTCCCAACTGACTTTTCCAAGAGTCCCAAAGCACTTTTCTAGGAGAGGGTGGGCAGGCCAGGACAATGGCAGGTAAATTCAGAAGAACAGATAACCACAGCGAGGTCAACCTATGCTGGGTCCCTAGACCAGCATAGGAAGTGGGAGTTGGAAATGGAAATGCAGAAAGAACACTCGCAGGCAGAGCACAGGAGTTCAAATCCTGACTGAGTCAATCAGCCCCGTGTCCCTGGGCAAACAGCTTAATCTCTGCGTCTTAATTCCCTCAACTGTGAAACAGGGACAATGGTATCCCAGGGCTACACGCTGAGAGCAGGAAAGGGGCGCTTCACCACAGACACCAGTTATCTTAACGCCGACCTGCACAAAAACCTCCTTACCTTTAAAAGCTCACCACGTGCTGCCAGCCTCAAACTGATGCCTTTTCTTTTATGGCTTGGTCTTGCTCTAGTCCCAGTGCACCAGCACCTTCTATGGCTGTGGCAGGCATTTCTGGTTTTGGTTTGTAATGGTCTGCCACACTGTGTCCACGGCGACCACTGTTTCTCATCCTGTTTCAGCACAAGCACATCTCACAGCTGTCTGGGTGCAGGAAGGGTTGACTAACTCTGCTGAGTCCTCACCTACCCAGTCCAAACATGCATGAACATGCTAACAGCCACATACATGACACAGTCTCTGTAACAGACAGGAGGGGGCGAGCAGCGCTTGTGGAAGGCACACCCACACTCACACCATCACTCTTTTCTCACCATCTCTCTCCCCTGCTCTCTAGCTTGAAACAAAACATGACACAGGAGAGCGGAGCAGGAGAGCCGGGCTGTTGCAATCCAACACAGCTGTGCTTTCCACACACAAGGTGTCCCCACACACAGGGTGGGCGAACTCCAGTCCGAATCACCAGAAGCTCCGAAAATTCAAGATTGGGCGCCCACCACTTCCAGTCCCAGAAGTTCCTGTCTCTCCACCACGTCAGCAGGGGACGGGCCCAGGAGAGGGCAAAGCTGAGGCTGCAAGAGATTCGGGGTCACCCTCAGCGGAAGACAAGTTCCGTCACACACAGGCCCTGTGTCCGCAGCCACAGCCTGAAACAGGAATTCTCGCCCCCTCGGGACTTTTCAGCTGCACAAGGAACTCAAGATAGAACATACACACTTTGGGGAGTCA
Organism: Antilocapra americana; assembly: GCA_007570785.1. Classification (NCBI taxonomy): domain Eukaryota; kingdom Metazoa; phylum Chordata; class Mammalia; order Artiodactyla; family Antilocapridae; genus Antilocapra; species Antilocapra americana. Next base: position 14,416,478 of record ML664186.1, on the reverse strand, counting down.
CCTCCAGTCACCAGCTCCCTGAGGAACCACAAATGACTTTTCATTTGGGGCTGGAAGGCACTGGGAGAAGGAGGGGTGTGGGGCTGAACCTCTTCCCTCCCCATGTCCTCCAGGCCCAGGCTCCCCTGTGCCTCTGTGCTGCTGAGCTAAGCTGACCCGGGAAAAGCAGCTGTGGGCACTCAGGCTCCACCACGCCCGGCAAGGCTGTGGCGCCTGAGGCAGCAGCTCAGGAAGGAGAAAGCTGAGCACACTCGCTGCCTCGGGAGCGGAAGGGCTTCCCCACGCCGGCCCTCTCCCCTCTGGACCACCGAGACCTCAGTCCGGGGACAGTCACAGCAAACACTGACCCTCAGGCCACACGACCCATTCCAAAGCATCGCAACCAGAAGGCAGCATTTCCCCTTGAGGAATGAACTACTATCAGAGATGCTGGAAAAAGCTTTTTATTTTACAAAATCAAATACCTGGCAGGTGACTGACTCAATCTTTCCAGTCAGTAACATCTGAAAAGTTTTGTTTGAAATGAGTTGTTTAAAATGCATCAGCTAATTAAACAAATCATCTAGAAGACACTTCTTCCCTCAGGTTTTCTAAATTCTCCTCTTTCTGTCATATCTTGTTTTCTTTGAATTGCATTCAGAGCCCCAGATCCTCCACACTGGCAGAACTGATTTTTCTCTCAAAACGTGTACAAACCAGTTTGTTATACTCTGGTATAAGAAGTATGAACTCTTCCACAGTCTACAGACATAATGGGAGAATCTTAAAATCATACTATCAACTTCTTATTACAGCTCATGAGGCTGTAAATGCCACAAACACAGGGATTAGGTCACTGCCCAGTGCCTACCACCCCAGGCTTAGCACAGAGGCGGCCCTGGAGAGCTAACTGCAAACTAAATGAGAGAAGCAGGCCTGAGAAGAGTGCCTAAGCTACAGATGATACACAATATCAATGTTAACAAGTTACTTTGTCTAGCCAAGAGAGCAAGCAGTAATTTTAACATTTATTACTATGTTCCTAAAACAGAAACAAAGAGAACAAAATTCAACAATGAACTTTCTTGAAATGTTACATTATTTTGCTCATCCTCCTCTTTCTCCCGGCTGCCTCTCTATCTTTCAGAAAACCAGCCAAATCTATTTCCCTCTCTGGCTACATCTTGGCATCAATGACATTCTATCCTACTGGTGATGCAAAGATTAAAAAGCATAATGGAGAAGAAGAGATGGTGGTATTGGAAATAAACTACCCAAGAGTTTAGACGCTGCTTTGTGTACATGTTTCTCTACTTCTGAGCATGAAACTCCCTTCCCAAGGATATCTTCTCTTCCCCACTTGCCCCTATTTCTCTCCTCAGCCCTTTTGCCCTGTGAAAAAGGTCTGCTTTCTTTAAAATCTTTTCAGAATTCTCTAGATTTTCTTCAGCATTATTAAATGCATCTCTTAAATCTTTCAAAAGCTGAGCATCTTTATTCATCAACCTTGGAAATTTTTACAAAAAGAATTTTAATTCCTAAGTCAAAACTGGATTAAAATAAAGAAAGAAAAACCACCTTGATCCAAAAAGGGCAATACATCCTGAAAAAGCTCACATCTAAAGATGAGGATCCACAGAATGTTAGACGTTCTCACAGGGTTTCCAGTCTTAGATGACCTGGAGACCATTCCAGGCCTTGTCAGTGCATTTATTGATATACTGCTAACCAGACACCAGTAACAGAGGGAGCACAGTCTGGGGTAGTGAGGAAAGTACCCAGCCAGAGTCTCATTCAGGTCCATCTCTGTCACTTACTCCTGCCTCCTCCCTATGTGTGCTTCCTTAGCTCTAACGTGGAAAGGAAAATTCTACCTGCCTCAGGACCACTGAAGAAGGAATTAAGTCATACCCTGTGTACATAGCACTTAGCCTGGCATGCAGTGAGGGCTGGGTGAACATCAGCCATTGTTATTACTGTCATTGCCCCATCCCCAAAGTTGCTATGGGGACTGAAGGATACACGCAAATCAAGGGCCTGGCACCCTATGCCTGGTACCTAGTTCGTGCTGGCAATCATCTTTTCTGTATGGTAAAGCCCTAATAATCCTACAGTTCCACTAGATTTAGTGCTCACACTGCTTTGAAAATTCTTAAAGATTATGCAAATAAATAACTTTCCAACAATAGAGAATTAAAATTTTTTTAAAAAATTTAAAGGAAAAAGAAAAAAAGCACTTTTATTGGCATTTATGCCATTATAAATAAACTTCAGGCATTTAATCACATTCTTAAAAGACATCTAACCCCCCCTTTTTGGTTACAATAACTATTAGGAAATAATTAAAAGCAAATTCTTTCTAAAATCGTCTATGATTCAGACTTCAGTATTTAATACAAATACATAAATTAGTAAAAATAAGGTTTTACTTTATTCTGAACAGTGATTTTATATTGAACAACAACAAATACAGGCGATCTCCATCCTCCCAGGCCTTCGTCAGTGGGAGTCAGCCCCTGCTCTCAGGTCTTCGTTCCAGGCAGGGACGGCCAGGTTCACCTAAGACTTGTATGAAAGGATTATAAGATAATACCGAGTGGAGGCTCTCTGTCACACTGGACCCTAAATCAGGGGAGTCCTGGACTTGCAGCCAGCCTCCTACTTCATTTGATTTACTCAGAAGCCCCAGGGAAGGGGAAGTGCCATTTCCCAGATAGTTTAGGGCAATTTACAGTTTCCTAAATGAAGTCTGTGTGCTGCCTCCTTCAGCCCTGAGGGGAGGAGAAAAGCCTTCCTGGGACAAATGTGGGAAAGAAGGTACTGTCAGAAGGTACAGCAACCATCAGACCAACCATCAACCACCATCAGCCCTGGAATGGTGACCAGATGGCTTGGCCTGTAGAATGGGGCTCACTGTTCTCCAGCATCCCGGCAGAGAAGGGCAGGGCACCCAGCTAAAGGTCCGAGAGAAGGAGGAGGAGGAGGAGGAGGAGTGTGGGGGTGGAGCGAGGATTCAGGCTCTGCAGAAGCAGCCCCTGACCTCAGGTGCTCAGCCACCTCGGACTACTGGCCGTGGCGTACGTACAAGGAAGCAGCCAGCCAGAGACAGGTCCCCTGGCCCAAATGCTGGGAGCGGCAGCTGGTAGGCAGCAGTCCCAAGTTAGGAGAAAGAAGAACAGCCTTATTCTGAACTTAGAGGTGTCAGCGTACAACATATGCAAGTGTGTGTGGGCTAGGAGAGAAATGAATGCATTTAGTCTAAAAAGTACACCAACATCCAGACAATGGAATATTATTCAGTTCTAAAAAAAAAAACGAGCTATCAGTCCATGAAAAGACATGGAGGAACCTGAAAAGCAGTTTACTAAATGAAAGAATACAATCTGAAAGACTATGTACTATGTGATTCAACTATATGACATTCTGGAAAAGGCAAAGCAATGGAGGCAGTAACAATCAATGACTGCCAGGGGTTTGCTTTTTTTGGTGGGGGGGATAGATTAGAGGGAACACAGGCGATCTGTTGTTGTTCAGTCGCTAAGTGACCCCATGGGCTGGAGTCTGTCAGGCTCCTCTGTTCATGGGAGCTCCTCTTGCATGGGATGTCCCTACCATTCCCTCTTCCTGACCAGGGATCGAACCTGCATCTCCTGCACTGTGGGCAGATTCTTTACCACCAAACCACCAGGAAAGCCCAGGGGATTTTTAGGGCAGTGAAAACAATGCTGCATGATATTCTAACGATGGATACATGCCACTGCACCTTCATCCAAACACACAGAATGTACCAAGCCAAGAGTGAACCCTAAAGAAAACTATGCACTTGGGATAATTATGATGCGTCAATGAGGTTCATCCATCACACCAAGTTTACACTCTGGTGGGGATGCTGACAATGGGAAGATTATGTGTGGGGAAGGGGAGGAAGCATATGTGTGGGCAATCTCTGTACAACTTTCCCCTCAATTTTGCTCTGAACCTGAAAATGTGCTAAAAAAAATTGTCTTAAAGGGGAAAAAAAGGTATGCCATAAAATCACAGATAAATCACAAACGAGAGGTACAAAATGATAATCACAAGCTGAAGAATAACTTGAGTATTCATCAAATATATTAATATACGCAAAATACCCAGTGATGCGTATGCTGGGTTTGAATGTGCTGCTTTTAAAGCTCTAAGGCTCCACCAACATACAAACTCTTAAAGGACAATCTGATGATATGATCAAAATAACAAATGCATACTCCTTTCCATCATTAATTCTACTTTGTGAAGTCTGTTCTACAGAGGTACACGTAGCTGAGGGGCCATTTATCATGGCACTGATGAGGCCAGAAACCTGACCATCCACCAGCGGGGAACAGACTGAACCAGCCACAGCTCCCTCACACGGCGGGAACCGAGCACCTGCTGAAAGTGAGAGTGGGGAAGCTCACCACGTGCAGCATGTACAGGGAAGCTCACGCACCGTGTGTACAGGCAGGCAACCACGTGGGCAGAATGCCGTCTCCAGGAAGAGGACAAAGGCGGGACTGGGCAAGGGCGTGGCCAGCACGGGTCTGCTTGAAGAGACTGCCCCGGAGGAAAGCACCAAGGGGACCAGGGGAGGCTCTCACTTGACAGAGCTGTGCCCTCAGGTTTCTGAACAGTGTGACTGAACTACCCATTTAATTAAAGAAATTGATGTGTTTTGTTTGTTTGTTTTTCCCTTGGGGAGCGCACCCAGCACCGCTTCGGTCTCCTCCACCCACCAAGGAGGGGAAAGGCGAAAGCCGGCAGCTCACCAGCCCGGGCCTCGCACCCACCACCCCTGCCTTGAGGGAGGCCACTACCGAAATTGATGTTTTCAGGCAGCCCTTGACCCAGGAGATTAGTTTCAGCCCAGGTGATAACTGGTTCCACTTGGAAGTGTTTACAGTTTGAGGATGAAATCAGAAATGGGTTCAATATTACTTTAAAATATTTTCAAATGAGTCTGAAAGGCAGGAAAATAAAAAGTACTTTAAAAAACTTTTCAAAATACTATCCTTTCCCTAAAGAAATGTGATAATCTACATAAAATGTTTTGTACCCAACGCAGTAGTAAAATATATGTTGCTCATGTTGGGAAAGGTGACATTATTTCAGTACATTCTAAGAAACATGAGTTCGCTGTCAGGTCTTGCAGCTTCAAGCACACCAGTGAAGATACCTCTAATAAAAGGGTTCTGCTAAAATCAGAGCTTGTAACACAGAAGTGATGACTGGACGCCACATCAAAACACAATCATGTTTTCCCGTCCTTGGACGACACCTCTAAGTTAGTTTGCACTCTATTCAAATCATTCCTGCTACAGATCTAAAGGTTTTACAAAGAGGGATTAACCAGTTACAAGAGAGAATTCCAGTTCTCCCCATTTCACAGACTTTTCTAACCACAAATACTAAAGAAGTTTTGCTGTGGGTTTGACTTATAAACTAGTTTTTCATTTTAAAAACAATATATATTTATGCTTTAAAATAAAAAAAAAGCATTTCGAAGAATATACTGTGAAAGTGGAGGACTCCCACTCCTAAGAAAAACAATTTCCAGGGATTTCCTTCTGAAAATATTCTATGCGCATGTTAGAATATCTTTCTACCCCTAAAAAGGGTCTAATTATCATTTCCATTCTCCATCCTATTTAACAATTCTGAAATTTATCTTCCACCTTAAATACCCATCAATTTCCCTCCCCAGATGTGTGATGGTGGAGAGCTCAGCTACTCCTCCTCTAAAGGACAACTGTGTCACCGTTAAGGTTCTGCAATATCTAGATTAACTGACTAAATTAACAGAAACGTCTGCAGTAAATATGAATATTTTCAGAAGTCGTACCAAGCCAGAGACTGATTTTTACTTTATCTACTTGGTGCAGAAGTAGATTGTGTTAAGCTACAGGTATTTGTATGTCAACTAATAACGTGATTAATAAAAACCATGGGTTTAAAGAATCTTTTCCAGACTGGGAAAAAAACATAAAACAGAATTCTGGTGTCAACCAGGGTCACCTGATGTGCAACATGATGACGGCACCAAAACCTCTAATACACTATGAGATGAAATTAATTTTTGAAACTTTGATTCTTCCTATTTATAAAGTGTAGCACAAATACAAAAATCATTCTGTGTTGTTTAAGTACAGTGCCAAAACATTTCAACATTAAAAAAAAAAAGGATTTGCAGAATGATGCCTGCCCTTCAATTATTAATACTTCTAACAGCTCTGAGATATTCATCTTAGACTGGATCAACATACCCATGTGTCACTTTGAGAAGGAGGAGTAAGCAGAGAAAGGATGACATACAAGAAAAACTAGTTGCCCATGGGGAGGGGAACTGGTGATTTTGGAAAAAGGAAAGGAAGGCTTTTCACTAAACAGCCTTTTATACTTTTTGGACCCAAAAGATTTAAAAAAAAAAAAAAGAAAGAAAACCTTTTTAACAAAAACCTCCCGTGTGTACAAAAATTTCCTAATACCTTAAATAAGAACACTACAGTTGACCCTTGAACAAGGGCTTGAACTGCACAGGCCCACTTAACACAGATTTTTTTTCAACAGTAAAGACTACATTACTACACAGTGGTTGGTTGAATCTGAGGATGCAGAACCATGGGTATGGAGGAATCGCGTTAGGGAGACACAGTGAAGGAACTGGTACACAGAGGGCAAGTTATATTTGGATTTTTGACTGTGGGGAGGGTTGGCACCCCAAGGCCCCGCATTGTTCAAGGCTCAACTGTAGTTCTGATTCTTAGGTTGTTGTTCATAGGGTCTTTTTCCTGCTCCCACAAATACAATTTGGGGAGAGAGAAGGCAACTGTTAGCTCTCACTGCACATATGAACTTGGATGGAAAATACACTTGGAAAAAGATGACTGAACCTCCTGGAGAACAAGTCACAGTCACTTCTTCCAATCACCCTGAATGGGATGGGTTTCTAAAACTCTGAATTGCTTTTTAAGCCCTAAATGGACAGTCTGGATTCCCTGGTCCAACAGTGCAGGCTCCCCACGACTTGACCTCGCCTTCAGGTGCCCAGCCCGAGTCTGTCCTGCAACAAGCTCCAGTGCCCTTCCTCTAAGGAGTGTCCCTGTCCAGCCAGCCAGGAGCACCTGGCTCCTTCCCATCATGACACTGCTTTCAGCCTGCAATTAAGACAGGCACTGGTAGGGCTGATGGACTGCCTGACCACCACTACCCTCTGAGGTCCAAGAGGATGGGGCCACACTGATATAACCACAGCCAAGCAGTGTCCACACATAATAAGCACACATAGATAATGTGAATTATATAAGCATTTTAATATTTGTTAAATAAAAGCATAAAGGGGGGTGCAGTTGAGACTGGAGCCCAGGCCCACCAGCGGGGAATGGCACTAGCAGTCTCCACCTCTCAGAGCCAAGACCACACTGCCTCTAAGTGGCAATTTATTGAATGTAAAACAAAAACAAAACTGCTCTTGCAAAAACTTTACTTGCTCAGAAGTGCATACCTCCAGGCCACCACACCTGCTGTTTGTGCTGCTCCCCATGCCTGGAATAGTACCTCTCATGTCTTGGTCATCCTCACGTCTCGGGCATCTCCTCCAGAAGGCCTATCAAGACCGTTCCGAACAGCCTCTGTCTTATGCCCCAGTCGGGGCCTCCTTTCTAAGGTACTCAGTCACCACGAAGGCACACCCTGGACCTGCCGGGTCCCCTAGATTTCCAGGGCTGATATCACACTAGAATACTTTCTGCATGAGTGAAAAATCTTGAATCTAAACCAAAGTGTACTTTTAAAAATGTTTTCCATCTTTAAAAGTTGGTCCCTCTAGAGGGACTTGGCCTTCAGGCCTGTAACTTAAAGAACACTCTAGGCAAATGAGGTAAGTAAATCTGCCTGCCAATGCAGGAGATGTGGGGTTGATCCCTGGGTCGGGAAGATCCCCTGGAGAAGGAGATGGCAACCCCTCCAGTATTCTTGCCTGGAAAATTCCATGGACAGAGGAGCCCATGGGCTGCAGTCCACGGGGTCACAAAAGAGTTGGACACAACTTAGCGACTAAACAACAAACACTACTTTGGGCTGTGCTGTCTGGCGCAACAGCCAATAGATACATTAACATCTACATTAATGACAAAATTAAAGAAAATTTAACATGTAGTTCCTGAGTCACACTAGTAACAGTTTAAGCACTCACTAGCCACAAGAGTCTAGTGAACCCAGTCCTGGGAGTGTGGATCTAGAAGGTGGCCACCATCAGTGAAAGTTCAATTGGACTTACTACCATGAGAATTCTATAGAATTTCAAACAAATGAAATGTCCAAAACCACTCTTACTGTTGAGAAGGAACCAGTTTTTCCTTCAACTTTCAAAGACTGAAAAAGTCATCACTGTGAGCTAAAACAATGAGTTAATCTTTCAATATGACTAAGAGATTTTTAAAAGAGAAGTTCAACTCTGGGTGGGTTCTGCTCTTCAAACAAAAAACAATCCCAAGAGCAGTAGAGGCACAAACAAAATGATACGGTTCAGTTCAGTCGCTCAGTCGTGTCCTACTCTTTGCGACCCCATGAATCACAGCACGCCAGGCCTCCCTGTCCATCACCAACTCCCGGAGTTTACCCAAACTCATGTCCATCGAGTCGGTGATGCCATCCAGCCATCTCATCCTCTGGTGTCCCCTTCTCTTCCTGCCCTGAATCCTTCCAAACATCAGGGTCTTTTCCAATGCATCAACTCTTCGCATGATGTGGCCAAAGTATTGGAGTTTCAGCTTCACATCAGTCCTTCCAACGAATACCCAGGACTGATCGCCTTTAGGATGGACTGGGTGGATATCCTTGCAGTCCAAGGGACTCTCAAGAGTCTTCTCCAACACCACAGTTCAAAAGCATATCAATACTTTATGCCTCTTATTTTCAATAAAAATTACAACTAAATAAAATGTAAAAAAGATATAATGCAAAGATGAACACAAATTAGGGAGAAAAATTCTTTGTCCACCATGGGGCAATTTTTACTAGCAAAACACATAAACTGCCGCACCTAAAATACCTAGGTGGCTCAGAGTTTGTAAAAACCCACCTACCAATGAAGGACATTCGGGTTCGATCCCTGGGGTGGGAAGATCCCCTGGAGGAGGAAATAGTAATCCTCTCCAGTATTCTTGCCTGGGAAATCCCATGGACAGAGGAGCCTGGTGGGCTACAGTCCCTGGGGTTACAAAGAGTCAGACACAACTTGGCAACTAAACAACGACAAAAATCTAGAATGGAAAAAATAGTACACTCCACAGAAGTCACTTCCTATTATGGAATCTGCAGGAATAGAAAACCCCACAAAACAGCAAGGAGCTGAATCCACCCCTTTCAAGATCAGTGGTTGCTTATTCAAAGAGGAAATTAAATTTCACTGATATTTCTTTCAACCAATCAGCCTGACTAAACTGGATAGTGACTCCAAGGACGTTTTCTCCTCTAACTCTGTTCTCTAAAAAAGAAAGACTATTTGTATAGTTTCTCTGTGCTCACTTTCTTTCCCCCCAAGTCCTAACTTAAGTCAAGTCCCTGTTCTGAAACAATACTAGAAAAACAGTTCCATTTAGACTTCAATTTTCCAGTAAAGAACAATTTTAAACTACAAACACAGATTGAGTGAAGTGTGTCAAACTTGCACCCATGTCCCGGGATTCCAATCTCAGCCTCTAATTCACTCCTCTGCCAGCAGGGACTGAGGCTGCGCTGGCCCTTGTGCTCTATGGGAACCGGCTGGGGTGGCGTCTTCCGTGTGCTCAGCGAGGACGTCCACGGATCTGGTTCTGGGTCAGACCCCTCACCTACATCAGCCCATCCTCACTAGCCCAGGAGGAAGATGAATCTAGTACTTTCCCACACAATGATACAACATTAAGAGCCACTGCAACTAGCTAAATGACAGGAACCACAGGAACCGTGTGTGTGTGCCTGTGTGTGTGTGTCTCTCTCTCTGTGGGCTCACTCATGTCTGACTCTTTGCAACCCCATGGACTGGACTGTAGCTGGCCAGGTCCCTCTGTCTGTGGGATTTTTCCAGGCAAGAATTCTGGAGTGGGTTGCCATTTCTTACTCCAGAGGATCTTCCTGACCCAGGGACCAAACCCATGTCTCTTGCATCTCCTGCACTGGCAAGTGGATTCTCTACCACTGCATGACCTGGGAAGCCCACAGGAACCCAATATGCAAAGTTAATCAAACTGAGAAGAAATACAAAATTTTAGGGGGAAAAACTCCCTTTTAGACATGAGATCCATCCTTCCCAACCAAGTTCTAATGTACAGTCATTGGCCCAAGTTACAGAGCTGAAGCGCTGGATGCTGAGGTCCAGTGTCCACTGAGTGGAGGCCAAGCTCCTTCCTTACTACCATATTGCCTGCCTCCCAGTATAAAAAGCTCTGACATTTCCTTCAACTCTGAGTCCCGGTTAGAAGGTTCTACTTTTAATCAAGTGACAAACACTCAAAATATTTTAATCCAAAGGAACTGGGTCAAACTCAGGTCAGTTCAGTTCAGTCACTCAGTTGTGTCCAACTCATTGCGACCCCATGGATTGCAGCACACCAGGCTTCCCTGTCCATCACCAACTCCGAGAGCTTGCTCAAAGTCATGTCCATCGAGTCGGTGATGCCCTCAAACCACCTTCTCCTGTCCTCCCCTTCTCCTCCTACCTTCAATCTTTCCCAGAATCAGGGTCTTTTCCAATGAATCAGTTCTTTGCCTCAGGTGGCCAAAGTATTAGAGCTTCAGCATCAGTCCTTCCAATGAACATTCAGGACTGATATCCTTTAGGATGGACTGGCTTGATCACCTTGCAGTCCAAGGGACTCTCAAGAGTCTTCTCAAACACCACAGTTCAAAAGCATCAATTCTTCGGCAGTCAGCTTTCTTTACAGTCCAACTCTCACATCCATACATGACTACTGGAAAAACCATAGCCTTGACTAGATGGACCTTTGTTGGCAAAGTAATGTCTCTGCTTTTTAATATGCTGTCTAGATTGGTCATAGCTTTTCTTCCAATGAGCAAATGTCTTTTAATTTCACGGCTGCAGTCACCATCTGCAGTGATTTTGGAGCCCAAGAAAATAAAGTCTCTCACTGTTTCCATCGTTTCCCCAACTATTTGCCATGAAGTAATAGACTGGATGCCATGATCTTAGTTTTTGGAATGGTGAATTTTAAGCCAGCTTTTTCACTGTCCTCTTTCACGTTCATCAAGAAGTTCTTCAGTTCCTCTTTGCTTTCTGCCATAAGGGTGGTGTCATCTGCATATCTGAGGTTATTGATGTTTCTTCCAGCCATCTTGATTCCAGCTTGTGCTTCATCCAGCCCAGCATTTCACATGATGTACTCTGCATATAAGTTAAATAAGCACGGTGACAATATAGAGCCTTGATGTACTCCTTTTTCAATTCAGAACCAGTCCATACATGTCTGGTTCTAACTTGCTTCTTGACCTGTATACAGGTTTCTCAGGAGGCAGATAAGGTGGTCTGGTATTCCCATCTTTTTAAGAATTTTCCACAGTTTGTTGCGATCCACAAAGTCAAAGGCTTTGGCATAGTCAAAGCAGAAGTAGGTGTTTTTCTGGAACTCTCTTGCTTTTTCTATGAGCCAAAGGATGTTGGCAATTTGATCTCTGGTTCCTCTGCCTTTTGTAAATCCAGCTCGACCATCTGCAAGTTCTCAGTTCACGTACTGTTGAAGCCTAGCTTGGAAAATTTTAAGTGTTACTTTGCTAGCGTGAGATGAGTGCAATTGTGCAGTAGTTTGAACATTCTTTGGCATAGCCTTTCTTTGGGATTGGAGTGAAAACTGACCTTTTCCAGTCCTGTGGCCACTGTTGAGTTTTTCCAATTTGCTGGCATATTGAGTGCAGCACTTTAATAGCGTCATCTTTTAGGGCTGAAATAGTTCAGCTGGAATTCCATCACCTCCACTAGCTTCGTTCATAGTGACGAAGTCAAGACCCACTTGACTTCGGACTCCAGGATATCTGGCTCTAGGTGAGTGATCACACCATCGTGGTTATCTGGGTCATTAAGATCTTTTTTTGTATGGTTCTTCTGTGCATTTTTGCCACCTCTTCTTAATATCTTCTGCTTCTGTTAGGTCCATACCATTTCTGTCTTTTATTGTATCCATCTTTGCATGAAATAGTCTCTTGGTATCTCTTAATTTTCTTGAAGAGATCTCTTAGTCTTTTCCATTCTACTGTTTTCCTCTGGCTCAGATCATGAACTCCTTATTGCAAAATTCAGACTTAAGTTGAACAAACCAGGGAAAACCAGTAGATCATTCAAGTATGACCTAAATCAAATCCCTTACAATTATACAGTAGAAGTGACAAGTGGATTCCAAGGATTAAATCTGATAGAGTGCATGAAGAACTATGGACAGAGGTCTGTGACATTATACAGGAGGCAGTAATCAAGACTATCCCCAAGAAAAAGAAATGCAAAAAGACAAAATGGTTGTCTGAGGAGCTCTTACAAATAGCTGAGACAAGAAGAGAAGTTAAAGGCAAAGGAGAAAAGGAAATATACACTCATCTGAATGCAGAGTTCCAAAGACTAGAAGGAGAGATAAGAAAGCCTTCCTCAGCAATCAATGCAAAGAAATAGGGGTCAAACTCATATAGCCCATAATTGCCAAAGCAAACCCCAATTATCTGATATATTTCTATAGTTCCTGAGTGTTATCATGCAGTTTGTTGACAAATTCACCAAAATCCATGTTATTCAAATATTGCCCAAGCCTCACTCTACAGGCTATTGTAAAGAATAGTAGCTTATTTTTCTTGTGATTTCAATGGGTACTCTAACTACAAAATTAAAACACGTCCAGGTGGTACAGTTTTGATTTTAAAAAAGTTCAAAATATTTGGGGGCAGTGCAAAAGGAAGCTTTTGAACTATAAAAAGATTTTACTTCACAACAGAATTGTACAACCCGATTAAATAGCTAGAACTATTAAGAAACACCTACCACATAAAGTAAGGCACAGGTGTATTAGAAAGAGTGGCAAATAAAGAGACTGTCAAACAGCAGCAGACGGGACATCTAGAAATAGGAAAGTCAGATTTAACCAAGTGAAAATTTCTTCAGCATTAGATTTTACTATTCTTAGCAACAGTTCAACTAAACATTCTTTTGATTAATGGAAATGAAACACGGGGGAAAAAAGAAAATGTCACATGGGATGATATCCAAGTCTTTCTAAGGGTAAGGTTTTAAAAGACAGGAATTTGACTTTTAGACATAGAGTTCAAAAATAGCCTTAATTCCCAAATTTAGAACAAGAACAACACCCTAGATTTTTCTAAATCAGCAGTAGTCATTCTGTGTATTGTCTAAGAACACGGAAAAAAAGCCACTTTTGCTTACTTCCATGCCTTTCCTAAAGAACCACCCCTAGCCCAAATCTCTGATTTACAACTCTTCAAGCTGAAGCTCGAGCTGGGCAACCCTTGCACATGGCTCTTCCCCAGCACTCCTGTCGGCAATCACAGCCCCCACGGAAAGTTGAACATGCCAGCGTCCCGAACAGGCACTGGCACAAGTGCGGACATCCTGCGTTGATGCCTTGCTGTGACATGACAATTCCTGAAAGCTAAGCCTAGACTGCATGGGGAAGTGCAGCACCCTCCACCCCCCTCCGCCCAGTGTTTGCAAGAGCTGTGGAAGCCACTCCAGATCCCGAAAGCCCCCCAGGCATGGGACGGTCTTCTGATGAGGGACGTGCCACCAGGGCAAGGGCTCAAGGGACACTGGGCACACGTGCTGAAAATCAAGACGGCATGGCCAGGAGCCTGAGGGCATCTGAAAGACCAGCGCGGACAACCTGAAAGGACTTAGGTGCAAGCCACGGGCCAAGATCACACCCACAGAGATGAAATTCTCTGAGTAGCCAGAGTGCTTTTCCCAGCAGACAGAAAGTGCAGAAAGCCAGCAGACTTCCCGGGGCACGGGGGCCGGGCACCAAAGAACAGAACACCAAGGGCCTGCCTCCAGTGCCACCCCCACCTGGACACCCAACATTCAGTAAACAGCAGGTGAATAAAGGAAACTTCTTTCAATTGCCCTTTCTGAGTTGTGCATTTGGGCACCTAATTGCATTTTACATTCTTTTCTCAAGTTCTGTTTCTTAGTCTTCTCTTTGTCAACACAGTTCTAAGCTACTTGAAGGCATCACCCGGATCCTCTGTACACTTATGGCATAAGGGGCACCTCAGACGGAAGTGTGATACACACAGTAAATAAACAGATTCACACGCTGGCTGCCTAAACAGTCCGTGACATATGCTTCAAAATTAGAATTTTCAGAACATACCACACTGCTTAAGTTTCTGCAATTTTAAAATTTCATGGCCATCGTGTTCCTATTAAAAAAAATAGCTGAAAATGGAGGCAAAAAAATCAATAGTGCTGATGGAAGAATTCCTGGCTACACGCTGCATGTGCTCCACTCCAACAGATCTGCCCACTGGTGTCCGTGTGGACGCGAGTCTCCAGAACCACCAGCAAACGTGGCTACAAAGTGCGCCCGCTTTCCCCTGCCCGGACAGCGCTGGCGCCGGGCACCTCTCACACATCATCTCACCCAGCCCCTGGAGAAGGGAATGCTCCTTCTATTCCACACCTGAGAAACTGGAGATCCTCAGAGCACCAGTCTCACATCACCTCAGCATCACATACTGCAGCCTCAAGGCCCAACCCCCGGCTGCCGGTTTCTGAAACCAGAGTTTTACTAGTTTCCTGGCATATCTGTGGACATACCACCCAGAGCCACTTTCACACTGAAGTGGCAGCACTGAGCGAGCAGCTGTGGCAGAGACCACGTGGCTTGCGGGGCCGAAATTCTGTCCTCTGGCCCTCTACAGCAAAGGTCTATGACCCACGCACTTGGGAATGACGCTGCAGCCCCTCCAAGACCCAGCCCAGAGCACAGGAAGGCTGGGGAGAGTCTGCCTGCAAGAGCCTCAGCCATGCCCAATTTCTCCCAAGCACAAATCTGCTCTTGAGCAACACTTCTTTACATGCCCCTAGAATATACCGAAGAGCTGGTTTGAATGAGATAAAGAGGTGCTGTCCTGACTAAGGACACACCAACAACTAACCTAGCTGAAAGCAAGCCTTCCTCGTCTTGAACAGCTCACAGTAAGGAACATTTCATGCTTTGGTAAAATCATTTTTAACTATTTCGTCTTCAAACACATTAAGTGAAAACACAAAGTTGGCACTTACACAGCCCCAAGTAATCACATACTTTGTCACATAACTACAATGGCACAAGTCAGAAGTTGTAAAAACACAGGCTAACAATGTAAGCATTAACTTCCGACTATAGGATTAAGCCTAAGTCCCTTTACAAGTCATTCTCAACCATGTTGGAGAATCACACAATCAAATTCAAGCGTTAAGCAGGGATGATTCCCAATCTTTTGCTCTACTGTGACAACTCCCCTGGTGTGCCCCACCTCAAGCAACTTCAAATGTGGCCACTGTCCTCATCCCTCGCACAGTTATCCAAGAATCCCTACTTTTCTTCCAAGTAAAAGCTAAGCAAAGTCACGAAAAGCCCTGGCCCTAGAAGTCTCTACAAAAACTCATAGCTTGTATTTAGCTGGAACGTAGTAAAGAGATGAAATAATCTGAGACTGGTCCTCAATTATCTACTGCAATAAACAGGTGAGGCCATGTACACCCTGGATTAACATCCTGCAGCGCCAGAAAAGAGGGGTGGGGGAGCCCCTGCCCTCAGAGGGGCGCATACTCTTGCTTGCCCACCCCCTGCCCCCTCAATCCGCCCACCCAACATCTCCACAAAGCTGCTGACAAACTTTCCCCACTTGCTGGAGTTATGCTAATGAAACTTGCTAAGTATGTAGTCTCCTGAGTCCATGATTCAAGTAAATTCCTTGCTTCTGGATGCAGATTCATAAGATGAATATACAGACTTATTTTAAAGATCTAGGTTAGGTTCTGGCTTTCACCCTTTGCATCACTTTCAGTAGATCACCTCTCTCAAGTCTGATTTCTCACCTGAAATTGGCAGAAACAGTATTTCCCCTTCCCACCTGACAGGATGCTATTGAGGACCAAACTGAAGTGATGGGGAGAAAAGAACTCTTGAGATGTAAACCTAAAAGGTCATCATTTTGCTGTAAAAGGCATTTTGGTTGGTAATGGTATTTACACCAAGTATCTTTAAATACAGTTTTCTATTGCATTTAAAGGGATTCACAGTATACAATGTAATCACAACTGCTTAGGGACATTTACTGGAGTAGGAAATGGCAACCCACTCCAGTATTCTTGCCTAGAGAACTCCATGGACAGAGGAGCCTGACAGGCTATACTCCATGGGGTCACAAAGAGTCATACATGATTGAGCAACTAACACACAGTAGCAACATGTATATAGGACGAGATGAAATATACCTATATTCAAGTTTCAGAAGGCAGTCCTACAAAACTTTTATAGTAGATTTGTTGAATGTGTATTTAGCCTCAATAAAGCTGAAAAAAAAAAAAAAACCCTCTACTGCTTGCCTAGGTATTTATTTCTTCCACAATGTTAAATTATGAATCCCTGTTGCTGAAAGACAATAATACGCTGTTTTAATTTGGAAATATTAAGCACAAAAATTTCTAAAACACACAACTAACCATATACTAGTAACAAAGTTCCACTGCTCACAAAGGGTGCCAAGTAAATGAAGATGACAACTGTGAGAAAGCGTCTAAGTCCTCAATGTAAAACAAGAAAAGGCTACTTCAACATCAGATGCCATCAAATGCTGTGCCACTCCACAAGAAGGGCTAGGTGAGGGTGAAAAACACTGCTTTTCCTTCCTGTCCTTGCTACGTTTTGGGGCACCCTTCCTATTTCTGCCACCTCCGCACGCTCCCCTTAGAATCGTCCCGACCTCCCCAGCCTGCATTGACCTCTCCCATCTGTCGCTGGTGGCAATGGCATTGATCAAAGATCCCACCTTACCTTACTGGACCCTGTGCACATCCATGCAGCACCATGCAGGCAGCTGGTCAGCGCCCCAGCATCAGGTGTATTGTGCTTCGGGACCGCGGGCTGCCCACCAGACTCAGCTAACGGACACACAGGCCAGTCCCCAGAGACACGCACTGGATCATGACCACCCAAGTCCCTCCTGCTTCTCAGGCCACCAAGGCCACCTCCTGCTCCACCTAACCCCTCATCTCTTCCTGTGCGGAGAGCCCCTCCCTCAAATTTTATCACATGAGCAGGGAACACACCTTGTTCTGCCTGGCCAAACTTTATCCCAGAAACCACAAACACACATCCCCTCACTAAAATGAGGCTGAGTCTCTCAGAATGTTATTGCCAGGTCTCTCCCTGCTTTTCCATCTATTCAAATGCTTTCACTCTGTGTATGTAATGTAATTCCTTTAGTCTTTTATTTGCTTTAACATATGTCCTTAAAAATCTCTGTTTTAGACTAGCAATTATGGGAGACAAAGTTATACCTCGTTTAACGTGTTCAATGGTGATCCCTTCTGTGGCCCCCACACTAACGGACCAATTCACAACAATGTAATGGTGACGAGTATGCAACCAAGGACCCAACGTAAATATAATGGTGAATTTATTCTCTGGATTATTTAAACAGAGCCATTAAAAACTGATTTTTTTTTGTTTCACACTCATGAAAGAGCCCCCGAGCCTTACAAGGGTCAAAACTGGAAAGGAAGGGGGGAAAAGTGATCAAGAGTAGAAAATTCTTTTTGATAAAACTCTTGTGTGATTAGCAGCACATTAAGTATCTAACCATCCAGCAACAGAACTGCCCCAAAGGCCAATCCATTGTGCACTATCCTGGAAACAGCTGAAAGTATACAGTGCAACAAGCTTTTCTGTTAAAGAGTCATGTTACTAATTTGTCCCTCTTTATAAAACAAAATCTAAAATAACCTCATTTAACAATAGCAAAGCTGCAAAGCCATTCAAAAGTTACCAGTTTCAGAGGACAAGCTTCAAGGCCGAACTTGTCTGGTATGATCTACGTTTCATATGTTTAAAGATTTTTCACTCAAACATGTCAAGATTAATGAAGCAAAGGAGATCTATTCTGCAGCAAAATCATAGTATTTTCATGGAGTGAAATCAGAGCATTTAACTCTTGGCTTTTCCCACATCTCTCACTTCAGATAAGCCGATTTGACAAAATTAACATCAAACTCAATTCCTTATCAGCTTTTAAATAGAGTATTATTAGTGACTTACATATCATCAGACTTATTCATTCCTCTCCACTGCTTAACAAATTTATTTCAACCAGATAAGAATCTCGCGACTGATTTGTTTTTTGTTTTTGATTGTTTCTCTCATTTCCACATTAAATAATAGTCTAGGAATTGTATTAAAACTGCAGCCACAAAATTCAAGTTTTGTTTCAACAGGAGAAAGAGATTTTTAGACCACTAGTAGAAAAACGCTAGTGGTCAAAGAAATATTTGCACAAGCTAAACAGCTGTGTCTACTGCAAATCTGAAAGCACTGCTGCAGCAATATAATTCAATTTGGACTCATTCATTATAAACTGATTTTCAGATGCTGCTACTGCAAGACGGTAGTGGAGAAATGCAAGCAGCGCTGGGACTCAAATCATGGGCAGCTGAGCACAAGTTTATGATTTACTGCAAAGGAGAGCTCTGAAAGAGGAAACACAACTAGTACATAACGCTACCGTGAACCAGTCCAGAAGAACCCAGAATCATTAAACCAATAGAAAACTAAAACACTTCTCTTAGGTAACTGATATGAGTACCGAAAAAAGTCTCCAGACAAACTGTTTAAAAGATTTATTCAATACTCTGCTATAAATTTTTGAAAAAATGGTAATTCCTACATTTCTGAACATAACTCATATATATATATATATATACACACATATATATGTACATTGTAAGAACACAAGCTCCCCTAGAGACTGCAGCCCAGATGAATCCGCTATTTAACTTTCTTCCGGAGTTATACACGTGAAATTAACACTTCACAGCAACTTTTATGACATCTTGCTAAGAAGTTCTGGGTTGTGAAAAATAGAATGGCTTAGGTGACCGGCGACAAAAGTTTTCAAAATAGCAATAAGCATTTTCCCAAGAAGCACATTCCAAAAGAAACTTACAAGTCGTAACTCACGGGCTGGCTGCTGTTAGGCAAAGTCCTCTAATCGCAGCCTTGTGAATATGTTACCGATTCAGAAAACACTTCGGGATTCCTTTCCGCTGCACTATTTCCTTCTCTCACTATCCAGCGTACCCTCCGCTGTCATCCCTCCAGCCAGCCACGCTTGTGTGGACGGACGCACGGCGGCAGTGGGAGGCAGACGGAATCACCAGGCAGAATACACACGCTCCACTTTACTTTTCCTCCCTGGAAGTACCGCTCGGTCTCCCGGCGAGGAGGGCTCCCCAACTCCGGGCGATCCAAGCGCACCGGGCATGGGCCGCCCCACTCGAGCCCCATGACAGTCTTCCGACAAACTTCCCCCCTCGGCGGCGGGGGTCCCGGGCAAGGGGCTGCGCGGGCCTTCGCTTCGCGGGCCCCGCACAGCCCGCCGCCGAGTTGGGGTCTCCCGGGGGCACTCACCTCCGGGCGGGGCTGACAAGCAACCCCCGGGGCCCCGGCTCCCCGCCCGGCCCCCTTCTCACCTGTGCTGTCATTCGCCGAGAAGCCGGGCGAGCTGAGTTTGGCTCGTTTGGGGTTGGGAGGTCCGTCCAGCAAGTTCTCGGCCATTTTCACCTGCTCGCGAAAACAGCCCCGAGCGCGGGCGGCCGGGTCGGTGAGGGCTCCGGGGCTGGGGTCGGCGCCGGCCCCGGCCGGCTGCGAGGGGAGAGGAGCGAGCGCGAGCCGCGAGCGAGCGCCGAGGGAGAGGGAGGGCGCAGGGCCGGGTGGGGGAGGCGGCGGCCAAATCTCAGCCACAGCAACAGCGCCCCGCAGCGCTCACCGCCCGCCCCCGGCCGCCGCCGCCGCCGCCGCCGCCGCCG